>CM058231.1:75559692-76052048 GCA_030180135.1 Orychophragmus violaceus
TGAAGTCAATTCCAGGTCGATATATAAAGGCTTATATGGTCGACCTGGACCCGAGCGGTCACTGTAATTCTCAGAGAGAAAAGCAGAGACATCGAAAACTCATTCCCTGAATCCGGCACTAGCATCCCGGCGTTCCAGGTTGTGTGAGTGTGTGCTTGGTAGAGGTGAAGCACTTGATTCGCTAGATCTCGTTCACCATTCCATTCCGCTGCCAGATCTGAGGTAAGAACGAGGTTGGTAATTTCAATATAACAAACCCTAGATCCTAGGAGGATCCAACACATAGATCATAAGTGGCTTCTAGCAAAACATTATGATCACCTTGTATTACATGTTTGTCTTATCTCGACAACACAACTATCTCTAGAGTGATACAGTGTGATTTCAGGACATTCCCAACATTCGACCCATAAGGAAGATCGACCAATGCTTCTGAATACACATCCTCATACCCGGGCTCGCTAAAAGGAGTCATAAAGAAGTCATCTCTCCCAAGATCCGGAACCGGCAAGGTGAGAAGTTCAGCTCGCAACTTAGCATCGTGCTCCTTAATCTTCTCAAGGCGAACAGGAGGGACTTCAATCCCTTCATCCACGAGAAGCCGAAGAGCACCCAGTACGGCGACGGTCTGGTGCATCTCCAACAACTTACTAGTCGCCAGGGCATCGTCTCTCTTCTCAGCCCTGATCTTGTAAAGACGCTCAGAAGCCTTCTCATACATCCTCCGCCTCTTAAGCAAAACAGCCTCCTCACTCGATAAGCGCAGCCGATCACACTCGGAATTGAGTTCCTCAACCTCATCCCTCAGCGAGCGAATCAACTCTTCACTCCGATCCTCGGATTCCCGCTGCCCTTTCTGAAGCTTAAGGACCAGGGCCTTGAGCTCGACATTCGCGAATTCAGCCTCAACAAGCTTCTTCTGAGCGCCTTCAGGCCCATTTAAGGACAGCCGCATGATCATAACCTCCTCCTCCCTGGCCTTGGACGCCTCGAGCTCCACAGCAACATAATCATTAAGCTGATTAAGGTTGGCAAAAGCCTGCCAGAACTAACAGAAACACAACACCATGAGTAGAAGCCTCTTTCCACACACATCATAAAAAGGGGAAAAACCAGAGAAGACAATCACCATCGCGAAATGATAATTCGCGTCCTGTTGAATTTTGGACTCGAACAACTGATCGACAAGAACCAAGCTGGGACGGGGTTTCAGCGATAAATGGCGAAAGAGATTCATGCAGGAAGTCTTATCACGGATGATCAAGTCAGGACCATTATGACGAAAGTTGAACGAACCATCTAAATCCTTTAGGCCCTCCGATACCTATGAGCTATTAATAACCAATGAGTCATCCACAGTCGGCGATTTTCTCGCTTGATGCTTCTCAGTACGAGCAAGAACCCTCCGGACATCCGGATCAACGTAGTCTCCCAAACGGTCTAACTCCGCGGTAGACACATCTTCAATTTGCGATCTGCGCCGCTTCCCGCTCAAACGATCATCACTACCACCAGCACCAAGATCATCTCTCACCTCCTCGAGAGAACCAGCGTGACCAAGAGCCATTTCGACCAAGAACCATTTCGTCTTCAATGACTACGTCATCCTCAACAGCATAAAACGACTCTCCATCAACATCAACAGAATCCCTGTCATTAAGAGATAACTCCCTCATACTGTCAATGTCACCCCCCCCCCCCATATCAAGGGATAAATCTCCCTCGGTAACCACGTTGCCTCCTCCAGCAAGGGATGATTCTTTCTCGCCATCAGCATCCTTTCCGGCAGTACCAGCACCATCTTCGTCAACGCCTTTCCCACCTCCGTCACCTCCAAGTACGGCGATGCTAGTAATTGGACCCTCCGTATGGGCCGCCGTTTCTTTCTCGCTCGTTTGAACAACCAATTGAGTGTTGCAAACATTCTCGATTGATTCCCGAGCCAGGGAAAAACTCAAAACGGAAGCAAGGACTCTTGGATATAATCCGGTAATGTGGCCTCCGTCCAACTCATCTCTTGACGACCCCAAAACAGAAGAAAGCTAAACAAGGTAAGAAAGAAATTCTAAGCGAAAGGCTTCGGGAAATCACACTCCCCAAGCAAAGAAGGAAAGGGAATCCAAACGAAACAGAAAATTCGGAGAAACAAATGCAAGGTCCAAAACTTACAATCAACCGAGACAAAAAGAAAGGGGAAGAAGACAGAAGTCAAAAGAGCAAGATCTGAATTACCGAAAGGAAGGATTTTTCTTTACGAGAAGAATCACGTCTTTCAAAACCACGTCTTTTCGTTTTCCCAAGAACAAAAGAGACCCAGCAACGCAGACATGAACGGTTAAAGCAAAAATTGATTAAATTAGATTTCCGCTTGACTTAAACTCTCGGAGAAATTCGCCGACCTCAGCATCACGGCTCGACGAACGCGGGGGGGGGGGGGGGCTAATTGTTGGATATGGGTTTAGCACCCATCCAAAGCCCATTGGAAATCTTGTTTAAATCATTTATATCCAATATCGGCCTAAGAAGATAAGCCCGCGAAGAGTTCAACGGCCCAAAGAGAAGTCAGCATCCAAGTGCTATAAATAGGACCCTTTGCTCTTCATTTTGGATAGATTGTAACTTGCAAGAGGCCGTGCTACTTCTATAAAGCTCCGACCTCAAGCATTGCTTAGTGAGCACGTCATTCGATGAACTCACACCTCGTACCATTCTGTTCATAGCTCGGCTCCGGACTTAAGACCAATAAAGAATCATTTCGACCTCACTTTATATTTGTAATCCATCTCGTAGTTCGGACATTTCAGATCGTAGCCCGTAATATTGACTAGGTCGAATTTCCGTAACAACAGCAACCAACACCACCTGTTTTTTATTTATTGAAGGGTTGAATAATTTTCATCTCAGAAGAGTTTGCAAGTCTAATACCTGAATTCACTGTTTTGTTTCTTTCCAGATGGATGATGGTGAACAAGAAAGAAAATTTGGATACTTTGGATGCTCTGTGGAGGTTCTAACAAGAGTTTTCTCTAATTCTAGCAAGGTGTAGGATTCTTCATATTTTTCTCGCCTTTTCCTGAACTCATTTCTTCGCTGATATTTTTGTGTTTCTTTATAATCTCAAATCTCTACTTGCCGAGTTCCTGATGGAGTACAACTACCTTTGGTATTAAGAGATCTGTTGCTTCAGAACATGGAACCATTATCCCGGAGGACAATGAGAAAGGACCACTGTCTGACATATTTATGAGAGGTTCGCTGCTTTGTCATTTTATGCATGCTTCTTATATCCCAATGTAGTCAACTCATCCGATTCTTGGTCTTTTCGTAGAGCTGGTGACTGAATGACTGATACCGTTAGTGTCTTGTCAGATTTTCTCTATCGAAATAGATTTTAACAAAAAATTCACACAAAATCTATTGGGCATTAAATGCTTCGGTATTGGCGGGAAACGATTGTGTGGTTCTCATTCACCTACGAAGATACATTACGATTGTACTAACCAACATCTTTCGGCTTCAATTTGGATTTAGTTGCCAATTGTCTCTTGTTTTTACTTTATTTTATTTCATTTTTTGTTATTACTTTTTCCATATCTCTCTCTTTTTCTCTCTCTTGGTTTCTTTCTCTATTATCATTTCTTTATTCTCTTTCCTTTATCTCTAATTTCTCGTTTTCCTCTAGATTTTCTAAAACACAAAATATTTTTAGGTACTATAAGCTATCTTTTTTCTCTACATTATTACGCTCATATGATATATTTTTATATATTTTGGGTCGAATTTTGTGGATGTCAACAAATTATGATATGTCTAAGTATGCATGTGAATTCAGATTATTCGGGTTATTCGGTTCAGGTAGTTTGGTTATTCGGATAGTTTAGTTCGTGAAAATTTTACCGAAAATATCAAAACTAAATTACGGTTCGGATATCAGTAAGTTCGGTATTTTTATTTTCTAGTGAAAATAACCGATGTTTATGAATTTTTTTAAAAAAAATTGGCTAATTGGATTGTTCGGTTATTTTGGTTCATTCGGTTAATTCGGTTCATCCAGTTTACTCTTTGATTTTTTACAAATAATGTGTAAATAAACACGGCAGTGGCTCGGGGGTACAAAAACTTGATGCATAAATGAAGGTGATGTGACAGAAATATAATCGACGATGGATATTCTCGGAGATATTGAATGTTCAATATCATCAAAGGTTGGATTATTTGTTCAATCACGACAGAGGGTAATAGCAGCACATAAGATGGAGATGACGAGAGATTGACAATGAATAATTTTCGAGATTGACATAGGGTAATTTTCGGTTAATTTTCGGTTAACCGAACCGAGTCCTGAACTTAATTGTTATAACTGCTGATCGGTTCCTAGCTGATAACTGAGCATGAACCGAAAACAGAAAATGACGGTTCAGTTCGGTTTGGAAATCTCGGTTCGGGTATAAACCGCATGCTTATGTCTGAACATTCACATATTTGGGTTGGTTCCAGTTTTTTGGTAAAGCAGTTTTACACCAATACATGACCCAATTGTATTTTGATTCGATTTTGGTTCAGATCCTATTAGTTCTTACTCGGTTCATGTCTAAATTTTTAGAACCGATAGAAACCCGAAAAAATCGGATATGATCGGGTTTTGGATTTTTCCCGAAATTGACCCAAAAACTCGAAATCAACATGAAAACCCGAAATTAGATAGATTCATGGTGTACACATTTAAATGGACACTTGCTTGTGGACACGTTTTTGTTAACTTATATTTTACCGAGTTTATTTGACTTGTATGTTTAACGACATACGATTTCAAATAGCCAATTTTAATATTGTCCCTTATGTGGACACTTTTAGGAGGATGACATACATCTAATTTTGGATACATTAAGGTGGACACATAATTTTTGAACAATTTATATGTACACATGTATGCTTTTATTGTTTATAACTCTATGTGGATGTTTGTGTGTTTATATGTGCATGTTTGCTATATGTTTTTCCTCGACAAGATTCAATATATATATATATATATATATATATATATATATATATATATATATGCTTTGTGTAAATGGTATATCGACATATATCGTGGACTGACCATTTACGAGTAATATGGACAAAATATTATGGACATGTTTTGGTGTACAATCCTAAATAATCTGTAACTCATTAATCTCAGATGTTTAGTTTGTTTAACATATATAATTTTGAAAGTAAAATTTGTTCTAAGAGTAGTCTGCTATACATTGAACTAAGTTTTGAAGAAAATGTTTGTTATTAGCTTTCAAACTAAATATTGTTACGGATAACATGGATGAAGTATCATAGACATGTTTTGGTGTACAATTTTATATTAAAAATACAATATATATATATATATATCAAAACGGGTGTTATAATATAGATAAAAATATTATAATTTATAGTAACAAAAGGAAAAAAATTATTTCTAAAAATTTAGAATTTGAAAGAGTGAGAAAGGAGAGAGAACATAGATTAGTGATTAAAATAAAATTTAGAAATGAAAAAGAGTTAGTGAGAAAGATTAACAGAGGCGTGAGAAAAAGAAACCGTGAGAGATTGAAAATAAACTTTCCACCATAAATCATTTAACCCATTGCTTTGTTTTTTTTTATTGAATTTCAATTTGAGTGAGATTTACACATCGAGTGTTCATTTTAATTGGAATATATACCAGATTTGGATTATTAGTGATGGTAGTTGTGAGAAGTTTTGGATCTGAATTATGTTGATTGATTCAAAATCAAGTTAAAATCGATGACAATCACAAAATTGAAATGAAAAGGTAATGATATAAGCTTAAGGTGAATCTAGAAATGAACAAAATAAGTGTTGTTAGTCGATTATGAATTTTGAAAACAAAGGAATCAAATACGGTGGTGAAGAAGAAGATGAAATTGGGTCGGGTTCAATTAATGGGTTGTACACGAAACCCATTATCAAACTTATATATTAGTCGAGTCTATCTATACTCGAAAGAGTCACTTGACCTAGTGGTTGTGCATGCCTCCCATGCAACCCGAGTTCGAATCTGGGTGGTTGAGATTGTTTTCTAACTCATTTAAAAAAATCCTGTATTTTTTGGTTAAAATTTAAAAGTTCCTGTATTTTTTTTGGCAATTTTTCCAAATAAAAGCTTTGGATAAACTGACGTCGTTTTGTCTTAATGGAATCATAAATGATTTGTCGTTTTGTCTTAACAAATCATGTAATGGTGTGTTGTTTTGGTCGAGTCAACTGCAATTTTTGTTAATTATCGGGAAAAAATCTATCAATGTCCATGTATTTTTTGACCAGCTCTGCAGTCCAACAACTTAAAATTTTAAAAATGTTAAATATTTGGATTATCATGTTTCAATTTCATAAGTCCATAGTTATTTATATACAATTATCAAAATATTTTGTTTTTAAAAAATCTAATTTAAACTTCTTATATTATATGTAACATAAATTTATTGAAAATAAGTTTCGACATGAAATTGTATATTTTATGTACATATTATTATATATTTTACTGTATTAATTTGAAATCTATACAATGCATGAACAATACATAATTATCTATATTATATGATAAATAAGGTTTTATAAAAGGCAAATTGTGAAAGTCTATTATGTGTCATCCATATTCTTAACAATTATATTTTTAGAAAAATTAAGACTCTTAATTCAAATTGCTTATGTTATATATAATACATCATTGCTGATAAAAAATGAAAACAAAAGCAGTTCGCCCTAATATTTTTCTCTCGAGCTCAACAATCGAGGTGCCGCCGTTCCTCTTCTTTTGATCCTGATTTGTGCTCCCCAGTGGCAGGAGGCCTTTGCCGGTGCCGGGGAGAGGAGTGTGTTTTTGTTTCTTTGCTTTGCGGCGAGTCCTCCGTCTATGGCTTCTCTGTAGATCGGCGATGGTGGATTCGAGCTCTCCTCCGGTGGTCGTGAGGCGGTGGTCCTTGGTTGGGGTAAGCAATGGTCGCTTTCTCTCTTGCCGGAGGATCGTTTGTGGTGTGCTCGGCTTGTTTCTTGGTTCTATCCATCGACCTTCTCCTCTGGTCGGAGCTCCCCTTGGTGGTTGTAGATCCGGCGGTGGATTCGTAATAGCTCGGTATAGTTTGTGGTCTATGGAGTGTGGTGAGCCGTTATCTCCGTTTTGTCGTTTGATCTATTGGATTGGTCTAGATATTGTGGTCTCAGTTAGAATAGTTATGGCTTAGTTTTTGTTTCTGCGTTTGTTCTTGGTTTCATATCGTGGTTGTGCTATGTTTAGAATTAACTAGGCTCAGATCTAGGTCTCATGTCTCTGCTTCTGGTGTTTTTGGCCTTGGTTCTTCTGTGCGGTCTGGTTTGGAGGGTGTTCGTACCTGTGTTAGCCGGTTCAGCTTGATTTTGTGCTTCTTTGATTAGGCGTCCGTGTGCTTCTTTGGTTTGCTTCATCTGGTGTATTTGTTGTGGATTGGGAGTGTTCTCTCCTATCTTTGGATGCTACGGTTTAGTTCTCGTTGTGCTTCTCTGTTTATTTACCTTTGGAATCGGGTTCTCCAGATCTATTTTAGGAATTGGTGCATCTGCACTCTTTGCATCTCGTCGTCGGTTGCCGAGTGGTTAAAATGTTCTATTTTGTCTCCGGTTTATCTGCATACAGTCCTCGTGGCTCATTTGATAGAGCAATATAGTGAGTTCAGGTGGATTAAACCCAATAAAGTTCGATTTTAGATGCGGCTCTCTTCTTCTCTCTCGGTTCATGGTAGACGCATCATTTTGGGTGTCTTGTTGTTAGGATCTTGATCTAGGATTTGTTAATTTCTAAGTGTGGTTTAATTGATTTATTGTATGTTTTATGATTTATCTTCGGGGATTAACTACTAATCCGTCGGCTCTTGTTTCTGGGGGGTCGGTCTGTTATACCCGCTGGCTTTTGTCTCCGAAGTTTTGTCTGTTATACCTGCCAGCTTCAGTCTTAATCCTTTGTAATGCGTTGGTTCTTCTTTGAATGAATATAACTACCAGTGAAAAAACAAAATACATCATTGCTATCTTAGATCTTTAACCATCTTACATAATAAATGACTATATTTTAAAACAAATTGTAAGATGAAATGACATATGTTATTTATAAATTACTAGTTTGATTCATCCACACTATGTGCCGACACAAGATTTTGAACATCAATATCTTTAATTTTTATTTAATTTTTTACACAATAACTTATGTTATATATCTTTTCAAATTTAATATTATCAAAATAATATAATTCATTAATGTTTTTATCGTCGGTTCATTATAATTTATAAAAATATATATGGTATAATAAAAAATATATTATTATTTAAAAGACAAATAAAAAATATTATAGTATAAGTTATATATTATTATTAAAGTTTGTATTACTAGAGATTATTTATATCCATTTCTAACATATACTTAAATTTTTAAAATTCTAATTCAAACTGCTTATATTATGTGACATCCATTTATTGAAAATAAGTTTTGACATGAAATTGCATATTTTAAGTACATATTATTATATATTTTACCGTACTAATTTAAATCTATACAACACATGAACAATACATAATTGTCTATATTAAAATAATAAATAAAGTTTTATGAAGGTAAATTGGGAAAGTCTATTTCGTGTCACCTATATTTTTAACAATAGTATTTTTAGAAAAAATTAAGACTCTTAATTCAAATTGCTTATATATATATATATATATATATATATATATATATTTACCATTGCTATCTTAAATCTTTAACTATCTTACATAATAAATTACTAAATTTTAAACAAATTGTAAGATGAAATTACATATTTTAAATATAAATTACTAGTATGATTCACTCACACCATCATGTGCACACACAAAATTTTCAATTCATCAATATCTTTAATTTTTTATCTAATTTGTTTTTACAAAATAACTTATGTTATACATCTTTTCAAATTTAATATTAACGAAAATAACATAATTCATTAATATTTATAACAAATAAATCTATTAATATTTTAAAGTCAAATAAAAATATATTATAGTATAATTTATATTTTATTATTAAAATTTGTATTATCAGAGATTATGTATATCTCAAAAATAGAATAAAATAATTATTTAAATCATTATAATAAATAACAACTTAGGTTATATATTTTTTCAATTTTAATATTAAGAAAAATATTGTAATTCATTATATAAAATCGTATTGTCTATAACAAATGAATTTATTAATATCTGAAAATAAAATAGCAAATTATTATAGTAAAAATTATATGTTTAAAAAAAAAAAATTCTTACAAGAGATTATACACATCTACAAAATAATATAAAACAATTATTTAAATCAATATAATGAAAATATAATTTAAAATAAAGTTAATATAGTAAAAAAAAACATAATTTCATTGAGGATACGCAAATAATCAACAATTTAAAAGTCAATATAAGCTTAAATCACTTCTCAATTAATATAAAGATATATTTCATATATTACTATATTAGTTTGAAATCTATGCAACAAGACATGTACAAAACCTAGTATAAAAATATAATAGGCACTTGAACTAACTTCATTGTTGTTCAATTTCAGCAAGTAACTTAAACTTGAAAGTGTTTTTGAGTTTAGTTTGTCTTTACTCTTTAGTTACGAATTCAGCCTCACCTTTCATATCAACACCCCAAAAACTATATCAAAGTAATCCTCAAAAAGTGCAATACCACAACTTCAAAGAGAAAAATAGTATTGATCAAACCGTAAGATTGTATCCAGAGCAACCACATAGAGGTTTTTATTATTCACTTTGAAGCAAAAATGGCCTCTAAATCTTTGTAAAGTCCTTTAGGTCTTGATTTGTAATCTGAAGATGAGTCCTTAGAAGAGCTTCCACTTGTCTTTGTACCCCATATACTACTGCTCCAACCACTTTTGCTCCCCGAAGGATCACTAGGAACCTTACTATTGCTCCTGTCTCTCGTGAAGCTAGCCTTTGCCATTTCTCTAATCTGTCTCAACCATGGCTTGTCCAAGCTACCCGAGCTTCGGCTTCCAGAAGAATTTCTATACCTGTTCTCTGGGGTATTGCTGCTGCTTCTTTCTTCTAGTTGAGCCGCGGGGATCTTGCTCTTCATCAGTTTCTGAGGAAGGATTAACCCAGCAAGTCCAATGATAAACATCTTGAGACCACTCAAGAATGATCTGTTGATCTGGTCTAACCGCTTTGTCTGTTTGTACAATGAGTACCATTCGTTGCATATCTGTGTAATGAACCCGATCAAGAACAGTACGACCATGAATATCCCGAGTTTCTTCCCGCTCGCCTCTGGAAAGTCTTTCGCCAGGAGCATTAAACATGAGGCGAGCACACCGACTTGACATGCTATTGAGATGATCTCTACAAGCTGTACTTTTTTCTTGATGAAAGGCTTCTTCAGAACAAGGAAGAAGAGCTGAAAGGAAGTGATGCTCAACAAGACTACTATGGGAGTTTTAGAAATCTCATTGTCCAAGAAAGCGCCAGCAATGATCCCCAAAGACACCCTCTTCACGGTTTCGAGAAACGTGTAGTAAATCCTAAGGATTCCAAACAGTTTCTGTATGCAAGGAGCTTCAGCATCTTCTGTTTCATCATCTGATGCGATGATACGATCATCTCGTTGCTTGAGTGGGTTGCTTCCTGAAATCTGCGTGAGCATATACTTTGGTGGACCCCTTAAATCTTCGAAAACCGGACCTAACCTAGTTAGATAGATAGAGTCCTCCTCTTTTTTCCATGTCCATTGGCCTCTTTTACCAGGACCAAGTGTCACTCGGATGAGTTCTTGGTACCAATGGAAAGTCTGGCCTTCTTGATGAATCTCTTTATACTGTAACAACTTCCCAAAGGTTATCCCCACCGAGAGGAAGAGAAACAACGCCAGAAGCACAATAGCTACTAAGCATAGCACAAAGATACCAACAATAACACTGGCTTCTGCAGCTCCTTGATGTTTGAAATAGCCTGAGAATGACATGCTCTTTAGTTTAACAAAGATTTACCAAATTGAAAAGAGTTTTTTTTTTTTTATGGGTGGTACTAACAATACCTTGTATGAGGCTCCTGGCAGCTTTGCAGATTGAGGGTAAGGCGAGAATGAGAAGAAACAGCTCGAATCTTGGGAAGACAAACGCACCGAAACTCCTCTTCTTCTCTGTGTGTGCTTTCTTGAACTTCAGTATCAGAGAGAGGAATATATGAAGTAGAACTAAACTTCCTCCCATTATGGCTAACCAAAACATGATCCTATAGAAATCTCTCCACCTATAACGAAACAATTCACATAAGTTATGGCTTCTTCTTAAAGCAGAGATCAATGCTGAAATGAAAAGAAGAAAGAATTGTAGTGTCTTACACAGTTGGATGCGGTAGACCCAAAACATGTTCTGCTTCTGGCTTAAGATTTGGGGTCTGTAAACACTCGTACCGTATTAAAACATGAATAAAAGAGTACAAAGAAGAGATGAGTGATCCTTATTACCTCAAAGAATACTCTGTACTCCATTGCCGTAAGTGGCAGTCCGAATACTGAGTCAGCCTTGGTTGATGTCTGCAGAGTAATCTTGTCGTGATGAGTTTTAGAAATGAAGGAATGTGGACCAATGTAAGGGCTTGAGGCCACCATGATCTGTTCATTATGCTTAGTTTCCCATGGGAGAGGAAAGTAAGGGATTATCCACTGAATGCGTCTCACAAATTCGTAGTATTCAACAGGCAATGTCACCGGTAGCCATCTCGAGAGTGCAAAAAACTGAATGTGACAGGCAGTTCTCTGCATTACAACACATAAAGCACTCAGTACCATTACTTAATCATATGGTCTAGGCTATAAAAGAGTAAATACTCATACGAAAAGATTCCTCGTAGGATCTGAAATCAGATAAGGAGATGGTCTTGGAAATGCTCCAAGAGAATAAAGGCTTGTTGTTGATAGAGTGAGGAGCCCCGCAACGAAAGATGTCACCAAGAAAATGTAAGTTGATACCCAAGAAATCACAGAAGATATCACAGGCACAGAATCTGCAACATTTGAAACACATTGGCAGAGAAGCAGGAAAACAAATTACAGATTACAAAAAATGGTTAAAATGCTTACAATGTTTCACTTGTAGAATGTTGGATTCAAGATTTTTGTTTCCTGCGACATCCTGAGTAACATTTTCAGGAATCTTAACAGAGATTGTACTGGTGTTGGCTTTTACATATACAATGTATATGCTTCCGCTCAGTTCCTCAAAGCTGGCATTTAAAGGAAAACAAATGAAGCCAAAAGTCCCAAGTCAATCACTCAAAAACTGCAATCAAGAAGTTAGAACAAACAGAAGACCACTAACCTATCAAGATATCCACCTGAGATCGATACTAGTGAGGAGTTAAACCCAAAGACTGGCTTCATGAACTTTATCCAGACAGGGATGGTGTGCTTTCTTGTCCTCATACCAGATGTTGTGTTCAATACAACATGAGGTCTCTCCGTATCTAAGATCATGCGGATACATGTTTCGGAGAAGCAAAACAAGATTCTATAAACACAAATGTATCACTTACTCACCATAAAGAAAAGTCAGTGGTGCAGTTGGAGATGCTGGTGTCCCATGTCTGCTTCTTATTGAATTAGAGTCAAGGGTCACCGTGACTATAGCACGCCGTGAGGTGTTTGTCACCTGAAATAAAAAAACAAAGTGTAGAATGTTACATTGAAGGATCACACGAAACGAACTAGAACGATAACCTTGAGAAAAATCAGTAGAAGCACAAACCATAAACGCAAAACGACGATTCCCGTGGGTTTTTCCATCAACAGGAAGCAAATCACCATGGTTTGTGCTTAGTAGCTTAAGAATTTCAGCTGAAGAATTCAGTACCGGTTCCGAGAAATACAAGTAGACATTCAGCTTGTCGTTCTCATTGGTTGCCTGCACTGTCCTGGTTTCGTTGTTTAGCTTTAGTAACTTCTCCGGGACATGAGTTCGTAGATTGACAAAAACATTTCTCCGATCTTGATGCCAAGAAAGTTCAAAATCAGTATCCCTTAAACACAAAACCAGAAGGGTAAAGACACTCACCGAAATGGACAAAGAAGCGCGAACCCAAAGCTCTTTTAAAACTGTTACCGGCTTTATCAGAACAGACACTCTTGTTCATCACCAACACAATCCTTCCATATTGAGCATCAGGAGATAATCCCACAAGCAGTGTGTATCTTAGATATTGGTCAAGAATGGTGAATGAAGATGGTATAACTTGGCCAGCACCGTAGACAAGAAGCTGTTACATGATTTAATACTGTGTTAAGAGTAGAGAACAAGAAGATGAAAGATCAAAAAAGTTAGTGATGAATGTAAACAAGGCTACATACTCACGTCACAGGCATTCGCAGATGAACATCCGAAACCTCCTCCACCAACACATGGCTCAGTAAAAGTGATATTAACAGACACATTTTGTGCACTTGTAAATGGCATTGATGCAGTTACAAAGGCTGTAGGAGAAATCGTATCTGCATACGCAATAAGGAGAGGGAAGTCTGAAACCATAAGCAATACAAGGGCCAAGTAATGGTTTGCAAACATGATCTATTCCAGGACAAGAATCAGAGAGATGTGAGAATAGTTTAGTTACCAACAGTCCAGTTATATTTATTGCAGCCAAATCCAGACATCCTATTTGCGCAAACCTCAAGTGTATGATTTCCATCTACAAGCTTCGAGTAGGAAACTTTTCTTCGATGGCAATCCACACTAAAGCGGTCATCTAGCTGCAAAGAACACATTCTTTCTCCATCAACATTGCAGACCCTATCTTGTCAGAACACAAAGTAGAAACTGCAAACTTGTTTTGGCATGAGAAATCTCCACATCTATTACACAGAAACAATGTGTTTGGCCATACACAAAAGCTAAATAGGCACTCAAATCTCATGCATCCAACACATATAAATTAAGTTAACAAGTCAAATTCATAATTGGAAAACCTTACAAGAAAAGAAGAAGAAGAAGGAGAAAAAGTCAACCTTGCAACGGAGTTTGCAGCTTGAACAAGTTCTGTTTCCATCCGCAAAAGCTTGAAAGGAAAATTTGGCTGATTGAAATCTAGAAATAGGAAGAGGTGCTTTCAAGAACTGAACAGAGAGCTCTGAACCATAACAGTGGTGAAACCTGAAACAAAAAGGGGAAAAGAAAAGCAAAAGAAGCCATGCACTTTTAAGCAGACCCATTTCTCCAAAACAAGAAAACAATGCAGCTGAGAATTAATCTCCTATGAGGCAGTATTTAAGACAGAGAAGATATTTATAAGCAAATGAGAGCCATGAGTGTCATTGGGATTATTCTGGAGAAAATAGAAGAAGACATTGTATATAGATAACGAGTTGGTGAAGAGGAAAGAGAGAGAGAGAGGTGGAGAACTAAAACAAGATGGGTACTTGCTTCTGTGGTCGATGATGGCTTTGCAAGAGAGATAACGTTTAGTGTATGCATGAGAGTGATGGGAGATACAGTGATTGGAAGATAAAGAGAGAGAAAGATTAATTAATTCCAAGAAACAGACAAACTCTTTGAAGAATTTATTATTATTCCAGGACTTGTCTATCACATGCTACTTGTACCAAAACTTTCAAAAAACATTGAAATAACGTAATCTTTTGGACATGTACTAAAAAAAAGGTTTTTTCAGCGAAGCTACAACAATTTCAATGAATCTTTAGATGACTTATGGCTTTTGTTTCGGTAAACAATGCAAGAAAATTTGTTGTGTTGCTGCTAAAGAAACCAAACAAGAAAAGCATTATATGGTTCATCCTACTTTTTTTTTTTTTTTTTTTTTTTTCAAATATTCAATACAAGCTGCCAAATCACAATCTACACTCGATATATATATAGACATTGTTCCCCCAACAGTCTTAGGGTTTTAATTGGGTTTTGAGGGAATATACGGAAATCACCATCTTTGGTAGCAGTTTGCAGCCTTGTCTCGATGGCGAAGGACGATGACATTATGCTATTGTTTCCCAGCAATGGCTACAGAGACGACCAGAGGAGATTAACTGTCGAGCTTAGGGGATCTCTTCTTTCCTGTGGCCGAGGTCTCTCAGGCTTCAACGGTTTCCATTGTTGAAGGAATCTCCGGCGGTTTCGTAATGGCTTACTGAGAGTCGTGTTCTCTGGGGGAGGTTAGAAGATGTGTCGGCGATGCTTAGTCCGGCTACGCGTGGTTGGAGGACTTTCAGGACAGAGTGAGCGGCAGCGGATCCGTGATGCAGGGAATCGAGGTGGTTGGTCCGAGAGTTGTAACTAACTTAACGGTCACGCCACGTCAGCTGATGCGAGAATCTTATTGGTGTTATCTTTATTAAGATTTGGTGTTATCATTAGTTTTAAGGGTTTTGGTGTTTCGACGTTATATAAGCGTCTTGTATCTCTTTCAATATTCATTCATTATCAATTCAAGAAATTATCTCTTTTTCTCTATCTCTCTTCTCTGTGTGATCAACGTGAGTTCCTCTTGGAATTCATAACTGGAGTGTTAGTCTGTGTTTTATGAACACTGATTATCCAACGTTTACTTGCTAACGAAGTTACGGTTTTCCGTTATTAAAGGTATCAGAGCGTCGTCGTTTCTCGGAATCAATGACTGAAACACGAGCACAGATGGCGTTGAAGGAAAAGGAAGCAATTGTTAAAGAATTGGAGAGTGTAGTCGGATCTCGTATGGAAGCTATGGGAGATTCATTCACTACGCAAATTGCTGCTCAAAACGACAAACTCGATTCTCAAAACGAGAAACTGACCAACAGTATTGCTGAGATTTTTGAAGCAATACGATTGCTTAAACTTCAAGGTGAAGGTCAGATGAGCAGTGGTAAGCAACCCAAATCGTCGTATCAAGGGTCGCACGAAGAGAGCTACGATCGCCCGCGCAACAAGGGAGGTTCAAACTCTAACTATTCTGCGGTTACAAGGCTGGCTAAGATTGAGTTTCCACGTTTCGACGGGGACGGATCGAAAGAGTGGCTATTCAAAGCCGAACAATTCTTCAAGGTGGATAACACACCTGATGATTTGAAGATTGGCATAGCTTCTATTCACTTTGATGGAGACGCAGCAGCTTGGCATCGATCGATTGTTGAGTCGGAAGATGGTGAGGAAGCGTTGCAAGATTGGGAGCATTACAAATCAATGCTACATGAACGCTTTGATGATTTACTCGACGACCCGATCGCTGAGTTAAAGCAGTTACAAGAGACAGACGGAATTGTCGAATATCATGGACGCTTTGAGCTGATAAGAGCACGAGTTAAACTATCGGAGGAGTACCTCGTAAGTGCTTATCTCGCTGGTTTAAGGACGGATACGCAAATGCATATCCGCATGTTTCAACCGCAAAACACTCGTCAATGTCTTATGTTGGGAAGGTTATACGAAAAAGCACATCCTAAGAAACCTACAGCACCGGTTTGGTCTAACCCACGTCCACCCATGGCGGGGAAAGGAATACTTCCTTTTAAAAGGAGTACTGAGGTGATTGCAGGGAGTAACAAACAAGCTGATAAGCCCAAAGACAAACCTACTCAACCTCGTCCCTTTTTGTCCAAGGAAGAGATGAGTCGTAGACGAGCAGAAGGATTGTGTTATTTTTGTGATGAGAAATACACTCCTGGTCATTATCTCAAGCACAAGAAAACGCAGCTTTTTATGATGGAGACAGAGGAAGACGATGAGGGAGATGCGGAAGTTGAAGAAGAGCCGACGCTCAAGGACGAAGAAGATCATTGTCTAGCACAAATCTCTGTGAACGCAGTCTCAGGTATGACTGGATATCAGACTATGAGGGTGAAAGGTACTCATGGTAAGAGGATATTATTCATACTGATCGACTCAGGGTCTACTCATAATTTTGTGGATTCACAAGTGGCATCTAAGTTAGGCTGTACTCTTTTGCCAACTAACATTGCGAAGGTTGCTGTGGCGGATGGAAGGAAGCTTGGAGTAAATTCAAAAATTGAAAACTTCAGGTGGAGTTTCGGAGGAGTAAACTGGGAAGATGACATGCTAGTTCTGCCCTTGGGAGGTTGTGATATGGTACTGGGAGTACAGTGGCTGGGGAAGTTAGGACCCATCACATGGGATTTTAACAAGTTAGAAATGCAGTTTGTATGGGATTCAGTGAAGATTCTGTTACAGGGGATCAGAAAGGGATCCGTGCGTGAGGTCAAAGCGAGCAAGTTGAACCGATGGAGGGATGAAGGACAAGCTCAACTCGCTATGTTGTGTGTGCAGGAAGTAACCGAGGTTGAACAGGCAGAGGTGGAAGCTACACGGTCCATCGAACCGGAGCTGAGAGATGTGTTACAAGATTTTAACGACATCTTTGTGGAACCAACACTGTTGCCACCGTCACGACCAGCACATGACCACCGAATTACATTGGCTGAAGGGTCTAATCCTGTAAACCAAAGGCCTTACCGTTATGCGGTACAACAGAAGAATGAAATTGACAAGATAGTGCAAGAACTATTGGAGGCAGGAACCATTAGAGATAGCTCAAGTTCTTTTGCTTCTCCGGTGGTATTGGTAAAGAAAAAAGATGGCACATGGAGGCTATGTGTTGATTACCGTGGACTGAATAATATGACGGTCAAAAACAGGTTCCCTATTCCCTTGATTGATGATTTAATGGACGAGTTAGGAGGGTCCAGCGTTTACTCTAAGATCGACCTTCGCGCTGGCTACCACCAAGTGAGGATGGCAGATCAAGACATACATAAAACTGCTTTCAAGACTCATAGTGGTCATTACGAATATCTCGTTATGCCATTTGGTCTTACTAACGCACCCGCTACTTTCCAAGGACTGATGAATGCTGTGTTTAAGAGGTTGTTGAGGAAGTTTGTCTTAATATTTTTCGATGACATCTTGGTTTACAGCTCGTCAAGGGAGCTACATTTGGAGCACTTGCGGCAGGTTTTCGAACTCATGAGGCGAAACAAGCTGTATGCTAAGAGGAGTAAGTGCACATTTGCTACGTCAAAGGTAGAATACCTTGGTCATTACATAGCTGCAGAGGGTATTTCGACAGACCCGAGTAAGGTTAGAGCAGTGTCTAACTGGCCGACTCCCCTATCACTTAAACAACTGCGTGGGTTCTTGGGTTTAGCAGGCTATTACAGGAGATTTGTGCGGAATTTTGGTACTATAGCAAGAACATTAACTGCTCTAACTAAGAAGGATGCCTTCATGTGGTCAAAAGAAGCGGAACAAGCGTTTGTAGAATTAAAGAAAGCGCTATGTGAGGCTCCGGTTTTGGCATTACCCAGGTTTGATAAGCCATTTGTTGTAGAAACAGACGCTTGTGGACAAGGCATTGGGGCGGTGCTAATGCAGGAAGGACACCCGTTGGCATACATCAGCCGACACCTCAAAGGGAAGCAGCTTAATCTCTCTATTTACGAGAAAGAGCTACTCGCAGTGGTGTTTGCTGTTCAAAAATGGCGCCACTACTTATTAATGGGACACTTCATAATAAAGACGGACCAGAGGAGTCTTAAGTATTTTCTTGGTCAGAGGTTGAACACGCCCATTCAGCAACAGTGGCTCCCAAAGCTTTTGGAGTTCGATTATGAAATCCAATATCGACAGGGGAAAGATAACGTCGTCGCAGATGCTCTGTCTCGAGTCGATGGGTCTGAAATTTTACACATGTCGATGTCGGTACTGGAATGCGACTTGTTGCAACAGATCCAAGGTAGCTATGATACGGATTTATCAGTAAAGCAGATCATAGACGAGCTTAAGAAGGATCCACGAGCTAAGAAACATTACTGCTGGTCGCAGAACATTTTACGGCGTAAGGGTAAGATCGTTGTTCCACTGATTACACACTTACGCGATCAGATTCTTGAATGGTTACACGGGTCGGGAAGTGGGGGACATTCCGGACGAGATGTTACGCATCAACAAATCAAAGGCCTGTTTTATTGGAAAGGAATGGCGAAAGATATCCAAGCATACATACGAAGCTGTACGGTCTGCCAACAGTGTAAGTATGATAATGCGGCATATCCCGGATTGATTCAACCGTTGCCCATTCCAGAGACGATATGGACAGACATATCAATGGATTTTATCGATGGGTTGCCGCCATCCTTTGGAAAGACCGTCATCTTCGTCATCGTGGACAGGCTAAGTAAAGCAGCCCACTTTGTCGCACTTTCACACCCGTACACGGCCGCATCAGTAGCTCAGGCCTTCTTGGACAACGTGTTCAAACTACATGGATTACCTCGCTCAATAGTCAGTGATCGTGACGCGGTGTTTCTAAGCGATTTCTGGAAGGAATTATTCACTCTGCAAGGTGTGGCTTTGAACTTCTCAAGTGCATATCATCCACAGAGTGATGGTCAAACGGAAGTTGTCAATAGGTGCGTTGAAACGTATCTAAGGTGTATGTGTAGCGATAGACCTCATCTTTGGAGCAAATGGTTACCTCTGGCGGAATTTTGGTATAATACCAATTTTCACACTTCGATACAAATGACGCCGTATGAGGCTGTTTATGGGCAGACACCTCCGGTACATCTGCCGTATCTTCCCGGCGAGGCTAAAGTCGCTGTTGTGGCTAAGAACTTACAGGAGAGGGAAAACATGCTACTGATATTGAAGTTCCATCTTCTTCGGGCTCAGCACAGAATGCAGCAATTTGCTGACCAGCATCGGACCGATCGGAACTTGGACATAGGGGACTGGGTTTATGTGAAGCTCCAACCCTACCGACAACAGTCAGTTGTTATGCGGCATAATCAGAAGCTGGCTCCTAAATACTTCGGGCCGTATAAGGTCATTGACAAGCTCGGGAAGGTCACATACAAGCTTCAGCTTCCGACAACCTCGCAAATTCACCCCGTGTTTCACGTCTCTCAGCTGAAGCTTCACGTCGGAGATGCTCGAGTTACAAACCAGCTACCACCAAATGTCCATGACGTTTTAATCAAGGAACCCATAAAGGTTTTGGAGCGGAAGATGGTTAATCGCCAGGGTAAGGCTGCAACGATGGTACTGGTCCAATGGAGCAATCAATTGGAAGAAGAAGCAACTTGGGAATATCTGTTCGAGATCGAAAGGAAGTTTCCTTCGTTCAAACCTTGAGGTCAAGGTTTCTTCAAAGGAGGGAGATTTGATGCAGGGAATCGAGGTGGTTGGTCCGAGAGTTGTAACTAACTTAACGGTCACGCCACGTCAGCTGATGCGAGAATCTTATTGGTGTTATCTTTATTAAGATTTGGTGTTATCATTAGTTTTAAGGGTTTTGGTGTTTCGACGTTATATAAGCGTCTTGTATCTCTTTCAATATTCATTCATTATCAATTCAAGAAATTATCTCTTTTTCTCTATCTCTCTTCTCTGTGTGATCAACGTGAGTTCCTCTTGGAATTCATAACTGGAGTGTTAGTCTGTGTTTTATGAACACTGATTATCCAACGTTTACTTGCTAACGAAGTTACGGTTTTCCGTTATTAATCCGGGTCAAATTGAAGCTCCTTTGTAAGTCGCCAGAATTGGAGGGCAGTTAGAGGACTTCGGAAAACCATGGAAGTCGATGGGGATGGAAAAGCGGACCGGATCTAAACCCGCAAGAAACATAAGCCGTCAAGGGAGTTGCGGAGGGGGTCGTAGCGTGTCCACGAGGATCGTGGCGGTGTAGACCACTAGTATTAGCCCCGGATAAATTTACTATATTGATTTTTTAAGAATATTTTTATTTATTTTATATTTTTTTTGTCAAAAACTTAAATCTTCGTTAAAATTGAAACTAGTACAAGATAGGGATTTGGATTTCGAATTGCTTTAGAGCAGCTTTTGCTATCTCATCAACTTTTCTATTTACAAATCTGGGTACATAAGCAAAGATGCACCGATGAAAGAATTTAGACATGTTTAAGATGTCGTTTATGATTCCGAAGCATTCCATGTGTTTGGATTTGTTGTTTAGGGCTTTGATCAGAGTGGAGCAATCCGAAACTACTTTTAGTTTCCATGTGCCTCTTCTTCTAGCTTCTTTGATTGTTGTGAGCATGGCGCTTGTCTCCGCCATGAGTGGTGTTGCTATGTGTTCCTTCGATCCCGAGCCTTGATTGAAGCAGGGATTCCTTGTTGTTGCAAAGTGCCATCCGAAGCCCGCCTTCTTGCCGTCTGGGTTCCAAGCTGCATCAACTTGACAGAGAGTTTCATCATCATCTAGGATTAAGGTATCGATCTCTTCCTTTTCTGATTTATCGGAGTCTCCCTTATCTGTTGATTGGGCTTCTGTCCATTCTCTTGCTCTTGAGACCGCCTGTGTTATGATCTCTCGTGGTGTGCTTTCTTTATTTTCAAAGATTTTTTTGTTCCTTGCACACCAGAGTTCCCAACATATCCAAGGGAAAAGGGGTGTTGAGTCAAGACCTGTTGGTGGTAGATTGGTAAGATTCTTTGCTCTGCTTAGTATCTCTTTGAAAGTCTCATTGTCTCTTATGTGTAGTCTCTTTTGTGTTGGTGCCAGGTTCCAGGTGTTCTTTGCAAGCTCGCATTTGAACAATAAGTGTTCAGCGGATTCATCTTCAGTACATCTGCTGCAAGTACCTGTCGGTGTGATCATCCTTCTCATTAAGTTGGTTCCAACAGGTAATGCATTTCTTGCAGTTTTCCATAGGAAAAGTTTCAGTTTTGGTGTTGTTTTCTTGTCCCAAATTTCTCCAATCCAGTTGAAGCTTTTGTTGTTTTGAGAGCTTTGTGACAATGAATCTGAGGTTTCCATAGTAGCGTGGTATCCAGATTTAGATGTATAGCATCCATCTTTTGTGCATGTCCATATGTACTCATCCCGTGCTCCCATTCAAGATGGCTCAATGCTTAGTATCTTTTCCCAAATCAGTGGGAAGGTTTCGTTCATTAGCTCTTCATTCTAGTTAACTGAATTCCTCTCCATCAGGTCTGCAACCTTCCAGTTTATTGTTTCTCTTGTAGCGGGTCCTATGATCAAGTTCTTTTTTTCGCCTATGACCCAATTATCTCTCCATAGATCAGTGTTCCTTCCATTGCCTATAGCCTTTCCCAGTTTTCTCTTGATGACTTCTCTTCCAGCCAGTACACTTCTCCAGAAATGAGAAGCTGTTTTGTCTACTGGTACCTCTAAGAAGGCCTGGTCTGTGCAGTACTTTCCCAGTAGTAGTCTAGCCAGAAGGGATGTGGGTTTTGTATGATTCTCCAGCTAGATTTTTGATAGGTCTCGAGTTTTACCATATACTAACTGCAAGTGCACATTAATGTCAATGTAGTACTTAGGGATCGAATCCACGAGGACTCTAGGCAACGATAGGATTAAGAACTTAAAGTGATTAAAACTAGGAGAAAGCTAAAAGCAAATTGTAATTGATTAAAGAAAAGCAAGCGAGAAAGTAAACAAGTAGCAGATTGTTGTTTGAAATCAATAGACTAAAAGCGCTAAGTCTAGGGCGTTCTCAGGAAATCAGACAAGCAGATAAATCAATCAGTCAGGATATAATTAAACTCAGTTCTAGAACCCAAAACACAGATATACAATTAACCAAATTCATTTGCGAGAATTCTCTAAGTCTAAGTGCAGTAATCCAAATTCCTTTGCAATTACTAACAGATTAAATCAGCTTTAATTCCAAGTTTGATATGTTCACAATCTAATTAAACCAAATTCTTTTGCGAGTAATTAGATTGCTCAACCTAAATAGTTCAGATTCTAAACCACACTTTCGTGTCGTATTTAGCAACCTAAGATCTAGATTCTAATTGATCAGGTTAGAACTAGCATTAAACACAATTTAGTTTGAAGAACATCTATTGGTGTGAATCCTTAACTGAATTAATTATATCTAGCAAGTCATGAAAACCCTATGAGAAACCCTAAACCTAACTATGAAACTACTCAGACATGGATAATGTAAACATAATCAATGAATTAATAGCAATCATAAAAGAGATTAGATAAATAAAGGGGTTCGAAAACTTCTCCAAAATAAACGTAGTACAAGATCAGATCAGCCCCCAAAAGCTCTTAAAACTCTCTGCTCTAAGTTATGATAGCGTATCTAAAACAGAAGTTAAAAACCTAATTATATAGCTAATACACGACTTGGGGCTTCTGTGTAAATATCTGGAACTTCTGGGCACTTTTGCAATATTGGCATTCTTCATTAAACCGCCGAGTCTGGCCCATTCGCGCTGTGCATCGACCGATGCAGGTGTGCATCGTTCGACACAGTCTTCAAATCTGGACAGTGAGCACAGTGTCTCGGATCAAATCTCCAAAATGCTCCAATATGCTCCATAATCTCCACTTTAGCTCCAAACGTGTGTGTACCTAATAAAACTTGCAAAAGACTCTAAAAGAACACTAAAAGACTCTAAAACATACTTATATCATGGCATAAAACCGGTAAAAACCATGATATATCAACTCCCCCACACTTAGCCTTTGCTTGCCCTCAAGCAAAACAGAGAACTAAAACATGGTGAAGAGGTTTGAAAACTTTCAGAAACTATTTTCATCTTTGAAGCAACAACACTCAGATTCCCCTTAGTAAACCACTGAAAGAATCAATCACAAGACATCAAGACCTACATGTACTTCCCCCACACTTAGCAACTGTCCTAAGTAAACTCCACAATCACATTCACGCATTCAAATTCTCCCTACTGACTTCTGCAAGTATTTAAGTGCGGTCTCACCCAAGGAGTATCGATCAAAGGCACATGGACTCTTACCTTGCCAGCTCTAGACCACCATACTATCTTTCTCTAGTTCCTTTCTACTCTTTTCCCTTCCTTAGCATTCTGATTTTCCCCATTGGGTATCATTAATTTATTTTTATCAGTGCTCTTCCCGTTAAGGGGTGTACTTTGGACACATTCCATGGATCACATAGGAGATAATAGTGTTTGCTACTATTCCCATGACCACTTCGGAGTTACTAACTCATCCTCAGTTTATTATCTTTTTTTTTATTTTATGGAAGGGGAGAAGGGAACTAGATAGGACAGGTTTACAGGCTGTGTCAGAACTAACAAAGGAATCCGACACAAAGTATACCAAACCCTTAGGTGAGAAATCTAAGTCAGTATTAAGTTTGAAATCAGTAAAAGGATCCTCTGATACCTGAAGTGATGTGGGTGTCCTCAGTAGGTTGATCTGTGATGGGTTTCTAATAGTCATAGATAGAACCTGCAACTTCATCCCAATGGTTACTTAAGTTCCTGCAAGTGCTGTTAATCTTCTCAAAAAATCATTGTTTCTTACTTAAAAAAAAAAATCATTGTTTCTTACTTAAACTGGTTTTGACTCAATAAAACAATTTTTTTTTGAAAAAACGGACTGACTCTAAGAAAACAGAAAGATAAAGTCAGTAGTACCTCCCCCACACTTAAGATACACTGTCCCCAGTAGTGTCAAGCGAAGGGTTGGTAAAAAGAAAGAAAAAGTTAAATGTTAAAGGACGTGTTGAGTTCAGTCTGATTTTTACCTTTGTCGCTCATGCATCGATCGTTGCACTAGGTGCATCGACCGTTGCTAGGCGATTTTCGTGTATGGTCGATCGTTGCTCAGGACCGCAACGATCGCTGCAATGCGATTTCTTTCGTGTTGTGACGATCGACACAATGTGTGTCGATCGACGCACTGCGAATACTCGGATCAGTCAGCAAGTTAGCAGGTTAGTCCGTTGGAATCTATTAAATTTCGAATCCTGCAAGCTGAAAACACTGAAAACGGAGTAAAATCAAAGCAACTGATGTATCAAATCAAGCACAACATCCAGAAACAATAACATCCTAAGGAAAGTAAAAGAAAAAGTGCAAAGAAAAAAAAGAAAAGATAACAGAACCGTATGTCTGAAAATGGAGACTACTCTCACTCGCTATCATCATCTATCCCAGCATATGGATCAGTACCGCCGGAATCCTCAGGAGAACGCTGTCTGCGTCGACTGTCAGGGACTGGCTGATGAACCTGTGGCTGTCTCCTGCAAGTGCAGCCACGCATCCACTCCCAAATGGTCTTCAGAATCTCATCATTACGCTCTCTCCACTCAGCCTCAGACATCTCTCCATAAGGCACTGAGATCTAAGGATAAGGGCCAATATCAGCAGCAAGCGCAGGGGGTGCAGAAGAAGATGAAGCTCGTGTAGAAGGCTCTCCCAGCGGATGAGCCATAGAAGGAACACTGCGCCAATCGCTCCGAGGTGGCCTGAATGTCAAGGCATCCAGCGTATCAATCCGTGTATGATCAGGAGCAGGAAGATCTATACCGTGCTTTGCAGTGGCAGGGTCGTAATAGACCCACACGCGTCTCTCCTTGAGCCATGTAGCGCTCTGCAAGTGGCTGAAATCAAGGAACTCCTTGGCAGTGTCACACTCTGTGCCCTCTAAGGGAATCCTGCAGTGCATGAAAATGGGAGTAAGCAGGCTCCCGACTGTCTCAGTTTCCACGCCATCAAATGGCTTCAGTTGCAGATCACATAAGTGCTGAGTGAAAACAGCTCCCAAGTTGAGTCCCTTAGTGGGATCTCTCAAACTCAAACTGGTCCCTCAGCCCGATGAACAACATCTCCATCTCAAACTTGTGCATCTTCTTGGCCTCAAACTTACACAACAGAGTCCAACACAAGATACGCAAGACGTATCTCAGAACCGGATGTCTAACCTGCTTCACCGGTGTAGTCCTCGAGTTGTATCGACCACTGCCAATACACTCCCAGAAAAACTGAGCCTCCTTTGGATCCCACTCAAGACTCATGCCAATCCGTCTCGGCTCAGTGCTGAACCCATAAATCCTGCAGATATCTAGAAGAGGAATCCGATATCTGGCTCCTAAGCACATGAAGGTAAAGATACCTCCCGAAGCACTCCTGCTGTCTGGATCCGTGTAAACCACTATGCAAGTGGCGAGCAGCTGCCTTACCAACTCAGGGTACAAGTCATAAGGCCTCATAGGCATTGTCCCTAGACCAATGCCCTTACACACTTCAAGAACCTGCTCAGCAATGCCCAGATTCTTGCAAGTAGAGTAATCTGCGAACTTGGTTGGTTTAAGCGTCATGCTACACCAACCGTTGTATAGCAACGTGTCAAAATCGTCCCAGTGATCATGCAATGGTCTCTCTGTGAACTCATCGCTCTTAAGCAGCTCAGCAATATCATTTGGCCACACTCTGTTTGACCCGATCTCTGTCTTATCTGCTCGGGGCCAAGGCAATACTATCGCCGGACCAACTCTCTCATACGGTTCAGGATATGGTGATTCCCGATGGAACCACTCTGGTGGTGGAAGGTACTGACGTGTGGCGGTTGCTGCTGTGGCTCTGCGCTTACGGGGTTGTCTGCGAGCTGCCATCTGCATTCAAGAAAAATTTAAACAATATAAGTCTCGGCAATCTCTCTGTGAAATCGCGAAGCAACGACCGTTGCTCTAAGGCATCGATCGTTGCAAGGCGATTCCACATTATCGGACAAATCCCAAAAATCGCAAAGCAACGACCGTTGCAAGGCGATTTCTCAGCCGACAACAATTCCTCAAATTCGTTTCTAAATTTGTTCCACATTATCATTAACAGCCTAATACCATCACCAATCATCCTAAATTTAGTCTAATTCAGCACGCAATCAACAATTTCAACCTAAAAATTCTCAAATTCTAAAACCCTAAAAATGAATCCGGAAATCATAAAATCGAAGCACATTACCTTGGATTCGCGACAAATGGGTTATGAGAATGGATTAGGAGTGTAAAAACTTGAGAATAACACTTAGAATCAGTGAAAATGATGAAGAAATGAGGGATTTATGCGATAAGGGTTTCGGTTGTACGGACGGTGAGAGTGGAGAAGAAGAGAGGAGAAAGGGTTTAAGGCAACTTACCTCGATCGTGGGTGCAACGACCGTTGCAGATGAGCAACGATCGTTGCTAGTTGAACCAAATTGATTCCGGTTTAGCACATGTACCTTAATTTTGCAATTTTAACCAATTGCAACGACCGTTGCACAGGGCCGCAACGATCATCACAATGCGATCCCATCTCCTCATCGTAATCACCCTGCAACGACCGATGCAATGAAGCAACGATCGTCACATGTCTCCAGACAGGTTATGTATCTAAGACTTAACAAAAACAAAAACAAAACGTTAGTTCCTAAGAAAAACACCAAAAATAAAAAAGAAAAATACTAAAACCTAACAGTGGGTTGCCTCCCACTCAGCGTTTGTTTAAGGTCATTAGCTTGACCGGACGAACAAGAATTAGGCACCGTGAGATCCTGACAGAGACTTTGATTGCCTCTGTGCAAGTCTCCTCATCCAAGGCGGAGAATAGGCTCTATCAGTATGAACGCGTCCAAGAAAAGAAGGAGTAAATTGCTCTTCATCTCCATCCATAATAGTGAAGGTCTGCCCATCAATCAGTGGTCTGCGCAGCTTATCCATCTCATAATGTAGCGGCTCATCTCCCAGGTGGAGATCAATCAGACTGTGTCTAACATCTATTACCGCTCCAGTTGTAGCCAAGAATGGTCTACCCAGTATCAATGCGTCATCCTACTCACTCTCATATTTCAGCACTAAGAAGTCTGTTGGAACTAAGTAGTTTCCAACTCTCACCGGGATGTCCTCAAGGAGTCCTTCTGGAACCCTTATAGACTGATCAGCTAGGACAAGAGAGGTCCTAGTAGGCGAAAAATCCAACATACCCAGCTTCTCTGCCACAGAATATGGCATAAGAATTCCAGCAGCTCCCAGATCATACAGAGAACGCTTAAAACCATCCTCAAAGATAGAACAGTTCAGCACAAAGACTCCAGGGTCAGGTAACTTCTTTGGAACCTGGGTTAACAACACATCACTTATATGTTGAGGGACCACAATCACCCAATCTTTCATCTCTTCATCTAAAGGCAACACTTTATTCAAGTACCTCTGCACACATGGGTGATAAGGTGGATCATCAGATGATGGAATTTCTTCCAACTCTTCACCAATCTCTTCCAGCTGCTTAAGCTCTTCAATCTCTTGCTTAATCACTTCAGATACTGAAGGATACAGTCGAATGGAATGTGCATAAATCTCATGTTGAGTAATCTCAGACACTCCAGGGAATAAGCGGTTAAGCTCTAAGTCCGCATCAAAGCCATCAGAATCCTGTGAGTCTGTCTGTTCACGACCTGCAACGATCGACATCAAGGGTGCATCGATCGATGCAACACTGTTTTCACAGATTCTACCCGAGAGATTTTCCTCAAAATCCGAAAATTCATCCTCTTCTACCAATTCAACTGTTTTCAACTCAAAATTTTCACCTTGTGTTGATCCATCATTAATGTACACTGACCAGGCCTTAATGTGGGTTTCCGTTACCCCTTTTCCTTTGATGGAGTTTGAGATTTGGCTCACCTGAGTGTCCAATTGCTTCACATGAGTGTTCAGAGACTCAAACTTCCCATTCAGATCCCCATAAACAACATCTATCTTCTTGTTGCAGTCCACAGTAATCTTTGTATGTCCCTCCAGCAGCTGCTCCAACATAGCTTCCATCTTACTCTCATGAGCACAAGCAGCAGGAGGTGCTTGGTAAGAAGAAGATCCATATGTTCTCTTGTTACCTTGTTGGAAAGGTTTCTGAAAACCATTAGTCTGTCCAAATCCAGAAGAGTTTTGGTTGCTGTTGAAAGCACTCTTCTGTCCTCCATTGAAGAACCTATTACCAGACTGACTACCAAACCTGTTTCTTGGAAACCAGACCTACGATGAAGTTCACATCCTCTTCCAGCTCTACTACTTCATCATTGATCATCTCAACCTCCTGAGAAAAGTGGACAGCCTTCTTCCCAGCTAGAAGATTGCAAACAGTGTCCAACTTAGATCTAATATCAGCTATCTCAAAGTCCTCCATCTTTCCACCGGACTTCTTCCTTCTCTCATCAGTGGTCTTACATCTATTACTGCTTACCGGATTATCAATCAACTGCTTAGCTTGAGCAGGAGTCCTAGTGTTAAAGTTGGCATTGCTAGAATTGTCCAACGCAGTCTGATATGGAAGATCTATCCCTCTAAAGAAAATGCCTAGAAGCGTTACCTCGGTGAATCCATGGTGCGGGCAGTCACGTTGGTATTTCTTGAATCTCATCCAGGCTGTCTTAAGGGGCTCAGTAGGACCTTGGGTAAAGGTGAGGATGTCCTGTCTGGACTGATCTGAGCGGGCATCATCATAGAAATATCGCAAGAACTCACTCTTCAGGGCTGCCCAAGTAACAAACGTCCCAGATGGAAGTGTTTTCAGCCAGGCTGCAGCATCTCCAGCCAGAGAATAGGAGAAAAGCTTGAGGAACAGGAAGTCTTGATTAACTCCATCGTACTTAATGTTGGATCCCGATGGATCTAAGGGTTTGATATATTGAATGATAAAACCAACCTCGTTCTTACCTTTGGCAGCGGAAGAAGATGGTGAACGAGATCAGTGGAGCAACGCAGACGCCTTGCCTCTACCAGATACACACGCACGCTCGCTGGAAACGGGATGCTAGTGCCGGATCAATGGGATCGATTCTCTCTGGTGTGTCTAGTGTTTCTATCAAGAAAACTGGACGGCTCTTTGTTTTAGGTCGAAACTTTTGAGTCTTATTCGACCTAAACGTGCTTAACGGGCCAGACTCAATTAAGCCATAACCCGAAAAGCCTGTTCGGAAAATCCGAACTGTGTCGACCGACACACAAGCTGTGTCGATCGACACAACACCATTCTATCGATTCTTATGTGTATTTCAATACACATAATATGATCATTGCCACAATGATCATTCCCATGTTGTAGCTTCCAGTCCGCTTAGGTGTGTGACCCTATAAGATCATAAAATATTGGCAGTAAGTCCACGACCTACAGATTGCAAGAGGCTTCTAGCAAAGCATTGCAAACACCCAGTATTATACGAATGTCTGATCTCGACACACAACTATCACAGGAGTGAGTACAAGTGTGATTTCAGGACACTATCCCAACAATCTCCCACTTGTACTGGAATCATCAATTCCTATAATCCTTTTGTCTCTATATCTCGATTTGGCATAAGGCAAGATTTGTGTCATCCTTATTAAGCCAACATCGTGTTTATCGAACTCCTGATCTCATACTGAACATTACAAACAACTGAACCACAGTTCGTTTGAGTGCGGCCACACATTTTTCTCAGTAATCAATCTTCGATAGGCCCTGAGATATTTACCTCCCGTTATATAGGAGGGACAAATCCCTTCTTGTTCCATCCCTGTTTCAACGCGTACTTCATGATACACCCGAACAGTGCCGTTATAGTCGCCAGTTACGGGTCGACGTTTGACAAGGTCAAAGTGTACCAATTCATATGCAAGAAAGCATGATGAACTCAGGTCTAAGGACTATACTCTATAGTCGTAATGAGAATCTCTTATGACACAGATATAACTATCTTGTAGACTTCTCATTAGCGGGTCATGTCCGATCATATGTTCACTAACATATATCTATGTGATTGGCTGCGATAATCATATCATTGGCTCCATGAAACTTAGCCAACAGTCACCTCACAATCTAGTTTCTACCGGTTGTTAGTGTCCCAATTCTACAACCTCGACTAGGGACAAAATAATTTATTAACTTATAGGGTTTCATGATCAAGTCCTCAACTTGATGACCTATAATATGTCATAAACTTATTTGGGACCATTATTTAGATCACAATATAAATAATGCTGAAATCAAATTTCATTGAAACACTTCCAAAGAATGTTTACAAGAGCGTCTTATTATAACTTAAAATATAACCAAAAACTCCCACTAGAATCAAGATTACATCATAAGATCTCTAATGCCTACAGCAGTCGTATGACTCACATGCTTAGGCCTTGGGAGTGACTTGGTCAGAGGATCAGCGACGTTCTCATCTGTCGGAACTCGACTGATCTTCACATCACCTCTATTGACAATATCACGAATCAAATGATATTTCCTCTCAACATGTTTGGACTTCTGGTGTGACCTGGGTTCTTTCGCCTGAGCAATGGCTCCATTGTTATCGCAGAATAAAGCCACTGGCTCCAAGATACTAGGAACCACACCAAGTTCAGTCATGAACTTCTTGATCCAAACAACTTCCTTTGCCGCTTCTGAAGCAGCAACATATTCAGCTTCCGTTGTGGAATCAGCTACGGTATTCTGCTTAGAGCTCTTCCAGCTCACCGCACCGCCATTTAGACAGAAGACAAATCCAGATTGTGATCGGAAATCGTCTCTGTCTGTCTGAAAACTCGCATCAGTGAATCCATTCACCACAAGTTCATCACTTCCTCCATACACAAGGAATTTATCCTTAGTATGTCTCAAATACTTGAGAATATTCTTGACAGCTGTCCAGTGTTCCTCACCTGGATCAGATTGGTATCTGCTCGTCATGCTTAACGCGTAAGCTACATCTGGACGAGTGCAGAGCATGGCATACATAACAGATCCTATTGCAGAAGCATAAGGAATCCTATTCATGCGTTCTCGCTCAGCATGTGTCGCCGGACACTGCTTCTTGCTGAGACTTATGCCAAGAGACATTGGTATGAAGCCCTTCTTGGAATCATGCATATTGAATCTGTGCAACACCTTATCGATATAAGTGTCCTGGCACAATCCAATAAGCTTGTTTGTTCTATCTCTGTAGATTCTGATTCCAAGAATGTACGCGGCTTCTCCCATGTCTTTCATGGAAAAACAGCTTCCAAGCCAAGTCTTGATAGACTGAAGCAACGGAACGTCATTACCGAGGAGGAGTATGTCATCGACATACAGCACAAGAAATGCAATTTTGCTCCCACTAGTCTTCTTGTATACACATGCTTCCTCTTCGTTCTTGATAAAGCCAAATTTCTTTACTGCTTCATCAAAACGAAGATTCCAACTCCGTGATGCTTGCTTCAATCCATAAATGGATTTATGAAGTTTGCATACCTTCTTAGCGTTCTTTGGATCGACAAAACCTTCAGGCTGTGTCATGTACACATCCTCTTCCAGAATACCATTCAGGAATGCGGTTTTGACATCCATTTGCCAAATCTCATAATCATAATGAGCGGAAATCGCTAGAAGAATCCGAATAGATTTAAGCATAGCCACTGGGGAATAGGTTTCATCATAGTCAATACCATGAATTTGTTTGAAACCTTTAGCCACCAATCTCGCTTTGTAAATCTGTACATTGCCATCCACGTCAATCTTCTTCTTGAAGATCCATTTACACTCAATGGCTTTTACACCATTAGGTAAATTGACCAAGGACCATACTTGGTTTTCTGACATGGATGCCATTTCGGATTTAGAGGCTCCAAGCCACTTTTCGGAGTCCGGGCCCATCATAGCTTCCGTGAAGGTCGCTGGTTCGTCACTATCAATGATCATCAGATCATTTGAGTCGGTTACGAGGAATCCGTAGTATCTCTCGGGTTCGTGACGGATCCTTCCGGATCTGCGAACTTCAGGCTCCACAGGCGCCGGTTCCACAGAACTTTGTGGGTCCAACTGTTGCTCTTCCTCAACAGGTTGAGCAGTTTCCTGTGCATCTTGAATTTCTTCAAGATGTACTTTACTCCCACTATTTTTCTTAGGGAGAAACTCCCTCTCAAGAAAAGAACAGTCCCGAGCAACAAATACTTTGTTCTCAGATTGGTTGTAAAAGTAGTATGCCTTGGTTTCCCTAGGATAACCAACGAAGTAGCATTTATCTGATTTGGGTGCAAGCTTGTCAGAGATTAAACGTTTGACATAAGCCTCACAACCCCAAATCTTCAGGAAAGACAGATTAGGAATTTTCCCAGTCCACAATTCATGTGGTGTCTTATCCACTGATTTAGATGGCACCCTATTTAGTGTAAACGCAGACGTTTCTAGAGCGTATCCCCAAAAGGATAATGGAAGATTAGTATGACTCATCATAGACCGAACCATATCTAATAAGGTTCGATTTCTCCTCTCTGACACTCCATTCCATTGAGGTGTTCCAGGAGGAGTGAGTTGTGAAACAATTCCACACTCGCTCAGATAGTCGCTGAACTCTTGGCTTAAGTATTCTCCTCCGCGATCCGATCGCAGAATTTTGATACTTTTTCCAAGTTGGTTCTGTACTTCATTCTTGAATTCCTTGAATCTATCAAAGGATTCTGACTTGTGTCTCATCAAGTAGACATAGCCATACCTACTGAAATCATCAGTGAAGGTAATGAAGTACTTGAAATTTCCTCTGGCGACAGTACTCATCGGCCCACATACATCAGTATGAACAAGTCCCAACAAGTCACTGGCCCTATCATTTGGTTTGTTGAAAGGGGCTCTAGCCATTTTGCCCACCAAGCAAGATTCGCATTTCTCACATGATTCAAAATCAAACGAGCCCAGAAGCCCTTTTCGATGGAGCCTTTGGATGCGTTTCTCATTGATATGGCCCAAACGACAATGCCATAGGAAAGTCGGGTTTTCGTCATTTGACTTAAACCGCTTTGTATTTATGTTAAAGACAGGCATTTCTTGATTTAAAACATATAACCCATTTTCTAATGGGGCGCTACCATAAAATGTACCATCACGATTAAAAGAACAAACTTTATTCTTAACAGCAAAATCAAAACCTTCCAAATCCAACACGGAAACTGAAATTATGTTTCTGCTTATCGCAGGTACAAAGTAGCAATTATTCAAAGCTAAAATCATGCCCGAAGGTAAAGACAATTCATAGGTGCCTACGGCCAGTGCAGCAACCTTAGCTCCATTCCCGACTCGTAGCTCCACTTGTCCTTTCTTCAGCGTTCTACTGTTTCTTAGTGCCTGCACATCAGTACAAATGTGAGCACCGCAGCCGGTATCCAATACCCACGAAGTAGAACTAGAAGATATAACATTAAGTTCGATAACATAAATACCTGAGTCAGACGCATCATACGTCTTCTTCAGTTTCTTGTAATCTTCCTTGAACTTCTTGCAGTCTCTTTTCCAATGCCCCAACTGCTTGCAGTAGTTGCACTTATCCTCAGCAGAAGGCCCGGATTTGGGCTTGGGCTTGGGCTTGTCTTGACTTTCAGTCTCGACAACCTGGGCCTTTCCCTTATCCTTCTTAGGTTTCTTAAACCTTTTACCCCCTTGTACCATCAGGACACTGGGAGTAGCCTTCTTGAGATTCGGTTCTGCTGTCTTCAGCATACCGTGCAACTCAGTCAATGTCTTAGTCATGTTTTGCATGTTGTAGTTCATAATGAACTGATCAAAACACGACGGCAATGACTGCAGAATCATGTCAGTGGCCAGCTCCTGGCTAATGGCACAGTCCAATTTCCCCAGGTTATCAATGTAACCCATCATTTTAAGGACATGAGGACTTACTGGACTGTCCTTAGCCAGCTTGCAATCCATGAGAGATTTAACCGTCTGGTATCTCTCTGTGCGAGCTTGCTCCTGAAACAAAGCTTTCAGGCTGTTAATCATCTCAATGGGTGACAACACGTTCTCATATTGCTTCTGCAGCTCAGAGTTCATGGTCACCAGCATTAGACAAGTAACATCTTTGACATCCGCTGAATGCTTATCCCAAGCATTCTTTTCTGTCTGCGGAGCATTGGAACGTGGCCTCTCGGTGAGAACTCTTTCAAGGACATATTCCTTGTTCTCCTGCCTGAGAACTATTCTCAGGTTCCGATACCATTCCAAGAAATTAGATCCATTTAACTTGTCCTTCTCAAGGACGGATCTTAGTGAGAAAGTGTTGATGTGATTTGAGACAGACATAGCTGCAATCAAAAGAGGTAAAGGTTTTAGTTATAATGCTCAAGGAAATGAGAAATCTTATCTAATAAGAAAACTCGCATTGTATTCATAACTATGTTTCCTCATATGAATACAATGAACCAAGATCCTCAGATCACCAAAATTCGAGTGGACGACTCGCCATCACCCAAACTTTAGTCATCCAGGTAAGCAAATCATTGCTAATTGTACCCAGTACAACTCTTGGTCGCAGATAAGACAATCCATGTCATATCCACTCCGATGTCTCTGGGCCCAGAACTTCTGATGGCCCAGTCAAGTAAACCAATCTCTTCGGTCTTGTGATCAATGACAGTCGCACTGCAAGTCTATCAATGATCACCTGCCTTACTCATGTAGCTGTGGATACCAAGGACTCCAAGACTATCCAATCAGCGAAACGAGTCTTGACAGTAGACAAGATCGGGCAAGACATCAAGATCACTTGATATTTAGTTGAGGAAAAGAACCGATTTAACTCGATGTATATCCAATATACATTCAAGGATTTATTTATTTATTTAAAACATTCAGTTTATTTAGTTTAGATTCATCTACAACTTTTAGGATTAAACTGTTCTGGTATATGCAAATATGTAGTCCAACTAGCATGTCTGCGAGCATTGTATCGATCGACGCCAACCATTTGTATCGATCGATGCAATCAAATTTAAACCGCTCTTCGATAACCGGTCTAACCGAATCGAATTTACATAACCGATTCAATCCAATTGAACCAGTTCGGTTTAATAATCCATGTCGATCGTCACACACTGTGTGTCGATCGATATGACCAAACCAGAACCAATTTGGTTAATCAAAATTAACCGAGCGATACAACCTGTTCAATCCAATTGAACCGGTCTATCAACTTTCTTTGCATGTGTCGACCGACACACCCAGTGTGTCGATCGACGCAGCAGGATTACGGGTACTCGATCTCAGATCGAAACCCTAAAATTATTTACGGATTTTCGCTTTGTGTCGACCGACACACGCTTTGTGTCGATCGACACTTTGCGAAAAACCCTAAATTTTATTACGAGTTTTCGCTCTGTGTCGACCGACACACGCTTTGTGTCGATCGACACCCTGCGACAACCCTAAAATTTTAACGCGTTCTGCCGCGGCGTGTCGACCGACACACGCTTTGTGTCGATCGACACAGTGCGTTTTCATCAATTCTTCGTCTTTTCAACAGGAACAAAACCGAGAATATAACATGAAAACACGATTTGAACATGCAAAAATCAATTCAACAACATCAGGATTCGAATTATTTTGCATCAAATTCAATAGCTAAACCCTAAGCAGCTCTGATACCACTGTTGGATCCCGATGGATCTAAGGGTTTGATATATTGAATGATAAAACCAACCTCGTTCTTACCTTTGGCAGCGGAAGAAGATGGTGAACGAGATCAGTGGAGCAACGCAGACGCCTTGCCTCTACCAGATACACACGCACGCTCGCTGGAAACGGGATGCTAGTGCCGGATCAATGGGATCGATTCTCTCTGGTCTGTCTAGTGTTTCTATCAAGAAAATTGGACGGCTCTTTGTTTTAGGTCGAAACTTTTGAGTCTTATTCGACCTAAACGTGCTTAACGGGCCAGACTCAATTAAGCCATAACCCGAAAAGCCTGTTCAGAAAATCCGAACTGTGTCGACCGACACACAAGCTGTGTCGATCGACACAACACCATTCTATCGATTCTTATGTGTATTTCAATACACATAATATGATCATTGCCACAATGATCATTCCCATGTCGTAGCTTCCAGTCCGCTTAGGTGTGTGACCCTATAAGATCATATAATACTGGCAGTAAGTCCACGACCTACAGATTGCAAGAGGCTTCTAGCAAAGCATTGCAAACACCCAGTATTATACGAATGTCTGATCTCGACACACAACTATCACAGGAGTGAGTACAAGTGTGATTTCAGGACACTATCCCAACAATCTCCCACTTGTACTGGAATCATCAATTCCTATAATCCTTTTGTCTCTATATCTCGATTTGGCATAAGGCAAGATTTGTGTCATCCTTATTAAGCCAACATCGTGTTTATCGAACTCCTGATCTCATACTGAACATTACAAACAACTGAACCACAGTTCGTTTGAGTGCGGCCACACATTTTTCTCAGTAATCAATCTTCGATAGGCCCTGAGATATTTACCTCCCGTTATATAGGAGGGACAAATCCCTTCTTGTTCCATCCCTGTTTCAACGCGTACTTCATGATACACCCGAACAGTGCCGTTATAGTCGCCAGTTACAGGTCGACGTTTGACAAGGTCAAAGTGTACCAATTCATATGCAAGAAAGCATGATGAACTCAGGTCTAAGGACTATACTCTATAGTCGTAATGAGAATCTCTTATGACACAGATATAACTATCTTGTAGACTTCTCATTAGCGGGTCATGTCCGATCATATGTTCACTAACATATATCTATGTGATTGGCTGCGATAATCATATCATTGGCTCCATGAAACTTAGCCAACAGTCACCTCACAATCTAGTTTCTACCGGTTGTTAGTGTCCCAATTCTACAACCTCGACTAGGGACAAAATAATTTATTAACTTATAGGGTTTCATGATCAAGTCCTCAACTTGATGACCTATAATATGTCATAAACTTATTTGAGACCATTATTTAGATCACAATATAAATAATGCTGAAATCAAATTTCATTGAAACACTTCCAAAGAATGTTTACAAGAGCGTCTTATTATAACTTAAAATATAACCAAAAACTCCCACTAGAATCAAGATTACATCATAAGATCTCTAATGCCTACAGCAGTCGTATGACTCACATGCTTAGGCCTTGGGAGTGACTTGGTCAGAGGATCAGCGACGTTCTCATCTGTCGGAACTCGACTGATCTTCACATCACCTCTATTGACAATATCACGAATCAAATGATATTTCCTCTCAACATGTTTGGACTTCTGGTGTGACCTGGGTTCTTTCGCCTGAGCAATGGCTCCATTGTTATCGCAGAATAAAGCCACTGGCTCCAAGATACTAGGAACCACACCAAGTTCAGTCATGAACTTCTTGATCCAAACAACTTCCTTTGCCGCTTCTGAAGCAGCAACATATTCAGCTTCCGTTGTGGAATCAGCTACGGTATTCTGCTTAGAGCTCTTCCAGCTCACCGCACCGCCATTTAGACAGAAGACAAATCCAGATTGTGATCGGAAATCGTCTCTGTCTGTCTGAAAACTCGCATCAGTGAATCCATTCACCACAAGTTCATCACTTCCTCCATACACAAGGAATTTATCCTTAGTATGTCTCAAATACTTGAGAATATTCTTGACAGCTGTCCAGTGTTCCTCACCTGGATCAGATTGGTATCTGCTCGTCATGCTTAACGCGTAAGCTACATCTGGACGAGTGCAGAGCATGGCATACATAACAGATCCTATTGCAGAAGCATAAGGAATCCTATTCATGTGTTCTCGCTCAGCATGTGTCGCCGGACACTGCTTCTTGCTGAGACTTATGCCAAGAGACATTGGTATGAAGCCCTTCTTGGAATCATGCATATTGAATCTGTGCAACACCTTATCGATATAAGTGTCCTGGCACAATCCAATAAGCTTGTTTGTTCTATCTCTGTAGATTCTGATTCCAAGAATGTACGCGGCTTCTCCCATGTCTTTCATGGAAAAACAGCTTCCAAGCCAAGTCTTGATAGACTGAAGCAACGGAACGTCATTACCGAGGAGGAGTATGTCATCGACATACAGCACAAGAAATGCAATTTTGCTCCCACTAGTCTTCTTGTATACACATGCTTCCTCTTCGTTCTTGATAAAGCCAAATTTCTTTACTGCTTCATCAAAACGAAGATTCCAACTCCGTGATGCTTGCTTCAATCCATAAATGGATTTATGAAGTTTGCATACCTTCTTAGCAACGATAGGATTAAGAACTTAAAGTGATTAAAACTTGGAGAAAGCTAAAAGCAAATTGTAATTGATTAAAGAAAAGCAAGCGAGAAAGTAAACAAGTAGCAGATTGTTGTTTGAAATCAATAGACTAAAAGCGCTAAGTCTAGGGCGTTCTCAGGAAATCAGACAAGCAGATAAATCAATCAGTCAGGATCTAATTAAACTCAGTTCTAGAACCCAAAACACAGATATAGAATTAACCAAATTCCTTTGCGAGAATTCTCTAAGTCTAAGTGCAGTAATCCAAATTCCTTTGCAATTACTAACAGATTAAACCAGCTTTAATTCCAAGTTTGATATGTTCACAATCTAATTAAACCAAATTCTTTTGCGAGTAATTAGATTGCTCAACCTAAATAGTTCAGATTCTAAACCACACTTTCGTGTCGTATTTAGCAACCTAAGATCTAGATTCTAATTGATCAGGTTAGAACTAGCATTAAACACAATTTAGTTTGAAGAACATCTATTGGTGTGAATCCTTAACTGAATTAATTATATCTAGCAAGTCATGAAAACCCTATGAGAAACCCTAAACCTAACTATGAAACTACTCAGACATGGATAATGTAAACATAATCAATGAATTAATAGCAATCATAAAAGAGATTAGATAAATAAAGGGGTTCGAAAACTTCTCAAAAATAAACGTAGTACAAGATCATATCAGCCCCCAAAAGCTCTAAAAACTCTCTGCTCTAAGTTATGATAGCGTATCTAAAACAGAAGTTAAAAACCTAATTATATAGCTAATACACGACTTGGGGCTTCTGTGTAAATATCTGGAACTTCTGGGCACTTCTGCAATATTGGCATTCTTCATTAAACCGCCGAGTCTGGCCCATTCGCGCTGTACATCGACCGATGCAGGTGTGCATCGATCGACACAGTCTTCAAATCTGGACAGTGAGCACAGTGTCTCGGATCAAATCTCCAAAATGCTCCAATATGCTCCATAATCTCCACTTTAGCTCCAAACGTGTGTGTACCTAATAAAACCTGCAAAAGACTCTAAAAGAACACTAAAAGACTCTAAAACATACTTATATCATGGCATAAAACCGGTAAAAACCATGATATATCAACTCCCCCACACTTAGCCTTTGCTTGCCCTCAAGCAAAACAGAGAACTAAAACATGGTGAAGAGGTTTGAAAACTTTCAGAAACTCTTTTCATCTTTGAAGCAACAACACTCAGATTCCCCTTAGTAAACCACTGAAAGAATCAATCACAAGACATCAAGACCTACATGTACTTCCCCCACACTTAGCAACTGTCCTAAGTAAACTCCACAATCACATTCACGCATTCAAATTCTCCCTACTGACTTCTGCAAGTATTTAAGTGCGGTCTCACCCAAGGAGTATCGATCAAAGGCACATGGACTCTTACCTTGCCAGCTCTAGACCACCATACTATCTTTCTCTAGTTCCTTTCTACTCTTTTCCCTTCATTAGCATTCTGATTTTTCCCATTGGGTATCATTTATTTATTTTTATCAGTGCTCTTCCCGTTAAGGGGTGTACTTTGGACACATTCCATGGATCACATAGGAGATAATAGTGTTTGCTACTATTCCCATGACCACTTCAGAGTTACTAACTCATTCTCAGTTTATTATCTTTTTATTTTATTTTATGGAAGGGGAGAAGGGAACTAGATAGGACAGGTTTACAGGCTGTGTCAGAACTAACAAAGGAATCCGACACAAAGTATACCAAACCCTTAGGTGAGAAATCTAAGTCAGTATTAAGTTTGAAGTCAGTAAAAGGATCCTCTGATACCTGAAGTGATGTGGGTGTCCTCAGTAGGTTGATCTGTGATGGGTTTCTAATAGTCATAGATAGAACCTGCAACTTCATCCCAATGGTTACTTAAGTTCCTACAAGTGCTGTTAATCTTCTCAAAAAATCATTGTTTCTTACTTAAACTTGTTTTGACTCAATAAAACAATTTTTTTTTGAAAAACGGACTCAAAAACTTGATAGGTCTCGAGTTTTACCCTATACTAACTGCAAGTGCACAGTAATGTCAATGTAGTACTTAGGGATCGAATCCACGAGGACTCTAGGCAACGATAGGATTAAGAACTTAAAGTGATTAAAACTAGGAGAAAGCTAAAAGCAAATTGTAATTGATTAAAGAAAAGCAAGCGAGAAAGTAAACAAGTAGCATATTGTTGTTTGAAATCAATAGACTAAAAGCGCTAAGTCTAGGGCGTTCTCAGGAAATCAGACAATCAGATAAATCAATCAGTCAGGATCTAATTAAACTCAATTCTAGAACTCAAAACACAGATATAGAATTAACCAAATTCCTTTGCGAGAATTCTCTAAGTCTAAGTGCAGTAATCCAAATTCCTTTGCAATTACTAACAGATTAAACCAGCTTTAATTGCAAGTTTGATATGTTCACAATCTAATTAAACCAAATTCCTTTGTGAGTAATTAGATTGCTCAACCTAAATAGTTCAGATTCTAAACCACACTTTCGTGTCGTATTTAGCAACCTAAGATCTAGATTCTAATTGATCAGGTTAGAACTAGCATTAAACACAATTTAGTTTGAAGAACATCTGTTGGTGTGAATCCTTAACTGAATTAATTATATCTAGCAAGTCATGAAAACCCTATGAGAAACCCTAAACCTAACTGTGAAACTACTCAGACATGGATAATGTAAACATAATCAATGAATTAATAGCAATCATAAAAGAGATTAGATAAATAAAGGGGTTCGAAAACTTCTCCAAAATAAACGTAGTACAGGATCAGATCAGCCCCCAAAAGCTCTAAAAACTCTCTGCTCTAAGTTATGATAGCGTATCTAAAACAGAAGTTAAAAACCTAATTATATAGCTAATACACGACTTGGGGCTTCTGTGTAAATATCTGGAACTTCTGGGCACTTCTGCAATATTGGCATTCTTCATTAAACCGCCGAGTCTGGCCCATTCGCGCTGTGCATCGACCGATGCAGGTGTGCATCGATCGACACAGTCTTCAAATCTGGACAGTGAGCACAGTGTCTCGGATCAAATCTCCAAAATGCTCCAATATGCTCCATAATCTCCACTTTAGCTCCAAACGTGTGTGTACCTAATAAAACCTGCAAAAGACTCTATAAGAACACTAAAAGACTCTAAAACATACTTATATCATGGCATAAAACCGGTAAAAACCATGATATATCAATTTTGCAAGGAGTGCCTCGTTGAATTGCTGTATTTCTCTGAAGCCTATTCCACCTCCTTCTTTTGATTTTGCAAGCTCTGTCCAAGCTACCCAGCAGAGCTTCCTTTTTCACTGTTGGAGTCCCACCAGAATCTTGTCAGAGCAGATTGAATACGCTTGCAGAGATTGATAGGTAGCTTGAAACAGGTCATGGAGTAGGTTGGTATTGCAGATAAAACTGATTTAAGCATTGTCATCTTTCTTGCGCTTGATAATCTTGGAGTTGACCAATTTGCTTTCTGTTTGATCCTGTCAACAATAGAGGAGAATAGGTCTTTTTTCTTTCTTCCAAATAGCTCAGGTAAGCCTAGGTATTTTCCTTGTCCTCCTTTGTTGATTCCTATCTGATATTTGACTCTTTCTTTTGTTTCCTCTGTTGTCTTTGTTGAGAAAGTTACTGAGGATTTTTCTTTGTTTATCCTCTGCCCTGATACTCTTCCATAATCTTCAATGATCTTCATTAGTTTGCTGCAACTTCTTTCTTCTGTCTTAATGAAAAACATTGTGTCATCAGCAAATAGCATATGGTTGATTCTAGGGCAGTCCTTTGCAATTTTGATTCCCACAAGTTGCCCTTCCTTTGATGCTATGTTGCATAAACCACTGAGGACCTCACTAAAAATGATGAATAAGAAAGGGGAGAGTGGATCTCCTTGTCTCACTCCCCTGCTTGGTCTAACTAAGCCTCTTGATTCCCCATTGATCAGGAAGGAGTATGTGACTGTGGAAACACATTGCATAATCCACTTTGTGAGTCTTTCATGAAATCCCATCTTTAGGAGGATAGCTTCAATGAAGCTCCATTCTAGTCTATCGTAGGCCTTCATCATATCAGTTTTAACTGCCATTGTGCTTTTCTTTGTTGCTTTTGAGCTCTTTAGGTAGTGTAGCATCTCGTGAGTAATCAAAACGTTGTCAGTGATGCTCCTTGTTGGAATGAAAGCAGATTGGCTTTCTGAGATTAGTGCATTCAGTGTAGGTTGTAGCCTTCTGGTAATAATCTTGGAGAAGAATTTATAATACACACTGCAGAGAGCTATAGGCCTGTATTCTTTGATGTTATTTGGGCTGGGAGTCTTAGTGATTAGCCTTACATGGGTGTGGTTAACTGAGATAGGGAGATTATCTGAGGTGAAGGACCCCTGGATCTCTTTGACCATTGCTTCTTTAAAGAAACTCCATTTTGATTGGTAGAAGCATGCTGAGAACCCATCAGGGCCTGGTGCTTTGTCCTTATGAATTGAGAATAAGCCAGTCTTGATTTCTGCAGTGGATGGTATGGCTATCAAGCTTCTGTTGGTCTCTTCCATGATTGATCTTGTTATTGCTTTGTTGACTATCACCTTTGGGTCCTTTGGCTCAGATGTTAACAGGTTGTCAAAATATTTTGTTATCACCCTTGCAATTTGATCATCCTCAAAGACCGGTGTGTCTTCTTCATATTCCAGCACTGAAATGCGGTTTCGAGCTCTTCTTCCTCTTGTGGTTGCAAATAAGTAGCTTGAGTTTTTATCCCCAATGGCCAGCCACAGTTGTCTACTTCTTTGTCTCCAGTAGATTTCTTCTGCTTTGTGAGCTTCTTTTAGTAAGGTATTCAGGTTCAGCAGTATTCCTTCTTCTGTGTCCGGATTTTTCATGGTTTTATTGATTTGCTCTGACAAGTTGTCGATAAGAGCTCTGTTGTTTTTGTGTTTTTCTTTGTTCCAAATCACTATTGCACTTCTACATCTGTCAGTTCTTTCCTTCATTGAACCTCCTCCTTTTCCTATCCAAGCTTTTTTTATCAGATTAACCACCTCAGTATTCTTTCTCAGGTTCCTGTCATATCTCAAGATGCGTGCATTTCTCTTCTTCTGAGCAATCAGATATGTGATTATCGGTCTGTGGTCAGAGCCTGTGAAGTTTAGGTACTCACTTCTAGCTTTTGGGTAAATATCAGACCAAGCACTGTTTGCCATAGCTCTATCCAATCTGCAGTAGACCATGTGATTTCCCCTTTTTTCTCTCCAGGATAAGAAGTTACCTGAGAAGTTTAGATCAAATAGGTCGCAACCTGCTAGCAACTCTCTGAATTCATGGTAATAACTCTCTGGTCGTGTCTTTCCTCCTTCTTTTTCTTTTCCGTTTAGTATCTCGTTGAAATCTCCTGTCAGATACCAAGGACCTTCTCTGGTTGCAGCTAGGTTCTTTAGACTGTCCCACACTTGTTTTCTTTTTTCTTTTTCAGGTTCACCATACACAAATGTGGCGTATAACTTATCCTTTTTGAACTTTATCTGTGTGTCAATAAAGTTTTTGTTATGATCCAGGATCTCCAACTCTACATCATCAGCCCAAGCTAGGGCTAATCCTCCACTTGCATTCTCTTGTGGGCTTAGTACTTTTATGTTGGTGTATTGTAGCTCTCTTAGTTTTCCTGTAACATAGGAGTCTTGGTTCTTTGTTTCACTTAGGAAGATAATGTATGGTTCCTTCTTTTTCTTCATCTCTTTAAGCCTTTGGAACGTTTCTGGGTTGCCCAAACCACAGCAGTTCCAGGCTATGATGGTTAAGGAACGGATTCTTCTCGTTTGTGAAAATCCAGATTGTTCCCTCTGATGCTTGGGTTTTCATTGGAGGTAGTAGCAGTCTGGTTCTCTGTGTTTATGCCCCCTCCAGTTTGTTCTTCATTTCCTTGAGGTTGTTCCAGAGAAATCTGGTTCACTATTTGCCTGGTTGCTCTTTGTGGAGTGGTTCTCTTCTTGTTTGGTCCTTTATGAGTGAGGATTCTCTGCTTATTCATGTTCATTCCTTTGACATGAAATGGACTGGGAAGAGGACCTCTCCTTAGGGGTGATTTGGGAGTCCCTCTTCTTTGGGTAGCAGTGGACATTCCTGGTGGGATTGTAGGTTTGTCTTTTCTTCTTTGTAGTCCACTTATTCCCCCCCAAGACTAGAGTCTTTGTCTCTAGGTTGAGGCCTTGTTATGTTGGTGGTACAGGTGGTAAGAAGTGGTTTAGTGGAAACAGGGAGGAGGAGCTGGTGTTTTGACGAGTTTTCTCCATAAGTACATTAGTTATGCACTCTTCCACTGTTCCATCAAGTTCACTTTCCAGGACTCTCTTGTGGCGTGCTTCTTTCTCCTTTGGGTCAGAACAGTTCAAGTATTGAGCTGTCATCTGGTCTATCTCCGTTATGATAGCTTCTCTGGTGTTGTCTTGGATTGGAGCATAAGATCCGCTTGCATAGTTTAATGCTTCCAATTCCTTCATTTGGTTGTATTCTTTTTTCTCCTCTTGTAGCACCATGAGTCTTCTTGTGGGTCAGGGTGGTTCAGATATTTGTGTGTAGCTTCCAGGTTTTCTCCCCTTATTGCATATCTTTCTGGTGTTGCTTGGTGAGGAAAGTCAGTGATAGCTAGGTTCCTTTCTATCGGAGGAGGGAGAACTTCTCTACTTGAGGCTTCTGAGAGTTCTTCTATGTCTGGGATTCTCTTCCTTTGCCATCTAGTTTCTAGTGGTGTTCTGAAAAAGCTTTCCATATTTCCTTTAGATGGGTTTTTGAGGGATCCTTCTACTTTGTTTCTAGGTAGGGTTCTACTCTGGTGTTGAGCATATGAGTGGTGGGAGTTTGGTTCCCCTGATTGATACGAGAGAGTTTGGTTTCTTCCTTGGTGGAGGTTTTCTGGAGCGTTGGTGTCTCTCTGATTCCTTGTGTATCCTTGGTGGTCATTGTTTGTTACTCTTCCGCCATAGTTCCTGCCATGTCTAACTTGTCTGTTTTGGAAACTTATGTTTTCTTGACGGTTATTGTTCCTGAAATGTTCCATAGCAGATAGTCTTTGATTTCCATCATTTTCCTTTGGCAGGAAAGGTTCTTCATCTCTTTCCCCTTCTGCAGCAATTAAATCTGGGCATTCTCTTCTTTCATGGGTCAGCTTGTTACAGAAGTTGCAGTGTTTCTCTAATCGTTCATACTTGAAGTGAATGGTGATTTCTTTTCCATTGGAGAAGTCTAGTACTGTTTCCTTTGTTATGGGTTTTAGTCCATTGATGTCCACTCTGACTTTGACAGCAGTCGTTGAGATGTCACAGGTTTCAACCGTACCCAACGCTTTCCCAATATCTCTTACCACCCTCTCTTGCCAATAGTGAAGTGGTAGACCTTGGATTTGTATCCAAAAGGGGATCTGGGATGGAAAGGAGTCTGATATGATGGGCTCCCATTTTTGTAAGATGACCATCCAGAATCCAAACTGGTATGGTCTATTGTGAAGGACTTTCTCTAGTTCTTCCTCTTCTTTGAACCTAATCTGGAAGCATGAATTTCCAAGATCAGATCCAAAGGCTCTGCCTTGGACATTCCATATGTGGATCATAGTGGTGATAAGCTCACTCACTCTTTGAAATCTTGGGTTTGTCAGGCGTCCCACTAGAGTAAGGCAGTTGTCTCTGATTAGTTCTTTGGTGTCGATATCTGGCACAATTATTCTCATTCTTGTGTCGCTTCTCTGAGATGTTTCTTTAGCTTTCCCTTTCTCAGCATATGTGAATCTTCTCTCCATTTCTTTTGTTGCTGTAGGTCCCGAAGTTTTGGTGATTCTGGTGTTCTGCTTCAGATTTTGTGTGGTGAGGTTTGATACTTGTTTGGGATTCTTGCGTACAACTTTCTGTGTTTAGTGTGTCTCTCAGTGCAAGGAAAGATCCAGTAGTTGCTTGTTATAGTTGTGTTGATGTGTCCTTTGTCTTCATGGATTCTGCAGGTTGGTGCTTTGCCTTGTGTGTGGAGGTGTTGAAGTATCCCGGAGGCGACATCGTGGTCCTTTGCCCCGTTAAGGACCACCACCGGTAGCCGTTTTACCCGGTGGTTGTTTCAAACTTTTCCTGTTTTTTGAAAGTTGAGGTGTAGGCTGTAGGTGGTTATCTAGCGGTTAAAAGGGTTTGCCCTCCAAAAATAGAAGTAAACGTTGTTTGATGGTGACAAGAGTTGACTCTCGAGAAAGGTGCCTGGGAGCTCTTTCTCTCGCTTATCCCATTATTTATTTTATATATAATACAACAAATTAAAAATTTTGTTACACATAAAACTAATCTATATACATTATATATATATATATATATATATATATATATATATATATTAGTATATGTAATGTGGGAACATTTTTCTCTCTTAAACACAGTCATCTTTCTGAGTCTCATTTCTGGCCGTCGGTCAGTGTTTTCTCGTCGGCGGTCGGATTAATTTTGTTTCTTTTATGCTGGTTTTGTTCTCTTTTTTTCTCCGATTAACATTGGGTACGGCTTTTATCTCTCCGGATTCGATGTCTGTCTTTTTCCGATGCATGACAATTTAACTACTTTTATTAGTTATTTTGTCTTTTAGCTCCATGTGGCAATTTTGTCATTTTCTTCCTTATGTGGCCATCTTATCAATATCCGCTCTTTCGAGCACTGACATCCTTGTCGACCTACTCTGATTACCTATTCTAGATGGTCTTTTCTGATTGTAACTAGTTCGCTTATTCCCAATTTGATTAGCTTAATATGCCCGTTTTAGGTCGCTCCTTACCAATTATTCGGTTAGCCTATCATGCTTAGTTAGGTTGCTCCTTCCCAACATGGTTAACCTACTCTAATCTTACATGTTGGTCTTTTCCGAATTAGGTTGCCCACTCTGGCCCGTTCATTTCGCTACTTTTTGAATTAGGTTGCTCACTCTAGCGAAACCAGCTTCTTTCTAAGTCGCTCCTTCTTAGGTCATCCCTTCCACGACATCAGGTTATGTTCGATCCACACTAACCGCACCAATTGTTAGAATTTAGATATCAATTATCCCAATTATTTAGGTTTGGGCCTAACAAACACTTTGAAAGCAAAAGGTTTAACTAATCCTCAAAAGCTTGTTTATATGATGAGAATGCTTGTGCACTTATAAACCATTTTTCTTTTAGCTCATGTGTTCATTTGTGTGTTTTTCTCTTATTGGTAGCTCAACTATCTAGATTGTTAATTCTTCCTTGTTCACAAGATAAACATCTGTGGCTGAGTAGCTGCTATCTTTTACTTTCTCAATCTTTCCTTCAAATCCAATGTATGAAGCTTCCATATGCTCCACTGATAACTGATCCAACTTATGCATGATATTCTTTATAATATCTTTTGTATTGAAGTTGAGAACGAATGTACTAAAGAGAGATTCGATGCATGTACACCTATTCACAAGAATGAGTTGAATTATTGGCATGTACCTAACAAAAATACAATAATAAGTAGTTTTTAAAAACACATAAGGCTCAATTTACATGAGATTGAAAAAAAGAACTACAATTTTGGTTCCATCTTCTGTCCATTGTCTCATTCCAAATACTCCTAAAGGCTATCATCATTTACGTGAAAGATGAGCCTCACAAGTGAAGATATCTTTGTGTTAATATATTTGGCAGTAAATGCATCTTTTCCAACCTAAATATATACTCTATGATGAGTAATGATAAGTAAGTGCTTATATAAGAGTGAAAACAATATCAATATACTTACCAATTGCCTCGTGCAAAGATTGTCCAATTCAATTTAACAAATTGATATTGTTTCTCCCAACATAATTATGGTCCATCTTGATGGTTTGATAACACTTACTTAGTTGTGACATGTGGTGGTAGTCGTAATTTTGGGATATATACAACGAAATCCGAGACTTTTTATTTTTTATTGCTTTATACCCCAATAAACATGAAATGTTTTCCTCAGACTCGGTTTGACCCCATCAACCATCAAATAGATGTTTCTTTAAGTATGTTATATGGAAAATTTCTTTATTAATAAATTCAATATCCCTAGTTTCGTGTTTGCTTTTCCTGTCAAGGTATGTGGTACGCTGAATGGGAAGATATTAAAGAATATCTTGAACATATAAAATAATATATTTTTAGGATATCAAAGAAAAATTTAGGATATATTACTCAACTATCGTCCTTACCAAAAAAATGTTAATCCATGTTCTTTGAGGTGCTACATTTTTAAACAAAACGCAACTTGAATGACATTTTCATCTTCATTGTTCCAAATAAAATCTCTATGATGAAGCTCAAATTTTCGAAAATACTCATACCCTTCCTTAGCAATACTGGTAGCTAAACCATAAAAATACATAATAAAAACATATAGTGTAATCGCATATAATATAATACTCTTAAGAAGTCACAAGAAAAAACACACCTTATAGCATTTGATGGTCAATCCGACTTTATTTCCTTGTTTATCCAATTGTTTGTATTTAGTATTTCAGTAGGATTTGAATCTATGTTACTTTATATAACCTTATACATAGGAATTACAAACCCAAAGATAAAGAACGGGGCAACATTAGCGCTTGACAAAACAAAACAAAAGGGAATCAAACTTATGATAAGATAATACCTCTAAAGTGGAAGCCATACACATCCTAGAAAAGATAGACAAAAGCTTTTTGTTAATATATATGAAGACGAGTGTTGTGCTTACCGAAGAAAAAATAACGAATTTGTCCTTGGCCCTTTGACAAGTGTGATTATTATTCAATGATGGATTTTAAAAGAGTTTAAATCCAACCACAACCTATTATTATTCAATTAATAATTTTAAACTATTGTTTAAAATGTAGTTTTATTATATTTTATATGTTTTAATCATACATCATATATTTTAAAATATGACTTTATTCAATTAAGATTTCAAATATTTCATTAAAATCCACTGTTATTCAAAATTAAATGATTTTTAAAAATGTTTGTATATGAAGCCAATTTGCTACAGTGTTGTTCAATTAAGATATTATTTTTAGGGGAATTTATCAATTAATTAATATTTTTATTAAATACAACTTTAAAGTAGTTATCAATTTATAAAGACATTTCGATTTTTAATGTTTTACAAATTTTTTTTTGAATTTCCATCTACATTATTATTTACATATTATATATTTTATCAATATTTTTATTTATTTTATTTTTATATTTTCTCTTATATGATATAGAATTGTGTTTGTTATATGTTATTTTCGTCAAAACATCACATACATTGTTGTCCACCAAACTTGGTTGTGGTTCGTCTAAGATATTCCAAATCAACAATGGCAAGTACAATATGCACAAAATTATGTGATTACAGAAAAAATCATATGATATGCATTCAAAAGGTTTGCAATTATGGCTCGAAGAAAAAAAATTCATACGTGTAACGAAGCAATTATGATTTTTAGAATTTTATCAAATTTTAGATGTAGACTGAGAAAACATTTTCATAAATTGTTTTGAACCTTTTATGTTTCTTCAAAGTGTGTATAAAGAACGTTCCACGCTTCTTTTGCCAGTTCACACCCTTGGATTAGCTCACATTGCTTTTTAGCTACACCACAATGAATTGCAGTGAGTGCTCTAGAATTGTATTTCGACTGTTTGAGTTCAACTTCTGTCCAGAGTTCTTCTGGTTTAGGTACATCAACTCCATCATCATTCTTGGTAGTGGGAGCCTTCCATCTATCTCAACTGCCTTCCATGTTAGTGGGTCATACCTTTGATTTTCGATCTCGTTCTCGTCTTCCAAAATTCATAGTTGGTTTCATCAAATATCACTCTAGATTTTGATTAGCTCGTTATAGTTCTCCATTTCTTCCACAGGATCTCACCTATATATGTAAGCAAACAAGTGTCCGCTCTGATACCAAATGAAAACGCGAGAGCTACTCGATATAAGATGTAACACATGGTTTTCTTTTTCAAGACACTTTATTGCAAAGCAAACTTACAATTTCACCTTAACAGCCTTGTCTCTCACTTTCTTTTCGATCTAACAATGATCTCAACCCCTTATATTCACCCTTAGCACCTAAGCTCGATTCCCTTACAAGAACACTCAAACCCTTGTTAATAGCAATCTCTCTCAATTAACACCGCACCCAACACATATGCCCTAGACGACCTATTTATACTTCATAGGTTGTTTTACAACTTTCCTAACTATCCTTAGGAATATTCACATATATCTTCTTTTAGGAAAAAACATATTTTCCTAAAATCTCTCAAGAATATATCTTGCATACATCTTCTCTGATTTACTTGTCCAGCTCAACTACTCTCCTTAAGCATCATCCATGTCAGTTACACGCATCCTCAACTTCCGTATTCTCCAACTCCAACTCTTCTTGCATAAGATATTTGTCGTTGATTCAAGTGATGTTCCTTGTCTTGATTGAGTTAGATGATGTCATAGCTCATGCTCCAGTTCGCTGCATCTTCACGTACATCATCTCAAATTCACGGACCGGTGTTTTTTGGGAAAGGAAGATGGACCAAACCGCGAAATGGATGGATCAAATGTAACTACGACGTCTCTCACTACGAAAGAAATCGAATTTCGGGTCTAAATTGGATTCTACGTGACAGTACATGATGTTTTTTTAAAGAAGCAATGGGTAAATTCCAAGGTTGTATGACGGTTGAAGAAGAAGAATGCACAACACTTATATGGGGGATGCAATCCTCATGGTCCAATGGATACCGACAAGTTGAATTCAAAGGAGATAATGTCACCATCAACAGATTACTCAACTCAAATACACCAAATCTTAAGCTTCAGCGATATATCACAACCATGCGACAATGGAGTACAATGTTCACAACAATCAAATTTTCTTATCGCAACAAGAGTGCAAATATATGCGCCGATACTCTAGCTAAAAAAACTATATCTTCTACCCAACACTAGTCACTTTTTAATGATTGTCCACCACTTTTTGTATGATCAATATTGTAACGATCCTTTCTAATAAAATTATTTTAACCGAAAAAAATGTTTTGGTGAATATTATTTTACATTCATAAAAACATATCTCTTTCGTGTTCACCTCCAATATGATTTCTACCGATTCTATGGTTTATATATAATAATTGTGTATAAAATTTATTTACATAGAATATTCCAAATCAATTTATATGTATTATATACATCCAAAGTTAAAATAAAATTTGGATTTTTCTTTTAAAATTTTAAGTTGTCATTATAAGTATACTTGTGGGATTACCTTTATAAGTTTCAGCATTTTATCAGCTTGTGGGTTATGGTGTGTGTGAAAATTGGAATACAGTGGGCCTGTCTTGGAATATCCTTAGGGATACTAGTTATGAGCGCAATAAATTTGGGCTTGGTAATTAAAATTACGTCGTTTCAAGTTCTATCACGATGAATAGCGTTGTAAAGCTTTTCGAAACTGGAATAAAATGGCGGGCTAAACTCGAAGATTCTCTCTTTGGTGATGGAACAGATTAGCGGTATCGGAGGTGGAGATACAACCATGAAGACTATGGGACTCATGTCTGAGAAAGATATTGATGAACAGCGGCTTAAAATCGATTCCTTCATCGCTTCTCCGTTGCAGAGATCTATGGACTCTGTACTGCAGCGAGCTCAAGCCACTGCACAAAGCCAAGGTTGGGTCAAATTTTCGCATAATCTAATCCAATTTCGTGCGACCCAAATCGTACACATTTTCCGGGTTTAGGTTCTGTCGGATCCGGTTCTGTCTCTGTGAAGTTAGGGTTTTTATGAGAATTAGATTGGTGAAATTGAGCGGTTCTGTGATATTTGTCTTCGATTTTGTAGTGGAACTAGAGAATGTGAAAGATAATCTGAGAGAAGCAGAGGATGAGCTCGTTAAAGTGTTGGCAGGTATAAGCTTCACTTCCATAAACCAAAAAGCTTCAAACTTTGAACATCTTTTCTGAATCTGTAACTAATTGCTACATTCTTTTAGATTCTAAACTTCACCGGTTCTTAAAATAGATGTTCAAACATAACATTCTCAGCGAAATTAGGTGTTAAGTTTTTTATTGTTAGGTTTCAAGTTTTGCTGATCTTAGATATCTTACTCTTTGAGATCTTTTCATCTTTCTGTATATGTTCTGATGTTTTAGTGAAAACTTGTAAAGAGGCAAGGCAAATGGGTTTAAGGGACTCCATTGCTGCAACACATTCTCGAATTGAAGTGCTTAGAAGAACTCTGGAGCTACACAAGTCAAAGAGGGAACAGTACGCCAAAACTATCTCCCAGCGATTGCAAGGTATTGTTAGCTTGTCTGATTTATTTTCATCACGGTGTATTGTACATTGCTTCACGCTCATTAAAAAACTCAGCTTCATCTTTGAAAATTACTCAGCTTGTTTCAGTTTTAGTTAGATACCACATGATTCACTGAAAGACCAAGCTAACATATTTCTACTTCTTTTTTCCAATAAAGCCTTATCAGTATCCAAAGACAATGCTGGTAAAGTCACGGAAGACAAATCCAATATCAATGAAGCTATCTCTTGGTATAATCAGGCTCTTGGTTTTCATGTTGAAGCTGGACATGGTAATGATAGAATCTTTGAGTTTGGACAATCATAGTTCTTTGTTATTAAAGTTCGACCTTAGAGGATCTTCTTGTTGCGTTGCTTCTCTTGCAGGAGTTAAGTTCACATTCACCAACATTGATGCAAAAAGGCCTACACGCAAGTTTTCATTCACAGTTCACTATGGAAATTACATCTACACACGTGAGTCAGTATACATATTCTTGTTGAAGCAAGCATTTTAGTGTTTACAAAGAACCTAGTAATAAGAACTGTGTGCAATTTTTGTCTTACATCATCATCAGTATTGGATTGCAACCTGCAATTAGATGACATCGATGAGATGGTTCAAGAATTGAATAAAACCAATGACCTTTTCGGATTTGTTCGTCTGATGAGAAATAAGTTTCAGAAAGCTACCTTTTCTGGTAAATATACTGACTATGACTAAATCAGACATCTAGTTTTGGAGGTATGTATTTTGGATTTCAACAATACTTGTATTTTTTTTTTGACTTGACTTGTCAGAGCTGCCAACACATTCAGAAAATCTGCCACAGGAAACTTCCATCATATCTGCTTCAGCTCCAGCTATGTCAATTATCACTGATACAAGCATATCAACTCCAGAGAACAAGGTATCTAAGTTTCAAGTGAATAGGCGTCACAAAAGATCTAGCGAATCCCCACACCAGTCTCCTGCACCCACGTCTTCCGCTCGCCGTTCTGCTCGCCTTAGGGTACCCGATACACAATTGTGTTCTTAATGTTCTGGAACTATACTTTCCAAAAGTAGGATTCTGGAACCTATCTTCATAACTCGTTAACATATATCTGTTTAACTGATCATGTGGAAGCCTGTAGTTTCCAATAGAAAACTCATATACTGATTCTAACATGTTACAGGATAAGAAATGAAGGTGGAGCTCTGTTTTCCTTTTGACCAGCATCAAGGAACACACTAAAGCTGAGATGTTGTTGGTGTTTTGGAGACGTTGGACAACAATCTGTTGTTTGAATTTGGTATAATATCTGACTAGTATTGTAATCACGCTTTTGGTATAATATCTGACTACTACTGTAATCACGCTTATTTACAATGTTGATTTATGTACTAGGAGTATTGGTACTATGTTTATACACCACCTATTGCTCTATATATTCGTGTTGGTTAAACTATTCACGAGGTGAAATTTAAGTATGAAGAATCCTTATTACTGTGACACTACACCATTGGCCTTATCCTCGTCAGAGTCTGATTCATAACTTGGACTGCCACTCAAAATACGTGGATTATGTCTCGTCTCCTTGCCCTTCCGCCTGCAGATATGAAATGAGAATCTTATGGGCCATATAGGTAAAACAAACTATCCAGGAACTGAGAAAGAAAGATATAACAGCAATGCCTGAATTATTCTAACTGCTTCTGTAACATTAAGAACACTGTACACTGGGTTCGTGTTTCACTTGCGAAAGTTACATTAGAAATTGCCAAAGAGGACTAAAGAGCTAACTTTGTGAATTTTTATAAACCATTATTGGCACCATGATACATCTTAAGAATTAACTAGGCATCATATTCTATATATTATAGTTCAAGAGGGTTCTCTACTGACACATTTGCAAAAGTTCAAGAGGGTCCACTTGGATCCGTTTCGGTTTTAATCTATAAACTAGATTTTGACCCGCACTTAGAAAGTGCGGGTTTAATTTTCTTTACAAATTTTACTTTTTATTTATTTTGTTAATAGTAGTTTATATTTTTATTTATGTAATCTAATTTTGATTATAATTGGTTAATCAGCATTATAAACAGTGAGTTAGCAATTTAGTTTTTTTAAATGAAATATGTGTTATTTGGAGGAGATATATCGTAAGGATTAAGAGATTAAAATAACGATTGCGCATTATATGTTTTAATCTGTGTTGTATCGTAAGATCATGGAGAAAATATATATATGAAAACAACTATTGTAAAAGTTATGTGGTATAGGTTTAATTGTTATTATATTTATCTAAAATATTATTTTATAAAACACATGTTGTAATCATATATATAATTTGCAACTTGGATGGAACAACCCGTTAAAACTTCATTCAAACATAAAACATAATTTCACGCTTCAAATATTTGAATAATATAAATATGAAATTATTTTAATATTTTTATTAAGTTTAAAATATATCAACTGAAATTATTTACTATATGTATACATATATATGTATATATATTTTAAACTCATGCGAATTTTTTTAGAAAATTTATAATCGAAATCGGCTAATTAATTTTTCAACCCGTTTAATTATTTAAATATTTTTCAGTTTGCTGGAAAAACCTGCTAAAAAGTACAATCGTAAAAACATCAATTGTAATATATATATATATATATATATAAATATATTTTGAATTAAATCATAAATTAGAGAATATTAATTTATATATATAATAGTAGATGTATAAATTATTAATTATATTTATCAATTAATTTGTTTTGATTTTAATTAATTCGGAAAGTGGGACACATTATATTTTGGTTGTTTGGCTACATGTTTAATATTATATACTAATTTCTTATTTTAATAATAATTTATTAATTTTAATGATTATATAATTTATAAAATAATTATGTATTAAATTATATATTTATATATACCAATTGATTTAGTATCTTAATTATGCTTGATTTTATTTTTTTATCATAAATTTTAGTTAAGAATAATTTATAATATTTATTTTAATATTAATTTCGAAATTAATTATTATTTTATTAAATTTTTGAAAAAGATTTTCGTTAGATATGATTAAGATAGAAAAAGGAAAACAAAAGATATTATAAGATATTATGAATAAATCAAATATAAATTGTTTTACAGTTTTACCCTTAATGAAGGTTACAAATCCTAATAATATCAAGGGTAAATTCCGGGAACAACTTTTATGTACCATGGCAAACCTTCCTGTTTTAATAGAATAGATGGCATATTTGTAAAATATCAGATTATTTTTAGGTATTATTCGGTCCGGATATTTTCAGGTACTTTGGGCATTCCTATTTATACCCAAAGATATTTGAAAAACTTGTAAATACTTGAAAAACAAGTAAACATATCTTAAAACTACATGTTATATTAGGTGTTTTTTTTGGTTCTATCGGATTATAAGGGTCATATTTGGTTCTATCGCATCTTATCGACTCGGTTACTAATATATTATATCAGATCTTAGTATATAATAATATGTTATATCGGGTATCTAAACGGATTTTGGATAAGACTATTTGTGGATCCTCAACCATTATATGTTAGTTTACCTGAACTTGAACCCGATCCGACCTGAATGTTTTGGATCAGTTCTGGGTCGAATCTTCGGGTTCATGTCAAAATGCCTAGACCTAGACAAAACAAATGCTTGATAAGTTTATAGACTACAAGAAAGAAAATCAAAACTAGACATTTTTTTTTGATATAATTCAAAATTTCATTTCATAGCATAAATCCTCAAATTTAACATATACTAAAATTCTATATATGAAACTCAAAAATTCGTTTATCTTTAAGATCGATAATAGAAAACTAAGCAGCTAGTTTTTCTATGATAATTTCATAATTTGCACCAAACACATTACTTCTTTGTATAACATAATATTACAGACCAATTAAATCTTGAACGAGATATCCAATGTAACAAAAGGAATTTAACAGAGTAAGCTGTCGGAATCTCTGGCTTCCAACCTGACCAAAGCCTCTTCACAAATCTCAGGAGGAAACTCTTTTAGAAACTCAGAAACAACACGTTCTTGATCTCTCTGCATCTCTTCAATCTCTTCTCTCTGTTTCCTCAACAAAGACTCAAGTTTCTCAACTACAATACCAACTTCTTGATCATTGACGGGTCCTTGTGATGACGAAAGCTTAGAACTAGAACGTTGCGCAAACGGCGAACGTGAATCTCCAGCTTCAGCTTTAGGAGAGGACCAGAATTTTCTACCTGAGGGAAATCTATCTAAACGCAGCGAATCAGGAGAAGATAAACATCTTTGCATCGTTGAATAATCTCCGTTAATACGAGAAGGAACCCAATCAGGAATGTGTGAATGTATCTCTGCGTCGATCATTTTAGCGATCGTCGAAATGTCTTGATCATCGGTTAGGTCTAATTCCTCGACCATTTCGACAGCGACTGAGAAAGATGTGTCTGTCTCTATGTTAAATGGGAAGTGAATATTACGGATTTGACCTGTGTACATATGTTATAATTAATTATATTATCAAAAGAAAGATTCAATGTTGAAGCAAAAAAGACTGAAACCTTTGGAATCGGTGATACGTAGTTTTAGGAAGATTGTGTTGAGGTCTTTACGTTGGCCTTCTACTGTTAATAAACCTGAGAGCTTATCTTCAATTTCTTTTCCATTGCATCCATTACCTTTATGAGAGCCGGTGGTTTCGGTCTTCAGAAAAGGATCATCAAGTAGTTCCTTGGCAGACAAGCGTTCTGAGACCTTTGCGATACACTTCTCTATGAATGTTCTCACTTGCAGATCAGCCACTTTGGAAAGCGAAGCCGGTTTGATTCCCTAACAAGCATCGATTAATTACACCGACCAAATGAAAAAAAGTAGCAGTTTTATTGGATTTGAGATGGAGGATTAAAGATCACTTACCGATGTAACTTTCTTATAAATCTGAGCAGCATTTGAACATTCGACATACGGGTACTCGAAAGTTACAAGCTCAAGCAAACACATTCCAAACGCGTATATATCGACAAGTACATTATAGTCCTCTTCATAGAGTTCAGGCGCCATAAACTCAGGAGTTCCTTTACAATTATAGTTTCACAAATGAGAAGTTTGAATTTTGTAAGAATGAAGAAAGCTTAAAGGAACTCACCGATAACGCTATGAGCTGAGCGGGCTCGGTGCAGAATTGCGGCTAGCCCTAGATCTCCAATTTTGACCTCACCTTGGTTCCCATTAATGAAAATGTTATCACATTTTAGATCTCTGTGGATCACAGGAGGATCATGACTATGAAGATAAACAAGCCCTTCTAAAATCTGTCTTGACCATTTTTTCAATGCTCTTAGATCAACACATTTATGCTTCTTCCGGTACCTAAAATATCGAGAATTCGAAGACCATACCAGTACCTAATCAAACATAATAACGTATCAATTTAAAAAAAAAAAAATTGTTTCAGAGAGGAGAATCTGACTGTCTAAGATTTCCGGAAGTGAAGACTTCTGTGATGAGGTTGATGGTCATGTGTTGGTGATCGATCCAAGAAGTGTAGAACTTGATGATGCTTTTGTGTTTAAGGGTTTTGAGTAAATGAACTTCAGAGTAAAGACGGTCTAAATTCTCTGAGCTACAGAGTTTATCGTCTAGCTTAACTTGATTCCAAGCCACTTCGATTCCTTCAAGTTGATCAAATGCTCTGTATCTGGAGAATTACTATGATCAAAGAAAACCTTTTGTGTTTTGTCGAAAACAGAACTCTAATTTTGTCTATGAAGCGAGCTTTCATGTAATAACAGAGAACAGAGATCTGTGAAAAAAGGATACACTTGTTTGAAAGCTCCTTTGCCTAGAACTTCATTATACTGTAAAATGAGAAACAGAAAATATTAGAATAGGAAGAAATTAATTTATAAAAGGAAAATCAAACAAAGAAAAACAGACTCGTCCATAGCGGCCAGTGGGATCAATCTCTACGAATTCTTCCTCGTCTTGTCGCATTCTTGCAAGTCAAAAACAGAGGATTTCTTGAGAGAAGACAACGTAGTCAAAGAAGAAAACGCTCTTCTTTGGCAATAAATTTAAAAGCAGTTTCTGAGTATTATTATTGTTTAGTATTACTATTATCTAGCTGTTTTGACTTATTTTGCCACTGAAACCAAGCTTAAGCTTTGTTTCCAGCTACTGATAATAATGGTGTAGTGTTGTACGCTCTCTCTCTCAGTCTCTCTCTCATCTTCAATTTTGGACATTCAGATCCAATGGACAATCCCACGTGGCAGAGGCGTGGGTCGTTGCTTTTTTCGCGCCATGGATCTGGTTTTTTTCTTTTCTTGCCTATACTATCATTAGTTGTCATGTGATTTTTTTAATTATTTTAGTCAATTATTTTGCTTACTCGGTCAACTTCAAAATGTTACTCTTACGGAATAAAGTAGTCGTAAGATGTTAGTGATCACAAAACCACCGAACGAGTAGCTGGGCCTTTCTCTCTCTTCTCTCTCTCGGATCTTTCAGAGAGAGAATCGCCATGGCTCCTCTGTAAATTTGGGTGTGTAATCGGTGGTTTTTTTTTTCAGCCCTGTACACATCTCTCTATCTTTTTTGAGCTGATAATCTTTTTTCCCCAATCTCTTCGATGGTTTCATCAATCCTTTTGATGTTCTTCTTGATTAGTTCTTTTGGATTGAATAAGGTTCCAGCTATGGTTCCGCCGGATTGCTTCCATCTGAGCTCTATTCCGATTAATATCGGAGCTTCGCGGTCTACTCTTCCTGTTTTCTTCCCGCGGTCAAGTCCGATCTCTTCGTTTTCTCTCTCGGCGATTTCATGCTCTTAGAGTAATATCTTCGCAGCTTTTTCCCACCTTCGGCTTTGGGCGTTAAATGGCCGAATCGCTTATGTATTCGGCCGGCGGTGAATCTTCTTCGGCGTGGCGTTTCCGGCGAGTCAATTGAAGCTGCTTTCCTCTGTTATGCGGTGCTTCCTTGACGGTATTATCTCTGGATGAGTTGATCGGCACTATGAGTGCTTCTTGTGACAGAGATGCCAATCGTCGTGCCTTCCGGCGGTGGGAACCAGCTTGTTGATTGTTGCATGCCGGCGTCGCTCTAGCGCGAACACATGGCCTCTTCTTATCCTTTTAAGTTTTGAATTGGGCTTTAAATTTCGTCTCTGTTTGGACTATCTTGTACATTCGTGTTGTATTGCTCATTTGGGCTTAATGCAAAAGCCTCAAAGTTGACCCCAAAAAAAAAGTAATCATAAAGTTTCGGTTATTTCCTTCTTCCTTGATGAAGAATTTTATCCTTTATACTAATAAGTGTTAGAGAACCTCTGTCATAGCATTACAAGATTATCCAATATTATTAACGTTTCAAAAACGCTATTATTCGATATGATAGCGGTTCGTAAACGCTATATCATCATACACGATAATAGATCAGACATTTTAGATTTTTGTGTATTGTTTGTATATATAAAATATCACTTTTTGTTTGCATTAGCTTAAAATACAATAGCAATTTTCTAATGTTGTTATTTTATATATTTATCTAATTGTTATAATATATATATATAGCTACAGAATCAGCTTTAGTGTTTTTCAAATGAGGAATAAAATAAAAGAGATATTTTGTGGATTTTGTAAAGCTCTCTCCAGTGGATCCTCAGCATGTGTCTTGTGAAAGTAATTCGCAGCCAAATCACTGAGAGTATCCACATAAAAGGTCTGTCCGTCGATGGTTGGTCTCTTAACCAGCTTGTCCACATCGAAACTTATCTTCAGATCACCCACATTCAGAATTATCGTCCCCCTCTTACAGTCAATCATAGCACCAACAGTAGCTAAGAATGGTCTACCCAAAATCAGTGGATCCCTTGGTTCTTCTCCATACTGCAGAACCACAAAGTCAGTAGGGATCACACAGCCACCAATTCTGAGAATATAGCATAGAAATGTCATGAAGGATGCCTTGTAGTTCAACACGAGAGTCTTGTGTGTTGAGCAGCGAAACCAAAGTCTTTGGGTCCGAGAAAACTTGAAGGGCTCTGTAGCCATAAGAGACTGCATTAGTAATAGCAGCTTTTACCGCAAGCATTTCTGCAACAAGAGCAGAGGCGACAAAGGTGCAATTTGATGAGTTACACCTTTTAGTGTGTTTGGTATGACTTTTGAATAGCCATCCGAATCCCCCATTGTAATTCCTTTCGTTCCAAGTATCATCTACAAAACAATGTGTAGTTGAAAAGGAAGAGAGGCGGGGAGCTATCAGTCTTGGAGGTACCTGCTTTAATGTGGTTTCCGAGCCAACGATTTGCGCTTCTTTCCAAATTCTAGCATCTGAGATTGCTTTAGTAATGACATCTGCTTCAGAGTATGTGACATTTTCGAACAACAAACAGTTTCGAGCTTTCCAAAGATGCCAATAAATACATGGGTGTAAGGAAGCGGAGGACAAGCCAGAAGGGGGCAAGTTATTGGTGTTCCTGTTATGCTGCAGTAGGGCTGTCAGAGTAGTTAGAGCTGAGGACGGATGATTTAGGACCAGTGCTAACTCCCAGACTCGTGCAACAAACAGACAGTGAAGGATTATGTGCATTTCGGTTTTCAGAGAACCACATCGCTTGCATTTATTCTCGATCACAATACCGCAAGCTTGGAGATTGGCTGAAACCAAGAGGGCTCAGTTGAGGACTTTCCATAGAAAGTGATTAAGTTTGGGGGCTGTCCGGAGTTGCCAAATGCATTGCGTACAATGAAAATTAAGCTCAGTCGGGTCATGACTTTGTCCTCTTGCTAAAGTATATTCGGACTTAGATGAGTACTTTCCTGATTTTCCGGGTAACCAAACAAGCTCATCTTGCATACCCATAACACTCTGTATTAGAAGACAAATAGAATCCTCATACTAAGGTAAAATGTGTCTTAACAAATCCACATTCCACTCACGGGAATGCAATAACAAGTCCGAGACCTTCAGATTTTTATGGTCCAAGGTCGGAGATCCTATTGGCGTCAAGGGTGAGGATAAAGACAGCCATGTTTGAGCCCAAAACTTGATGTATCTACCTTGTCCAATAACCCAACTTAGACCTTTTTTAAGTATTGCTCTCCCAGCCAAGATCCCTCTCCAGCCATGAGAGACTGAACTACCCATATTACAATCAAGAAAAGATGAAGTGTGGCATTACTTTCCTAATAAAATGCGGCTGAGTAAGGAGGTTGGAAATTTTAGAATTCTCCACGCTAGTTTCACTAATAGGGCATCATTAAAGGTTTCAATGTCACGAAACACAAGTCCTCCAGTTTTGACCGGCAGAGTAAGTCTTTTCTAAGATACCCAACAAAGCTTCCTCACATAAGGTTTGCAAGTCCCACCAAAAACAATTTAGAACCGACTAAATTTGTTTAGATAAGAAGATAGGTAACTTGAAGCATGACATAGTATAGGTAGGCATAGCAGCGAGGATTGACTTGAGAAGCACTTGCTTACCAGCTTGCGAGAGGAAGTGAGAGGTCCAACTATGAGATCTGTGTCTGATCCTGTCCACAATGCTTGCAAAGGCATCTCATTTTCTACGACCAAAATGTTCACGTAGGCCTAAGTACTTTCCAACTCCTCCTTCCTTGCAAATCTGAAGATGCTGCTTGTGTTGGGAATGTCCTGAAATCTATTGTACTTACTCTAAGGGAAAGTCGTATTGTCGAGATGAGACAATCATATGACACTGGGCAGTCATAATGCTTTGCTAGAAGCCACTTATGATCAATGAGATTAGAACTCATTGCTAGTGTTATATGATCCTACAGGGTCACACACCTAAGCAAACTGGACATAGTATATGAGGTTGATCATTAATGTAATGATCTGGGGAATGCATATTTGATATGCATTCAATACCGAGGTTTTGGGGCAGTGTCGATCGACACAGTAAGTGTGTCGGTCGACACAGATCGCGAATGACCAGATTAACTTCGGTTTAATCGTTGGTTAATTCGGTCGTGGTATAAGTCGACATATATAAGATATATGGTCGACCTTTACACAACCGAACCCTAATACACAGCCACCAGAAAGCTAAGAGAAACCTCTGGAGAGATCTGATCTCTAAAGGAACTAGCATCCCTTCTGTTCAGTTTGTGTGCGTGTGGAAACCAGTAGAGGCGCAGCAATTGAGGCGCTCTAGATCTCGATTACTTGCAAACCTTCCGCTGCCAATCACCAGGTAATCTCGAGATCCCATTGATTCGATTATATGAACCCTAGATCCTAGGCTTGGAATTCAGATTAGGGCTGCCTAATTTAATTAGGAACTGCTAGAAATTCCTTCAGTGGTATCAGAGCCTTAGGGTTCTATTGAATCAGTAGCATGTTGATTAGATTAGTTGAATCTGAATCTCTGTATAGTTGATACTAGCATGCTAAAACTCGTTTTCATGAAAGTAATCTAGTTTTAGGTTTTTGCTTAAAAACGATTAGGGCCTATCGCACTGTGTCGATCGACACCAATCCGGTGTCGGTCGACACATAAGGATAACCCGAATAAGATACAAGTTTAACCTAACTGTGACGATCGACACAAGAGTTGTGTCGGTCGACACAGACCTCGCAATCAGGATAGTCGGTTCAATTGGATTGGACCGATCATCGAGCTTGATTTAAATTGGTTAAACTGCTAAACGGTTTAAAGCGATTAATATGATAAGGTTAGCATCGACCGACACTAATGTAGTGTCGATCGACACTGACCGGTTATCATAAAACCGGATCAATTAGATTGATCGGTTATCGCAAATTGGCTTTGGTTAACCTGCATCGATCGACACTAAAGTAGTGTTGGTCGACACAAGGTCCGATGGTTTAGGTTATTGAACCTGAAATCACAGAACCAAACCATAATGAAACACTTTAATTAGAAGAATTAAAACATAATAAAACTTAACGTTTTAAATGGTTCCGTTCCTCAACCAAATATCAAGTGATCCTTGATGTCTTTCCAATTTTGTCAACTGTCAAGACTCATTTCATTGTGCGATAGACTTGCAGTGCGAGATGTCCACGATTACATGAGTAAGACAGGAGGTAATCGTGTTGATGGTTTTGCAGTGCAAGGCATCAACAATTATGCGACTTAAGAGATTGGTTTACTTGAATGGGCCATCAAAATCGTTTTGGGCTCAGAGACATCAGGTGGATTGGACATGAGATGTCAATCCACAACCAAGAGTTATATTGGATATAACTAGCAAAGTTGTTGCTTACCTAGATAGCTAAAATTTGGGTGATAGCCAGTGGCTCACTCAAGTTTAGTGAAGTATGGGTCTTGGATCATTATATTCATTTGAGGAAACATTGTTTGAATATAATGCGAGTTTCCTTAATGGTTAAGACTTCTCATTTCTTTAACATCATAACTAAACCTCCCTTGTTTTTCAGTTATGTCTAGCTCAAACCATCGTAACAATTTCTCCCTGCAGTCCGTCCTTGAGAAGGACAAGTTAAATGGATCCAACTTTCTTGAATGGTATCGGAACTTGAGAATTGTTCTCAAACAGGAGAAAAAGGACTATGTCCTTGAGAAAGTTCTCCCCAATAAGTACCGAGCCAATGCCTGGCAGTCAGATAAGGATGCTTGGGATAAGCATTCTAATGATGTGGTCGATGTGAGTTGTCTCATGTTGGCTACCATGAACTCGGAATTGCAGAAGCAATATGAGTACATGGAGTCGCCAATAGAGATGATCAATGGCCTGAAAAGTATGTTTCAGGAGTAGGCACGAACTCAGAGATACCAGACGGTTAGGTCTCTGATTGAGTGCAAGCTACCAAAGGACGAACCAGTTAATCCTCATGTCATTAAGATGATGGGTTATATTGATAACCTGGGGAAACCGGATTGTCCCATTAGCCAAGAGTTGGCCACTGACATCATTCTGCAGTCACTGCCGTCAAGCTATGATCAATTTGTTATGAACTATAACATGAACAACTTGACGAAGACGTTGACTGAATTGCATGGGATGCTTAAGACTTCTGAACCTAACATCAAGAAGGACACCCCAAATGTCCTCATGGTACAAACGGGTGAAAGATTTAAGAAATTTGGTAAGAACAAAGGTAATGGCAAGACGAGCTCGATTGTGAATCCAAGCGAGTCCAACCATGTTCCTAAGGTTAAAACCAGTCCTCCTGAAGATGTTAAGTGCCGTTATTGTAATGGTTATGGGCATTTGAAAAGAAACTGCAATAAATTCTTGGAAGATTATGAGAAGCTGAAGAAGTCGTACGAGACTTCTTCTTCAGGTATTATGTTATAGAAGTAAATGTTACTTCTTATGGCCCTACTTATTGGGTATTAGATACCAGTTGTGGTACTCATATTTTGTGAAAATGTGCAGGGCCTGAGCAAAAGTAGGACTATGGAGAAAGGACAAGTGGATCTACGCATGGGAAATGGAGCAAAAGTTGCTGCATTAGCCGTAGGAGTATTTCATTTGTTTTCTTTATGGCATGTTTTTTTTTAGAACTTAAGAACTGCTACTATGTATCTGCTATGAGCAGAAATATTTTTTCTATTCCTTGTTTGGATATGGAAGGATATCAGTTTTCAAATTAAGAATAAGTGTTATTCATTTGATTACAATGATATATTTTATAGTAGCAATCCATTAGAGAATGGAATTTATGTTCTAAACCAAAACGTGCCTAACTATAACATTAGTACCAAGAGATTCAAGTCAAATGATACGAATCAAACTTCTCTCTGGCATTGTCGTTTTGGGCCACATAAATGAGAAACAGATTTAGAACCTCCATAGTGATAGACTTTTGGGCTCATCTGATTATGAATCATAATGAGTAAAGTGAATCTTGTTTATTGGGTAAAATGACGAAGGCCCCTTTCAACAAAAGGTAGTGTCGATCGACACAAACGGTGCGTCGGTCGACACAAGTCGCGAACGAACGAAATGAAAGGGCCAGTAACTTATTGGACTTTGTACATACGGATGTGTATGGGCCGATAAGCACAAGTGCTAAGAGAAAACTTTCAGTACTTCATTACCTTTACTGATGATTTCAGTAGGTACGGTTATGTCTTATTAATGAGACATAAGTCAGAATCTTTTGTTCAAAGAGTTCCAGAATGAAGTACATAACCAAATTGGCAAAAGTATTAAAGCTCTATGATGAGATCATGGAGGTGAATACTTAAGTCAAGAATTTAGTGATCATCTGAGAGATTGTGAAAGTGTTTCACAATTCACTCCTCCTGAATCGGATTTTATTAGATATGGTTCGATCAATGATGAATCCCTTAAATCTTCCATGATCCTCCTAAGAGTACGCTCTAGAAACGTCTGCGCTTACATTAAATAGGGTTCTATCAAAATCAGTTACAGAGATACCACATGAGATGTGGAATGGAAATGTTCCTGATTTATCCTTCATGAAGATTTGGGGTTGCGAGGCTTATATAAAACATTTAATCTCTGATAAGCTCACACCCAAATCCGATAAGTGCTACTTCATTGGTTGTCCTAACGAAACCAAGGCATGTTACTTTTACAACCAGTCCGAGAACAAATTGTTTGTTGCTCAGAACTACGTTTTCTTGAGAAAGACTTTCTTTCCAAGAAGAACAGTGGGAGTAAAGTACAACTCGAAGAAATTCGAGAATCACAGGAGACTGCTCAACCTGATGAGGAAGAGCAGCAGTTGGATCTACAAAGAGTTGTAGAACCTGCACCTGTGATGCCTAAAGTTTGCAAGGATCTGGTGAATGTATATTCGATATATATTCAAACGGCGAGTTTCTAAGGAAGTGTCGATCGACACAAAGGTGTATCGATCGACACAGATCACGAACCAAAATATTGATTTTGGTTTATGGCTTAATCAACTACGTTTTAAAATTTTGGTTAATTAGGTCATGGTAAAAGTCAACATATGAGATATGCGCGCGACTTTTACACAAAACTGAAGCTCGCAGATCCGAAAGGATCCGTCACGAACCCGAGAAATGTGGATTTCTCGTAACCAATTGCCATGATCTGTTGATCATTGAAAGCGACGGGCTTGCGAATTTGAAGAAGCAATAATGAGCCCTGACTCCGAAAATGGCTAAAAGCCACTGAATCCGAAATAGGATCCATGTCACAGAACCAAGTATGACTTGGGTTGGTTTACCCGATAGTGTAAAGCCATTGTGAGTAAATGGGTTTTCAAGAATAAAAGTTGACATGGATGTACAAAGCTAGGTTGGTGGCAAAAGGTTTCAAGTAAATTCATGGTATTGACTGTGAAGAAACCTAATCCCAGACGCCATGCTTATGTCCATTCGGATTCTCCTAGCAACCGCCGCTCATTATGATGACGGGCATATGGATGTGAAAACAGTTTTCCTTAATGGAATCCTGGAAAGGGATGTGTGCATGACACAACCTGAAGTTTTCATTGATCCCAATGCTGCTAGGAAGATATGCAAGCTTCATCGATCCATTTATGGATTGAAGCAAGCATCTCGGAGTTGGAATCTTCGTTTTGATGAAGCAGTCAAAAGGTTTGACTTCATCAGGAACGAAGAGGAACCGTGTGTTTACAAGAGGACTAGTGGGAGCGCAGTTGCATTTATAGTATTGTATATTAATAACATACTACTTCTTGGAAATGAAGTTCCATTGTTTCAGTCTGTTAAGACTTGACTCGAAAGTAGTTTTTCGATGAAAATATGAAGAAACCGTAAACATTCTTGGAATAAGAATCTATAGAGATAGACTGGACAAGCTAATTGGATTGTGTCAAGATGCTTAAATTTATGAGGTCTTGCACATGTCCAATATGCATGATTCCAAGAAGGGCTTCATACCAATGACACTTGGCATTACTCTTAGCAAGACGCAGTGTCTTTCGACACATGCTGAGCAATAGCGAATGAGGTTTAGACAACTGCTACATGCATTAGATGCATTAAGATGTGATCTTAATTTTAGTGGGAGTTGTTGTTGTTAATTTTAGTTATGATATGATGTTCGTGTAAACATAATTTGATTATGTTAATGAATTCTGACATCAGTATTATTTAATCATGTTATTAAATAATAGTCCCAAAGTAATTTATGACATTTTATAGGTCATCAAGTATGTGACTTGATCATGAAACTCTATAAGTGATAAATGACATAAATTACTTTGGTCCCTGGTCAAGGTTGTTAAAGTGGGACACTAACAACCGTGTGAGACTAGTATGTGAGGTGACTGATGACTAAGTTTCATGGAGTCATTAATAAGAGTATTAAAGTCAATCACATAGATATGTGTTAGAGAACACATGATCGTACATGACCCGTTAGTGAAAACTCTACAAGAAAGTTATATAAATGTCATGAGAGTTTTCATTACTACTATAGAGTATAGTCCTTAGACCTGAGTTCATCATGTTTTCTTACATGTGAATTGGTCCGCTTTAACCTTGTCAAACGTCAGCCGTGACTGGTGATTATAAAGGCATTGATTGGGCGTATCATGAAGTGTGTGAAGAAACAGGGATGGAGCAAGAAGGGATTTGTCCATCCTATATAACAGGAGATAAATATCTCAGGGCCCATCGAAGATTTGATACTGAGAAATGTGTGGCCACACTCAAACGAGGTGATTGTCAGTCGTTTGTCTTATCAGTATAAATCGGAGTTCGATGAACATGATTTTGGCTTAATAAGGATGACACGAATCTTGCCTTATGCCAGATCGAGATATAGAGACGAAGGGATTGTGGGAATAGATGATTCCAGTACAAGTGGGAGATTGTTGGGAATGTCCTGAAATCTATTGTCTCGACAATCATATGACACTGGGCAGTCATAATGCTTTGCTAGAAGCCACTTATGATCAATGAGTTTAGAACTCATTGCTAGTGTTATATGATCCTACAGGGTCACACACCTAAGCAAACTGGACATAGTATATGAGGTTGATCATTAATGTAATGATCTGGTGAATGCATATTTGATATGCATTCAATACCGAGATTCTGGGGGCAGTGTCGATCGACACAGTAAGTGTGTCGGTCGACACAGATCGCGAATGACCAGATTAACTTCGGTTTAATCGTTGGTTAATTCGGTCGTGGAATAAGTCGAGATATATTAGATATATGGTCGACCTTTACACAACCGAACCCTAATACACAGCCACCAGAAAGCTAAGAGAAACCTCTGGAGAGATCTGATCTCTAAAGGCACTAGCATCCCTTCTGTTCAGTTTGTGTGAGTGTGGATACCAGTAGAGGCGCAGCAATTGAGGTGCTCTAGATCTCGATTACTTGCAAACCTTCCGCTGCCAATTACCAGGTAATCTCGAGATCCCATTGATTCGATTATATGAACCCTAGATCCTAGGCTTGGAATTCAGATTAGGGCTGCCTAATTGGATTAGGAACTGCTAGAAATTCCTTCAGCTTGACCCTTAAGCAAGCTTCAATGGGATTTTTCAAGGAGAAAGTAACGACAAATTTAGTTTTGTTGATGCACTGTCCTGAAGCCATTTCATATCTATGTAAGATCAACAAACATTCAGATCCGGTAAAGCATAGTGTTATCTGCAAATAATAGGTGATTGATAGTAGGGGCAGTGGCGACCAACCTTCAGACCCTGTAAAACACCCAAGTTCTGAGCCTGTTGGCAGAGACCATATAAAACTTCTGAGTATAAGATGGACAAGTACGGGGAGAGGGGTCGCCCTGTCTGAGCCCTCTAGAAGGAGTCACTCTTCCTTGTGGTACACCATTCACAAGGAAGTAGTATGATACCGTGAAAACACACTCGAGATTCCAATCAATCCAAGTCGAGAAGAAGCCAAATCTCCGGAGGAATTCACTAAGGAGGTCCCATTTTGATATGGTCATAGGCCTTGCTCATGTCTATCTTTATGGCCATACAACACCATTTCTTTGCTCCCGAGTTTCTAAGGTAGTGGAGGATTTCATGTGTATTGAGAATAATATCCGAGAAAATTTAAAATTTCATGTAGTTTCTTTGGTCACTTATTGATATATCATGGTTTTTACCGGTTTTATGCCATGATATAGTTGTGTTTTTAGTGTCTTTTGTGTTATTTTAGAGTCTTTTACAGGTTTAATCAGGTTTGGAGCTAATGTGGAGATTTTGGAGTATTTTGGGAGTTTTGGAGCATTTTGGCCGAGAGTTTAACTCACTGTCCGATTTGATGATCATGCATCGATCGACACACCTTTGGTGTCGATCGACACACTAGCGAGATGGGCCGTACGCTGCGGTTTAACAAAGTTATGAAGATTTGCAGAGAAGCCCAGAATAGTTCCAGTAATTACACAGAAGTCCCAGCCGAGATTATGCCTATATATTTAGAGTTTTGGCTTTTATTTTAGGGACGCTTTCATACTTAGAGCTAAGAGATTTTTAGAGCTTTTGGGGCTGATCTAATCATGTACTTCATCTATTTTGGAGAAGATTTCGAACCCCTTTATCTATTTATTTTCTTATATGCAAACTATTAATTCTATGATTTTTGTTTCATTAATCATGTCTGAGTAGATTCATAGTTAAGTTTAGGGTTTCTCATTAAGGATTTTATGACTTGCTAGACTTGTTTAATTCAGTTAAGGATTCACATGATTAGAATGTTCTTCAAACTAAATTGTGCTTAATGCTAGTTCTAACCTGATCAATTAGAATCTAGATCTTAGGTTGCTAAATACGACACGAGAGTGTGGTTTAGAATCTGAACTATTTATGTTGAGCAATTAAATTATCCGCAAAGAGATTTGGCTTAGTTTAATTGTGAACATATCGAACTTGAAATTAATGCTGGTTTAATCTGTTAGTAATTGCAAAGAGATTTGGATTACTGCACTTAGACTTAGAGGATTTTCGCAAAGAGATTTGGTTAATTCTATATCCGTGATTTGAGTTCTAGAACTGCGTTTAATTAGATCCTGACTGATTAACTTGTTTGCTTGTCTGATTTCCTGAGAATTCCCTAGACTTAGCGCTTTTAGTTTATTGCTTTCACAACAAATTCCTGCTACTGATTTACTTTCTCGCCTTGCTATTTACTTTACAACAATTTGCTTTCTTCCTAGTATTAATCTCTTTCGTTCTATTGAAAACCAGAGTCCATGTGGATTCGATAACCCTATATACTACATTGACATTACTGTGCACTTGCAGTTTAGAATAGGGATTAAAACTTAGAGCCTATCACTTATCTAGAGCAACGATCGTTGCACCCACGACCGAGGTAAATTTCCTTAAACCCTTCTCTTCTCTTTTCCTCCTCATTTCACCGTCCGTCAACCGAGAGCTCACACCCAAAAATCCCGATTTCTCATCAAATTTCTTCGATTCAATCACTAATTCTTCCTATTTCACACTCTAAATCCGTTTCTTTAGCTCATATCTCAAGAATCCAAGGTAATGTACCTAAATTTTTCAAATTTCGGATTCAATTTTAGGGTTTTAGGGTTTAAGGATTTTGAACTGGAATTTGATGTTGGCATGCATATTTAGACCGAATTTAGGATGTGGATTGTGATTTTAGACTGAGTTGAGATAATGTGGCATGAATTTGAGCTAATTTTGATTGTTTGCGGCGAAATCGCCTTGCAACGGTCGTTGCATTTATGCAACGGTCGTTGCTTTGCGATTTTGGGAAATGTTCGATAAATGAAATCGCCTTGCAACGATCGATGCCTTATATGCAACGGTCGTTGCTTCGTGATTTCACAGAGAGTTGCCGAGACTTATATTGTTTGAATTTTGTTTCTTTGCAGATGGCATCTCGCAGACAGCCCCGTAAGAAGCAGGCAACAACATCAACATCCACGAGACAGTACATTCCACCGCCAGAGTGGTTTCACAGACACTCTCAGCCACCTGAGCCATATGTTAGAGTGGGTCCAGCTGTAGCACTGCCTTGGCCCCGAGCAGATATGACGGAGATCCCTACAGCCAGACAATGGCCAGATAACATTCGCACGTTCCTTAAGACTGCAGACTTCACAGAGCGACCGCTGCTTAATCAGTGGGATGAGTACGATTCGCTTCTCTACAGTGGTTGGTGTGGTATGACCATCAAGCCAACCAAGTTTGCTGACTACTCTACCTGCAAGAGTCTGGGGATCGATGAGCAGGTACTTGCTGTATGCAGAGGCATTGGTCTAGGGACAATGCCGATGCGCCCTTATGATCTCTATCCTGAGCTGGTCAGGCAGTTGCTAGCCACATGCAGAGTGGTTTATACAGATCCCGATAGCAGGAGCGCTACAGGAGGTATCTTTACCTTCATGAGTTGGGGAGTCAGGTATCGGATTCCTCTCTTAGATATCTGCAGGATCTATGGGTTCATTACTGAGCCGAGGTGCATTGCCATGCCGCTTGAGTGGGATCCAGATGAGGCTCGAGCATTCTGGGAGTGTATTGGCAGTGGTCGATACAACTCCAGGACCACGCCGGTGAAGATGATGAGGCATCCTGTGCTGAGATATGTCTCGCGTATCTTGTGTTGGAGCTTGCTATGCAAGTATGAGTCCAACAAGATGCGCAAGTATGAGATGGAGATGCTGTTTATGGGGCTGAGAGACCAGTTTGCTTAGTCTGGTGTGAGAGATCCTACTAAGGGTCTCAACTTGGGAGCTCTCTTCGCTTTGCATTTGTGTGATCTGCAGACGAAGCCTTTCGATTGAGTCAGTACTGAGACGGTAGGGAGCTTGCTTACTCCCATTTTTGAGTATTGCGGGATTCCTCTACAGGGCACAGAGCGTGATAGAGCCCAGGAGTTCCTAGACTTCAGTCATTTGCAGAGCGCTACCTGGCCCAAGGAGGGGCGCATTTGGGTTTATCGGGACCCGACCACTGGGATGTGTGGTATAGAGCTTCCTGCTGCTAGGTGGACACGGATTGATACATTGGAGGCTCTGAGATTTCAGCTTCCAGAGACTGAGCAGCGTGGGATTCCTACTATGGCTCATCCGCTGGGAGAGCCTTCCACACGAGCTTCGACTTCTCCTGCTCCTACATCTGCGCCTGCCCCCGTCGACGATGTGGGTGACTTTCCCGAGCCTACGATGCCCTATGGTGCATATTCTGAGGCTGAGTGGAGAGAGAGATCAGATGGGATTCTACGAGCTGTTTGGAACTTCATGCATACTTGCAGCTGCAGGAGGCAGCCACAGATTCATCAGCCCGTACCTGACAGATGTCGTCGACAGCGATCTCCCGAGGATGCCAGTGATGCTGAGAGATATGGTGACATAGATGATGATAGTGAGTGAGCGTAGCTGTCATCTCTTGACATTCGGTTCTGTATTCTGATTTTCTCTCTATTTTTTCTTGCATTTTTGTTTTTCTGTTCTTTTGATACTATGTTTGGATGGTTCTGCTTGATCAGATACATTTGTTGCTTCGGTTTTACTCTGTTTTAGTGTTTTCAGCTTGCAGGTCTCAAAATTGACATAACCCGACGGACTAACCTGCTAACTTGCTGACTGATCTGATGTACGCAGTGCGTCGATCGACACAATGGTGTGTCGATCGTCACAATACGACAGAAATCGCATTGCAGCGATCGTTGCGGTCCTGAGCAACGATCGACCCACAACGAAAAATCTCACAGCAACGGTCGATGCACTTAGTGCAACGATCGATGCCTGATTGCGACAGAGGTAAAACCCGAGAGAACTTAACCAATCCATAAACAAATTTTTATTTTTCTTTTTGCCAATCCTTCGCTTGACACTACTGGGGACAGTGTGTCTTAAGTGTGGGGGAGGTTCTACTAACTTCTTTCTTTTGTTTTCTTAGAGTCATTTAAAAATTTTCAAAATTTTTGTTTTATTGAGTCAAAATTTGTTTAAGTAAGAAACAATGATTTTTTGAGAAGATTAGTAGCACTTGCAGGAACTTAAGTAACCATTGGGATGAAGCTGCAGATTATCTCTGACTATTAGAAAACCCAGACATGGATCAACCTACTAAGGACACCCACATCGCTTCAGGTATCAGAGGATCCTTTTACTGACTTCACCCTAATACTGACTTAGATTTTCTTACCTAAGGGCTTGGTATACTTTGTGTCGGATTCCCTTGTTAGTTCTGATACAGCCTGTAAACCTGTCCTATCTAGTTCCCTTCTCCCCTTCCATAAAAAAAAAGATAATAAACTGAGGATGAGTTAGTAACTCCGAAGTGGTCATGGGAATGGTAGCTAAAACTCTCATATCCTGTGCATCCATGGAATGTGTTCAAGGTACACCCCTTAACGGGAAGAGCACTGATAAAAAAAATAAAATGATACCCAAAGGGGAAAAATCAGAATGCTAAGGAAGGGAAAAGAGAAGAAAGGGACTAGAGAAAGATAGTATGGTGGTCTAGAGCTGATAAGGTAAGAGTCCATGTGCCTTTGATCGATACTCCTTAGGTGAGACCGCACTTAAATACTTGCAGAAGTCAGTAGGGAGAATTTGAATGCTTGAATGTGATTGTGGAGTTTACTTAGGACAGTTGCTAAGTGTGGGGGAAGTATATGTTGGTCTTGATGTTTGCAGGTTGATTCTTTCATGTGGATTACTAAGGGGAATCTGAGTGTTACTGCTTCTAGGATGAAAAGAGTTACAGAAGAGTTTTCAAACCTCTTCACTGCATTTTAGTTCTCTGTTTTTGCTTGAGGGCAAGCAAAGGCTAAGTGTGGGGGAGTTGATATATCATGGTTTTTACCGGTTTTATGCCATGATATAGTTGTGTTTTTAGTGTCTTTTGTGTTATTTTAGAGTCTTTTACAGGTTTAATCAGGTTTGGAGCTAATGTGGAGATTTTGGAGTATTTTGGGAGTTTTGGAGCATTTTGGCCGAGAGTTTAACTCACTGCCCGATTTGATGATCATGCATCGATCGACACACCTTTGGTGTCGATCGACACACTAGCGAGATGGGCCGTACGCGACGGTTTAACAAAGTTATGAAGATTTGCAGAGAAGCCCAGAATAGTTCTAGTAATTACACAGAAGCCCCAACCGAGATTATGCCTATATATTTAGAGTTTTGGCTTTTATTTTAGGGACGCTTTCATACTTAGAGCTAAGAGATTTTTAGAGCTTTTGGGGCTGATCTAATCCTGTACTTCATCTATTTTGGAGAAGATTTCGAACCCCTTTATCTATTTATTTTCTTATATGCAATCTATTAATTCTATGATTTTTGTTTCATTAATCATGTCTGAGTAGATTCATAGTTAAGTTTAGGGTTTCTCATTAAGGATTTTATGACTTGCTAGACTTGTTTAATTCAGTTAAGGATTCACATGATTAGAATGTTCTTCAAACTAAATTGTGCTTAATGCTAGTTCTAACCTGATCAATTAGAATCTAGATCTTAGGTTGCTAAATACGACACGAGAGTGTGGTTTAGAATCTGAACTATTTAGGTTGAGCAATTAAATTATTCGCAAAGAGATTTGGCTTAGTTTAATTGTGAACATATCGAACTTGAAATTAATGCTGGTTTAATCTGTTAGTAATTGCAAAGAGATTTGGATTACTGCACTTAGACTTAGAGGATTTTCGCAAAGAGATTTGGTTAATTCTATATCCGTGATTTGAGTTCTAGAACTGCGTTTAATTAGATCCTGACTGATTAGCTTGTCTGCTTGTCTGATTTCCTGAGAATTCCCTAGACTTCGCGCTTTTAGTTTATTGCTTTCACAACAAATTCCTGCTACTGATTTACTTTTTCACCTTGCTATTTACTTTACAACAATTTGCTTTCTTCCTAGTATTAATCTCTTTCGTTCTATTGAAAACCAGAGTCCATGTGGATTCGATAACCCTATATACTACATTGACATTACTGTGCACTTGCAGTTTAGAATAGGGATTAAAACTTAGAGCCTATCACTTATCTAGAGAGAACTCAAAATTTAAGTGTGCTTGAACTGGAGTAGTTGAAGTATGGTTAACCTACTGGAAATGATTCGTGGTATCGTGCGAGTGTGGACAAAATACATGGAAAAGGTGTGGTGATTTCAGGGTTAGTAAACAAGTCTTTCGAGCCTTCTAGACTAATAATCCGGTCGTCGGATGAGGTTGGGTCCACGAACCAAGAGAGTGAGAGTGGATTCCACATGTAGTGGCGGGTGGGGCGTTACAATTAGTATCATAGCCGAATCCATAAACGTGCATGGAGTCATATGGGCTATGTGAGTTGGGATGATTGTACCATCCATATTTGTGGTATATGTGTAGAGGTTTAAAGAATTGATTTGACTACCTATGTCAAAAGTGCATTTATCTTTTTGGGCACTTATATAGAGAAAAATTAACAGTTAAGCGTGTTTGAACTGAAGTAGTTGATAGATGAGTGACCTAATGGGAAATGATTTGCGGTATTGTGTGAGAGAGGACAAAGCAGGGGAAAACAATGCGAGGTAATTTCATGGTTAGTAAGTTTTTCGAGTTTCCTAGACTAACAATCCGGCCTTCGGACAAGAGCGTGTTCAAGGTCAGAGAGAACGGGCATGAGATCCACATACAGTGGCGGTAGAGACGTTACAAGTTCCTCAATCAAGATGTTGCAAAATAAAGATTGACAAATCAAATATGCATATAAATTATGTTAATATAGAAAAGATCATATGAAATGCACTCAAAATCCTTTTGTAATAATGATTTGAGTAAAAGAGTTTGTATATGTAAAGAATAAATTTTATTTCGAAAATTTTCAAAACTTTTAGATTCATATTGAGAAAAACAAAATCAAGAATTGTTGATGCATTAATGAAGAAAACTAGATATAAGCTTTAGTTAGATTTTAGATTTCTAAAAAACAAACAATACTAGAATCATAATTTTACTAAATTACTTAAGATGTATATTCATAATTTTTATAATTATTAATTTATATTATTGTTGAGACTAAATATTTACACAGCGGTTTCATAAATTACATAATCTAAATAAGATCTTATACACGAAATATTACTAATTTATTTACAAAATATTATATTATTATCTTATGAAATTTTGTTAATTTACATTGACCAGAATCATGATTGAAATTTTTTTATATTAATTTATGATTACTACTAATTTGTAGAAGTTTTACTGTAGTATATTGTAAAAGATATTGTCATCACATATAACATAATATAAATACGATCTTCTACGAGAAAAGGAAATAGTTATTCTCTCTATTTTATATTAATTGTCGTTTTAGAGTTAAATTTTTGTTTTATATTACTTGTCATCACAGTTGAGTTTGGACCCAGTTTTTAAAACTTTTGAATGGAACCCTCATTTTATAGAACTCACGTTTTACAAAAATATTTATATGCATATATAATATTAAATATAAAACAAAATTTGCAAAAAATGTAAAAAAATAAAAAATAAAAATGGTCAAAAAATAAAAGTTTCAGTAATAATAGATATTGGATGATCCCAAATTTTGTTATATATTGGGAACAAAATGTTTTTGTATTTTTAGTGAATATAGCCCTCAAAATCTCAAGTTCAGTTATGTTTGTTGTTTCTTTTTTGAATAACTAGAAAGTTCATGGCCCCACATTTCTCCGCAAGGCAAAGTCCATACCATGTTAATTCACTCTCTTTTGGAGAGTAGACCCCTTCCAACCAGGTTTAAACTCAGGTTGCTGGAAACCTACTAACTAATCTTTACCTATCAACTAAGCCAACTCTCGTTGGTGTTGTTTTGTATTTGAACAGTTATATATGATAAAATTTTCAGTTTTATTCTTAATTTTCAAACTTATTAATTACTCATATCACACTAAGTATTATATTAATTAAAGATAAAATAAAAAATTCTTATTTGGTGTAAAAAAATCTTAATCAACAAATAAAATGAAGCATGGAGAATCTCTTCAGATTTACTGCTCCCAATAATAATTCTTTGACACCTTAGAAAAAAACAAAAAACTAGTCCTTTTTGTCAACTGAATATTCATTAAAGCCAAAAGGCTTAAGATAGTGTTACAAGGAATTCCCTCTGGCTCATTTACACATTGATGAAAATAAAGCCCAACATTAAAATCCAATCTACTGATTTTAACGTGGCTAAGGTCGGTTGATACCACGAAAAACGCCACCTCAATTCCGATTGAGACACCACCGGAGCTCCTTTTCCAGACATCAACCGTTGTAATCCGCCAAGAAACTCTGCAATCCATCCTTAAACTATTGTGCAAAGCTCAAATCCAAGGAGAAAACTTGACGAAATCTCAAGGAGGAAGCTTCACCTTTGGAACCAGAAAGGTCCTCCGTCAGTAGATGGCATAGCGATGAAGACTTTATTCCTGCATGTAGATTCAATCAAGGTGACAGAGTAGCAAAGCCCAGCAAAATCATACGCGGGATCAAAGAAAAGCTTGAAAAAGGAGCACGCAAGATCCCCAATTAAGCAGAATAGTTAAATCCAGAATACACTGAGAGAGAAACAAAACACCTAGAAGAAAATCCGACATCAGATCGGTAGATATATACACATAATAAAAAACAAAAGTAACCCGGCCGCCGGTGAAATCTACGGCCGGAAACGGCGAAAGGATGGTATCTGCGCTAGAGAGAGATCAGAGAGAAAACTAGGTTTATTTTAATTTAGATTCCAGTAACAAAAAACTAGTCAAATCCCAGATTCATCCCCTTTCAGAAACCATCTATTAGTACAAGAATCCTAGGTAACTTAATATTACCGGAGAGGGAACAATATCATGATGTATTCTATACTTAATTAATTTGAAAGGATATTATATATATATATGGATATTATATATACATATATATGTTTATATATATATATGTATATAATTGTCTGTGATAATCTACCAAATAACTTTGATTATAGTAACATTTTCATAAATTTGTATAAATAAATATGGTATATAATAATTTTGGGTCATACAAATATTCAGAAGAATATCATTATCTTTGAATAAATATTTTTTAGCAAATATGGAAAATCAATTTATGGTAAAATATAAGAAGAGTAAAATTGTGATTTAAAAAAAAACAATTTACCAGATGAAGAGTCATCATATAAATAGAAGTCTTCATGATGTAACATTATAAAAACAGTTCTATCTTTCCAATAGACATAATACATCAAAAAAATGAATACCACAAAAAGTTTTGTTACATTTTTTCTTGTAGCAATGTTGACAGTTTCATTTTCAATGAATTATGTTTTGGCCTTTGAACGTATGTTGTTCCTTACGAAAGAAAAATAATATTTTGTTTTTTTCCGTCATTTTGCATCATTTTCTATCATATATAAATTCATAATATTTACATATGATTGTATGTGTGCAGAACCACCAAATTGCCTTGATCATCAATGTGGACCGACTGCGCACGGAAGATATGGAGCTTATGAATGCCAAAAAGATTGCCAAGCACAAGGGTTTCACAATGGAGCTTGTTTTATTATCTCTCCCCACAATACTAGATGTTGTTGCAATAAATGATAAAAACCAGTCCTTTAGTCATATGACAATTTGTATAATGGGTCTCTTATTATACTTTTAAAAAATCTTAAGCAACCGATGCAATGAAATAAAAATAACTTAATTATACTACCAATTTAAATCAATCATAATTTTGTTTAATTTGTTTTTAACTAGTATCATATTAACTGAAAAGATCATTATGAATTGCTTGAGGTAAATAACAATAGTTATATATTACTAGGAGAAATATTTTGCTAATGTAAAATTTTTATTTTAACTTTTTAAATTTGGTGTATTTTTAGATTTTATTTTGACTATTAATAATCTCTTATGTTATATTTATTTTTTATTTTTTACTTTTTCGATGACCTTATTAATTCAGATAAAAGATATGCACTGGCATGCATATTTTTTTTTAGCGTGTGTTACAATTAATGTGATTTTGAATTTTTATTTTGATTATCATCATTTTATTTTGTTTTCATGAATTTTATTTTGTTAGTATTTTTGTAGATTATTATAATTTTTTATATGTTTTATAACTATTACTTGTATTACAATAGATTTTTATCATTTTTTAATTTTCACATGTATTCCATTAAAATGTTTACATATATTTCATTGATTTTATTGATTTATATATTTTAAAATTTTGTATATTTGTATTCCAATAATATATTAAGATAAAATTAGTGGAGATGATTATTAAGTAACACAAAAGTATGGAAATATACATTTAAATTTATATTAATATAATATTTATATGTTTATAATGTTTAAATTAAATTTTGATTTTATTTATTTCATATTTATTATAGTGGATTTTAAGTATTTGAATTGAAATAAATAGTTAATTATAGATATAAGTTAGTTTTTATTGGTTCAATGCTGATATGTTAGCTTTGAAAAATTTTCCTTCACCTATGATATATTATTAGGAAGATTTGATTATTGGGCTTATTATGTTTAATTATTTTAACCCATGTTTTTTTTTAATCAAAATATTCTCGGGTCAATTGCACTATATGTATCTTTCTTATGTTTTTGTTGCAGTTTTATATCTTTTGAAAAGCAGTTGCAAAATTGTATCTTTTTGTTAGAAAATAAGGGATGAAAAGACGAGTATACCCCTGGTTTAATTTGAACATACCAATTGGAGAAACAGCTAACTAGATATTGTATGGTTGAGTGATTCAAAATTGGGAAAAAAAATCACAGAACCGTTAGAACGTAATTCTCTGCCGGGTAAACCTCCTAAAACCCCATCGTGAGAAGGATTTTAAAAACATCATTCAACAATCAGAAGGTAAAGGTCAAAAAATCTAAGATTGTTCTTCGTGTTCGCATATATAAAGTTCTGGAAATGTTTGTTCTTCTTGCAGAAGATGGTGGACGAAAACCTACCTACCAGATTATACAAGACATATTGTTATCCAGAAGGTCGGCTGAATATATATATTCAAAACCGGAGATACTGAACAAAGTGTGGAGAAAGATAAGAGAGACACCCGAGTGGGAAAGACTTTGAGATTCGAGTTTCGGAGAACTGTTCAAGCTGCCAGTAAAACAGAGTTCAATATCTAGGAAAATGATTCATGGTCTATTGGCGAGGCAAATAGTAACCAAAAAATGTATGAGTTGACCACAGTTTTTGCAGGCCAACCTCTTAAATTTTTGCTAGTTGAGTTCGGTCTTATCACTGGATTAAATTGTTGCAAGTGGCCGGAATAAGAAGAGATTGAAGAGAAGAGGAAGGGTCTAGAACGTTCGAAGTCTGTGTGGGAAGAATTGTTCGGCAGTTTGAGTATGAGTAAAAGTGGGAAAAAGGCTGACCACGGTGTTAGAATTGAAGATATACTTCAAATGCTCGACGATCCAGAGATGGATGGTTCAAAAAGGTTGAAACTTCCTCTGATATCTATTGTTGATGGGGTGCTTATTAGTAGCAACCAGACAGCGAAGGCAACGCCGGAGTTTGTTGAAATGCTGAGGGATGTTGATTACTTTCTAAGCTATCCATGAGGTCGGGAGTCATTTATGAAGACGATTAAATCAATGAAACCTGGGACAAGATCTAGGAAAGTTGGGGATGATCCTATACAGACATTCAGAACGCAGTTGCAACAACAAACTAAGGTCGTTTATGGATTCTCGCTTGCTTTCCAACTGCTAGCATTCCGTTGTATACCAGGTTTTTGGAGCGGAAGCCCGAACAAGAATCCACCGCTGACTTCATGGATACTGGATTCGAGAAAATTCCCAAAAATAAGTGGATAAGCAGTGACACTGTGCTGGATATAGAGTTTGGAGCTGAGGTAGGTGGATACTATGCTTGAATGATCCATATCTATACTAATCGTTTTGTATCAATTAAAAAGTGTAAAATTGTCTATGTACATGTTAAGGTTGTTGCATGGTTGAAACCAGAAGTGACCATATTACGTGAAGGTTGGGGGAATGGTGTGACGAGGTAATGGACAAGAAGGTTGCGTATCTTGAAAGTCTCGTGGATAGGCAATACGAGTTCAAAAATAATGCCTGGCCAGGTGGGCATTGTTCTTATAGGCTCATTGAGCACACACCCAACCCTTTTGTAGAGTATAAGAGGAAGAAGAAAGTCTTAGTGGCAAGTGAAGACGGAACCAGCAGTGAAGCTGACTCGGTCGTAAATGATAAGTTTAAGATTTGGGTTGAGGATACATTTAAAGAAGTGAGAAACTAATATCAAAGCAGGAAGCAGAATTGACTTCATTGAAACAAAGATTGGCGTTAAGGGCTTGTAGGTTGCCTATAACCAGGTGTTTAAACAGTCCCCTACAAAAGAACACGTTGACAGGGATGAAGAAGGCGTTGTTAAGTGCATCAAATAAGAGGAGGAAGATAGAAGTTGATGGTGGAGTGTCTGGGAATGTTGATCATAGAGTGGGTGGCCGAAATTTTGAAAGTCATACTAGATAGGAAGACCCAAATTGGAAGAATGTGAATCTTGTTATATCTCAAGTTAACCACTATATTGATGAATCTTATTTCGGTCAGGAAAATCTAGGATCTGAATTTAACACTGGGAAGAGTTGTACACAACTGGCTGAATCAATTGAACATGCGAAATCAAATGATGAATCGTTTGTGGGTAAGGAAGCCATGGCAATTACGACAAAGGTAGAGGAGCAGGAGCACCCGACAGACGTTATCTATGCGACACAAAGTCTAAAGACACTTGGAGATGTCGCAATAGGGAAAGGCTTAGTTGTTGAGCAACAAAACCAGGTAATATCGAACGTTTTATGATTGTGTGTTAGCAATTGATTTACTTATGATCGTGATATAGTATAACACATGTTATATCAATGTCCATACATAAACGTGGTAAGTACTAATGTATGTTTCTCTGTACGAACATCTATTATGCACAGAGCGAGAACGGAAGTCAGTATGAAGGAAAGAGAGGTGAACTAACCACATAAAACACATGTGTTACAATGTTCAGAGAACAAGAGAAGGTGATATAGTTAAGGTGTCACATGTATCGTAGTTATATTGGGGAGTGTATTGCATAATGAAGTCACATGCATCATGCATCATACTTATATTTGAAAAAGCGGGTGAAGGACTTAGATGTAACTATTGAAATCCATTATTGCAGAAGAAGACTCGGAATCCATTTGACGGAAAAACAGATGACCTATCCACAAAGTTAGAGATAGTGGATGTGCAGGATTCTGCAACTAGGGGAGGGAAACTCTGGTACAAAAAATGTGAATCTGAGTTAAAGTTATTTTTTCTTCTTGTTCTTCCCCGTGGATAATAACATTTCGCTATCGGCAGGGTTCAAGCGGGGCTCGGTTGGGAGGGAAAACTGACGACCTAGTCATAGATAGCGAGATGTATACATCCTGGATTCAATGTAAAGTGGAAAACGGAAAGATGGTAATATAACAATGTTGCAATTCTTACAGTGTCGATAGCGTCACGAACGTTTCTGAGATTGGGTGCGATGTAGAAAGGATAAGTTACCTTACCAAACTGTCTGACATGCCGTCTAAGCACCTGGATGGCAGTGTGAGAGAGAGGAGGGATCGTTGAATCAGTATCTAGGTTAGGGAAGATTGAACGGCGTATGACTTCGTAGCAATACAAAGCGGGTTTGATTCCAACGACGGCGTTGTGTTTGAGGCGGAGAAAGGAGGTAGCTCGCTCCTCTGTGTACATGAAATCGGAAATTTCTTTTAAGAAAAATGCGGTTGGATTACTGGCAGCTAGACAGTCACGTTCCAATCGAAGTATCCCTTGAAAGTTGTGGTGAGTTTTGATAAGATCGATCTGGGATAGCGTATGGGCATGATCAGCGTCATCGCAAAGAGTTTTGAAAACAGCTCTAATTTTGAAGTGTTCACGAACATTATCGCTATGATTCTTAGCCAAAATCGATCTTCTTATTTCAGGCGGCAGATCGAGGAAATTGGGAGGGGGAGGGACGGGGTTCTGGTCATCTGCTATATTCATCTTTGAAGATGGGTTTGGTATGCGTGGCCAAAGAGTAACCGTGTACATTCCTTATTTATAGGGGGAATTCGGGCGTGACGATTCATATCCCAAAAAACTGAATTCAATGAATCAGACTCACAAACTGGGATCCCAACATACTGCGATTGAAATATGACAAAATCCCATCCACGACAAAATATTGGTATGGATAGAAGGGAATAAAATCTATAAACTGAAGTTATTGATACATGATTTCGTAGTGAAGCTAAAAATAAAAAGCAGCAATATAAATGTCAATCCACTTTTAGAATTGAAGGATCAAACAGATTTATAGCACATATGAATTCCTTGAAATTTTTTTATTGAGAGATGGTTTTAGGTCGCTGTGAGAGTCGAAACTCACACGGTCAAAACTTGTAGAGCAAAAATTTTAGGGAACATAAACTTTCAAGAATAACCACAAAACTAGCAAACCCGGAGGACGTTTTATTGATAAGAAATCGAAAAGAGTACAAAGATCGTAAAAGAAAGTAAAGGAATCGGAAAAGAAATGCAAAAGAACTCCGAAATCGGCTAAGATAAACTGCTAAGTTCTTAAGTCTAAGTCTAGGGTTTTTTTTTTGCTCCCCCTTCCCGTCTGGCTTCTCCCTCCTTTTATAGCTTCGGTTCGTTGGCTTTTGAGAATATTTCCGCAGGATTTGCGGAAATCTTCCTGTTCTTATCTTTTTCCTTTTCTCGCTAAAATGTACATTTCCATCTCGGATTTTCCTTTTTCCAATCTCTTTCTTTACTACTTTGTCTTTCCGCGGCTCGACTCGTTTGCCGGATGGGCCGAGATTTGGACGTTTCGATTCCGTTAACGTATCAACTCACTTATTTGGTTTAGAGTTTGTCGTATGCTTGGGCCCAAGTTTCCATTTCTCTCAGTCTCAATCCATCAGCCCAAATCATCGGTTCAGGAAGGTATGGGCTGATGTTTCTGAAGGTGGGTTGCGACAAGTTATGCGTATCGGCAAATGTTTGGTTATCCGTTTGGAAATTTCAGCTCAGAAAACCAGAAACAGTTTAGCTCGGAAATCCGAGATGGTTCAGCTCAAAGGTTCAACTCAGGATTTCCGGAAGGGAAACTCATGATCAAGATCGAGACGGGATGGGTTTAGATCTGAGCTGGTTTAGCTCGAAAAACCCGAGCTGGTTTGGCTCGGAATTCCGAGCTGGTTCAGCTCGTTCTTTGCCTGTTTGGATGTTTTGTCGATCTGTACTTCCTGTCGGAAGATGCGTTTATCCGATTAAAGTGTCTTCCATTTCCTATGAAATGTATTTGTCGAAACCACTTTTCCGACAAATTGTTTAGGTGAAATTATCGACACTTCGTATAACTTGTCACTCATACGGAAACGGATAGTTGTCTGTGTCCGATTGTCCGATCTTGTTTTCGGCTATTGTTTTCGTCGAGGGGTTTTTGACCCCAACAGTTATCCCCCAGCTCGTCAGACTCGAGTGCGATGATGACGAGGTTATTTTGTATTCGAGGCGAAAGCAATTGTCCGAAAGACTTGGTTCGGTCCTTTCTGTTTTGTTGCTCTTCCGTTTGCGACGAAGGATTGTCCGAATCGTTTATCGCATTTGGGCCTTCGTCTTGTACATCAAGTTAGATGAATTTTTGTAAATGGTATTTTCGAGTTGGATTTGTTCCGGCCCTTCGAGTAAGTCGATTCACATCCATTGGCGTGTATATGGTGACCCTTTTAGATCATTCGACCGTAGTTGATTTTTTTGTGCAGAGTCTTCCGAGCAATTCCGTATGTTATTGAAATTTTCTTCGGAACCATTGGTCGTTCCTGGTGTATGACCTTGATGCTTCTTTACTTCAAGCGAAGAATTTTTGTTTACAGCTGAACCTTATGAAAGGCTACCTACGTACCCTTAAGAAAGGGATCAAGCCATCCATAGTTCTAAGTCTTGTCGTTGGATGTTTGGAAATTCGTTGTTGGTCTTTCATCGTTGCTTCCGTATTCGAACAAGCAAAACAGTCGAGAAGGTGCGCTGAATTTTGAACTGGTCGTGTTTACGAATGTGATGAGTCTGAGAGGGAGATCGCATTGTGCTTCAAAATTTTCTGAGTAAATCTGCTCGGATTTCCAGCGCAACATGCTCGGATTTTCTGAGAAAATCTGCTCGGATTTTCCGAGTAGGTCTGCTCGGATTTTCTGAGTAAGTCTACTCATAGTTGTGAGTAGAATTTGGTTTCAGGTTAGTTTGTCGAGTATGCTAGGACGATTTGTACACCTGAGAAGTTGAACTGTCGTGTTGACGTTAGGTCGATTAATGCAGACAGTCGAGCATATTTTATCGGGAGAAAATCTCCTTCATTGGCTCCATATAGATTATACGAGTTGGTTTCGTTGAGCTTGAAGGCTTTTCCAGACAGATTCATATAATTCCAGAAGGAAAGTGTGATTTAGCTTTTGACCCTTGGTGTTTTTAGGGGCATTACACTCAGATGCGTATTCCGAGTCTTGAGTTTAATGGGATAGCGTTTAAATCTGGCGCGCGTGGAAGCATTACGCCATATTTCGAATCAAGTTTTGGGTTCGAAGGTCGGTGAGATGTACTCGCCTTTGTGATGACTAAGACCAGGGTGCTCGGAAGCGCCTAACTAGGTATTGAGTTAAGTTTAAAGGTCAACGAGATATACTCTACTTACGATCCTGAGATCATTGAGACCAGTGTGCTCGGAAGCGTCTTACTGGGTTTCAAAATTGAGTCCGAGGAATAGTAAGACGTATTCCTTCCGTGGACATGTAATGATTAGACCAGTGTGCTTGGAAACGTCTTACTGGGTTTCAAAATTGATTCCGGGGAGTAGCAAGACGTACTCCTCTTGCGGACTTGTAATGTTTTAGACCAGTGTGCTCGGAAGCGTCTTACTGGGTTTCGAGTCCGAGAAATAACAAAACGTTTTTCTCTTGTGGACTTATAATGATCAGACATGCGTGCTCGGAAGCGTCTTGCTGGATTTTAAGTCCGAGAAATAACGAATCGTTTTTCTCTTATGGACTTATAATGATTAGACCAGCGTGCTCAGAAGCGTCTTGCTGGGTTTCTAGTAGTCTTACGGTTGACTTTAGTACTAGTGCGGGGGTCTGTCGTCTTACATTCCCAAGTCGGTCGCGTACTCGATAATGACGTCGTCGATACCAGTGTGTTTTATTTTACTGGGTTTGGATTTTCGATCCCGATTTTCCGCGAAACTCTCGCCTCGCATCTTTCGTTCACTGAAAATAAGCAGGTATCCGCAGGACCACCTTTCAAAGATACCGAACCAAGATATACTTGGTTAAAACGTCATTTTGCCAGTGTGCTGAGTAGCGTCATACTGGATTTTTGGGGTCTATTATCGTCTCCAGCACTGGTGCGGTGGATTTGAAGACCTGTCAACAACCCGTATTCGGGATCTTACGTCGACCTCTCGACTTATGTTCCCTTCGCCGATAATAAACATATATAGCGCGATTTTATCCGTTGTTGGATGTAATAGAGCCTCAATCCATATTGGACATGTTGGCTTATATCCGTAAAGGATGTATGCGTTTGTCCGCTGCGGCCGTCAGCGGACAAGATAAGCTATTCCTAACGACTATGCATGCGATGTAATAGTAGGCGGATTCTAAGTTAAAAAGTCCCCATCCTAATTTCGATCTATGAAAAAATAAATGAATATGAGAAAAAGAGTTTATTTTCGTTACCGGATAACTTATGGTTGGGGGGATTGACTTTTGCGGATGCGTAGTGCTTCTAGTTATGATCTGTTATCCGGGGTTGTTTGAGTGAATTGTTGTATGAGCTGAGTGTCTTGAGAGTAGTCCGAATATGCCTCGAAATTAGTTGGAGAAGTTTTGTCTTTGGATGAGAGGCGCGTCATGTTAGGAGTTTCCGAGAAGAGAGGCCAGCTCAGAATTTCCGAGAAGAGAGGTAAGCTCGGAATTTCTGAGAAGAGAGTTCAACTCAGAATTTCCAAGAAGAGTGCTCAGCTCGGAATTTCCAAGAAGAGAGGTCAGCTCGGAATTTCCGAGAAGAGAGGTCAGCTCGGAATTTCCGAAAAGAGAGTTCAGCTCAAAGTTTCCAAGAAGAGAGGCCAGCTCGGAATTCTGAGAAGAGAGGCCAGCTCGAAATTTCCGAGAAGAGAATTCAGCTCAGAATTTCCGAGAAGAGTGTTCAGCTCGGAATTTCTGAGAAGAGAGGTGACCTCGGAATTTCCGAGCAGAGAGGTCAGCTCGGAATTTCCGAGAAGAGAGGTCAGCTCAAAATTTCTGAGAAGAGAGTTCAGCTCGGAATTTCCGATAAGAGAGGTCAGTTTGGAATTTTCGAGAAGAGAGGCCAGCTCGGAATTTCTGAGAAGAGAGGTCAGCTCGAAATTTCCGAGAAGAGAGGTCAGCTCGGAATTTCCGAGAAGAGAGGTCAGCTCAGAATTTCCGAGAAGAGAGGTCAGCTCGGGATTTACGAGAAGATAGGTCAGCTCGGAATTTCCGAGAAGATAGGCCAGCTCGGAATTTCCGAGAAGAGAGGTCAGCTCGGAATTTCCGAGAAGAGAGGTCAGCTCGGAATTTCCGAGAAGATAGGTCCCCTCGGAATTTCCTAGAAAAGAGGTTAGCTCGAAATTTCCGAGAAGAGAGGCCAGCTCAGAATTATCGAGAAGAGAGTTCAGTTCGGAATTTCCGAGAAGAGAGTTCAGTTCGGAATTTCCGAGAAGAGAGTTCAGCTCGAAATTTCCGAGAAGAGAGGCCAGCTCGGAATTTCCGAGAAGATAGGTCAGCTCGGAATTTCCGAGAAGATAGGTCAGCTCGAAATTTCCGAGAAGAGAGGTCAGCTCGGAATTTCCGAGAAGAGAGTTCAGCTTGGAATTTCCGAGAAGAGAGGTCAGTTCGGAATTTCCGAGAAGAGAGGCCAGCTCGGAATTTTTCGAGAAGAGAGGCCAGCTCGGAATTTCCGAGAAGATAGGTCAGCTCGGAATTTCCGAGAAGATAGGTCAGCTCGGAATTTCCGAGAAGAGAGGTCAGCTCGGAATTTCCGAGAAGAGAGGTCAGCTCAGAATTTCCGAGTAGATAGGTCAGCTCGGAATTTCCGAGAAAAGAGGTCAGCTCGGAATTTCCGAGAAGAGAGGTCAGCTCAGAATTTCCGAGAAGAGAGGTCAGCTCAGAATTATTGAGAAGAGAGTTCAGTTCGGAATTTCCAAGAAGAGAGTTCAGTTCGGAATTTCCGAGAAGAGAGGTCAGCTCGAAATTTCCGAGAAGAGAGGCCAGCTCGGAATTTCCGAGAAGATAGGTCAGCTCGGAATTTCCGAGAAGATAGGTCAGCTAGAAATTTCCGAGAAGAGAGGTCAGCTCGGAATTTTCGAGAAGAGAGTTCATCTCGGAATTTCCGAGAAGAGAGGTCAGTTCGAAATTTCCGAGAAGAGAGGCCAGCTCGGAATTTTTCGGGAAGATAGGTCAGCGCAGAATTTTTCGAGAAGATAGGTCAGCTCAGAATTTCCGAGAAGAGAGGTCAGCTCGGAATTTTAGAGAAGAGAGGTCAGCTCGTAATTCCCGAGAAGAGAGGTCAGCTCGGAATCTCCTAACTGATTCGCTCGGAAGTTCGGACTTTCCTAGCTGATTTACTCGGAAGCTCTGAGTTGACTGGTTTGATTAGCCCAGACTTTCCTAGCTAATTTGCTTGGAAGTATCGAGCTAACTTGTTTGATTAACTTAGATTTTCCTAGCTGACTTGCTCGGAAGTTACTAGCTCACTTTGTTTGAACAGATCGGACTTCCCTAGCTGACTTTGGAAATTCATAGCTGACTTGTTCGAACAGCCCGATCTTTCCTAGCTGACTTGCTTGAAAGTTCCTAGCTTACTTGCTCGGAAAGCTCAGAATTTCCTAGCTGACTTGCTTGGAAGTTCCTAGCTAACTTGCTCGGAATTTCCTAGTTGACTTGCTAAAAAGTTCCTCGCTGATTTGTTTGAATGTTCCAAGCAACTTTTTCCGAAAAGCTTTCGAGTTCAAAAATTGTTTTAAAATTTTTCGAATTCTAATGCGAGAGTATAGATATATACGGATCCGCTCCCCCTTTTTTTTGAAAAGGAGGGACAACTGAACCGATCAAGACATCGGCCGCCTACATATCCCTTTCGGGGATCAAGTCGTCCCGTAGTTCAACTGTTTCTTGAGATGTTCAAAAATCTCGTCCTAGTGATAGTACTTCTTCGAAATGTGTTGCATTCCAACTTCTTGAAATCTTGTCGTCGTCCATGTTGACAAGTTCTTATGCTCCACGGCGAACTAGTTTGGTAACTATGTATGTTCCTTCTCGGTTTGATCCTAGTTTGTGTGGGTTTCATTTAACCGTGTTCTGGGACACTTTCCATAGCATCGGGTCGTTGTCGATGAACTTTCAACTGCGAATATTTGATTTGTAGTATTCAGTAATTTCTTGTTGGCAATTTTGGATGCAGACAAGGGCATAATCGCGTCGTTCGTATCGTCAGTTTGATCGTCGAACGCAAAGAAAATGTTCCGAAAAGATTACTTTGTCACATGATCAAACCCACCGAATATAACGCTTTGTATTCGCAAAGTTTGATGATGTGATCGTTGTAGATCGAAACGAACGTGTACTGGCCGTTGAAATGGTGCATCCAAGCAGGTTTTGTGTGAATTGTGAGACAATCGCAGAGGAGAGTTTTGCCGAGCTGGTCGTCACCGTAGGAAGGTGACTTCGCCAAGCAGTGATTACGCCGAGCAGTGATTGCGCGGACTCGGATTCTAGCGCGTTGCCGAGTGTCGAGATGATGACCGAAAGACATTGTTTGGCTAAACAATATATATATATATATATTTTGAGCCTAGTCTTGATCACTTAATTAATTGAATGGGCATGTGCTTGTCCAAGCATGAACGTCATCATAAACGTCATGTTCAAAACAATTTTCCGACATGACAAGCATCATAATTGAGTTGGCATAATCAATTATCCGACATGAGCAATTGCCCGAGCTCAAACAATTTTTTTTTTATCAGCTCGGAAATGTTGATGAGCTCCTTTTTTTTTTTTCCTTCCGTTTTAGCTCGGAAAACGAGCTGATTTTTTTTTATAGCTCGGATTTGAACTTGTTTAGCTCAGAAATCCGAGTTGGTTTAGCTCTGATTTTCCGAACATTATGCGAAGCAACGTTTGTGAGTTACCGAGCACGCTTGCGAGTTGCTGAGCACGCTTTGCGAGTTGCCGAGCATGACCGAGCACGCCTGCGAGTTGCTGAGCACGCTTTGCGAGTTGTCGAGCATGTTTGCGAGTTGCCGAACATGCTCCGCGAGTTTCCGAGCATGCTTTGCGAGTTGCCGAGCGTGCTTGCGAGTTGCCGAGCATGCCTACGAGTTGCCAAACAAGCTTTGCAAGTTGCCGAGCATGCTTTTGGAGTTGCTGAGCATGTTTCGCGAGTTGCCGAGCACGCTTGCGAGTTGCCGAACAAGCTTTGTGAGTTGCCGAGCATGCTTTTGGACTTGCCGAGCATGTTTCGCGAGTTGCCGAGCACGCTTGCGAGTTGCCGAGCACGCTTGCGAGTTGTCGAGCATGCTTTTGGAGTTGTCGAGCATGCTTTGCGAGTTTCCGAGCACGCTTGCGAGTTGCCGAGCACGCTTGCGAGTTGCCGAGCATGCCTGCGAGTTGCCGAACATGCTTTGCGGGTTGCCGAGCATGCTTTGCGAGTGGCCGAGCATGTTTTGCGAATGGTCGAGCATGCTTTGCATTCTTATGTGCTTGGATATATACGGTCATGGAGCAGGATGGCTTGGAACGCATGCTGGTGTGACAGCGGGGCATCAATGACGATTGGTTAGAGATGGTTCGACTTGGCTGCGACAACGTATTAAAACAGATTATTCAAACCGTTCAATTCCGGTACGATCGTCGGCTGTTTGGCTTCTTGGCGTCGCGGACAGATCTACAAACGAAGCGAAGTTCGGACACTCGTTCGATAATAAAAATCGGTTAGCATCTTATCGTAACGTATAACCGCAAAGTCTCAAATCACGATGCTCAACATGTAAAACAAAATCCAAGAGAAAATATATTGCACGTTGAACACACAGAAAGATTTGACAAGATATTTACGATTTCGATCAATAGTTTATCATGTTAATTTCTACGCAAGTTAGAGACATTAGTAATTCCTACAATCGTAAAGCATTGGGAGCGGAAAACTTGTAACAAGGCTAAAATTAATAAGTCACAAATAAGTTGAACATATCGGCATAATTTGTAAAGCAATTGATGACGAGAAGATAAATTAGATTTTAGGTACTTATCTTGATATTCGGAAAGGTCGTAAAGTTGGTTGCGACAAAGACGATCCTTGAACATTACAAAGTGTTCTTTTTGGTTTCGACGTATTACTATCTGATGTTGGTCTTCTTGTTACAACTCTTTTTCGTCTGAGGTTGCGTCCATGCTATCATCTCCGTCGACATCAATAGTTACCGCGATCCTTCTTGGCCAGATTAGTGGTGATTGATCTGTTGTGTTAGATCTGACCGAAATAGAGGTTTGCTTGTTTGCAAGTTGCGGATGATGTATCATAAGGTTTCTCCTTGAGCCGTAAGGCATTGAGAAATCGAGTTGCCCATGCTCGGTCGTTCCGAAATATAGGTACTCCTTTGTCTTCTGTCTCGAGCCTTTTCGTTTGCTTGGCACACATGCTATATGCCTTGTCCTGATATCGAGTTTTTGCATCAGTACGGCTGTCGTTTTCTTTAAATCGAACAGCGTTATGTCGACTGTCGTTGCATCAGTTGCGGCTGCGTCTGTTGCAACGTTGGCCGTCATGGTGTTATGTACTGCGGTTGCGTATGCTGCAACGTTGATCGCCACTGGGTGATTTGTTCTGTCTCCGTTGGAGGCCATATCTTCAGATCCGCTAGACGGTGGTTTTTAAGTGTAAAAAACTTCTATGTCCCCTCAGACGGCGCCAAACTGTGAGAGTCGAAACTCACACAGTCAAAACTTGTAGAGCAAAACTTTTAGGGAAGAGAAACTTTCAAGAAAAACCACGAAATTAGCAAACCCAGAGGACGTTTTATTGATAAGAAATCGAAAAGAGTACAAAGATCGTAAAAGAAAGTAAAGGAATCGGAAAAGAAATGCAAAAGAACTCCGAAATCGGCTAAGATAAACTGCTAAGTTCTTAAGTCTAAGTCTAGGGTTTTTTTTTTGCTCCCCCTTCTCGTCTGGCTTCTCCCTCCTTTTATAGCTTCGGTTCGTCGGCTTTTGAGAATATTTCCGCAGGATTTGCTGAAATCTTCTTGTTCTTATCTTTTTCCTTTTCTCGCTAAAATGTACATTTCCATCTCGGATTTTCTTTTTTCCAATCTCTTTCTTTACTTCTTCGTCTTTCCGCGTCTCGACTCGTTTGCCGGATGGGCCGAGATTTGGACGTTCCGAGTCCGTTAACGTATCAACTCTCTTATTTGGTTTAGAGTTTGTCGTATGCTTGGGCCCAAGTTCCCATTTCTCTCAGTCTCGATCCATCATCCCAAATCATCGGTTCAGGAAGGTATGGGCTGATGTTTCCGAAGGTGGGTTGTGACAAGTTATGCGTATCGACAAATGTTTGGTTATCCGTTCGGAAAGTTCAGCTCGGAAAACCAGAAACGGTTTAGCTCGGAAATCCGAGATGGTTCAGCTCAAAGGTTCAACTCAAGATTTCCGGAAGGGCAACTAATGATCAAGATCGAGACGGGATGGGTTTAGATCCGAGCTGGTTTAGCTCGGATTTCCGAGCTGGTTCAGCTCAGTTTTCCGAGCTGGTTTAGCTCGGAAAACCCGAGCTGGTTTAGCTCGGAAAACCTGAGCTGGTTCAGCTCGTTCTTTGCCTATTTGGATGTTTCGTCGATCCGTAGTTCCTGTCGGAAGATGCGTTTGTCCGATTAAAGTGTCGTCTATTTCCTATGAAATGTATTTGTCGAAACCACTTTTCCGACAAATTGTTTAGGTGAAATTATCGACACTTCGTATAACTTGTCACTCATACGGAATTCTGTTTATCCGAAATGGATAGTTGTCTGTGTCCGATTGTCCGATCTTGTTTTCGGTTATTGTTTTCGTCGAGGGGTTTTTGACCCCAACAGTCGCGACGATTCATACAGCATACACACATAATTCAATGAATCAGAGAATGTATTGGAAACCAAACATTCTGGATAGTAGTTAATATGAACTTTAATTTGAGAAGGATGGATGAGACACAGACACTGGAATCCGAGCAGACTGTGATTGGAAGACGAAGTTGTTGATACATGAATTCGGGGTGAAGTGAAAAAGACAAAGCAACAATATAATTATCAATCGAGTTTTAGTATTACAGGATGGAACCGATTTAGAGTACATATTCCATGGCTATCCACTCAAAACTTATTGATAAAGGACTTTAGGTCGCCACGATTCATACATCATACACACATAATTGAATGAATCAGAGAACGTATTGGAAACCCAACCTTCTGGATAGAAGGTTATAATATTCCATCCATTAGGTACTGTTTTTCTGGATAGTAGTAAATCTGAGCTATAAATTTAGAATGATGGACCAGACACACACACTGGAATCCGAACATACTAGACCTGCTACAAAGCAGCCTGATATGATGGATAGAAACTAAGCAGTTGCATATCCATAAGAAAGTGAAATCCATAGAAATATATTTTCTGAAGACTAAGGATGGCGGGGTATGATGTATAGAAAAATGGACAGGATTAAAAGGCAATTAATAACACAAGGATTGAGCAATGTTTGGAAAAAAGGATGGTTAGTAGTATAAGATAGATCATTCTTCAGCCATAAGATATGAGTTTCTTTAGCTGGCCTAACGTCCAAGCGGCAGCACAAATAGAGACGACCACGATCCAGATGATATTAATCATGTTCATCTTCTTTCTATATGCCTCTTAGCACAAGGAGTTCTGTCATTTCTTGCGACCTCGACGAAGATTTTTCTTGCCATCTTGATCGCTAATTCGTCTCCAACCGAGTTCAACTACTTCTCTAGAGCTTTGATGTCCTCTTGTATTTTTTTGACATCCTGGAAACTGATCGGTTGTAAGTTTTATCCTATATCTAACTGCAAGTGCACAGTTCAGTAGTCGTAGTATATAGGTATCGAATCCACAGGGACTCCGTATTCAGTAACTCAAGAACAGAAAATTAAACTAGGAAGAAAGCAATGTGATTGAATTAAAAGCAATGCAAGAAGGTAAACAGAAAGCAGAGATTGTTGGTTGTGAAAGCAAGTTATTAAAAGCGCTACGTCTAGGGCGTTCTCAGGAAATCAGACAAGCAGACAATTCATTCAGTAAGGATCTAATTAAGCACAGTTCTAGAACTCAAAACACATATATAGAATTAACCAAATTCCTTTGCGATAATTCTCTAAGTCTAAGTGCAGCAAACCAAACTTTCGTTTGCGAGAACTAACAGATTAAACTAGCATTAATTTCAAGTTTGATATGTTCACAATTATCCTAAACCAAACTTTCGTTTGCGAGAAGTTTAATTGCTCAACCTAATCAGTTCAGATTCCTAAACCCCACTTCCGTGACGTATTTAGCAACCTAAGATCTAGATTCTAATTGATCAGGTTAGAACTAGCTTTAAGCACAATTAGATTGAAGAACAGATATAGTTATGAATCCTTAACTGAATTAAACAAGTCTAGCAAGTCATGAAATCCTATGTGAGAAACCCTAAACCTAACAAGAAATCTACTCAGACATAGATAATGAAAACATAATCATATGATGAATAAATTGCATAGAAGATAAAGAATAAAAGGGGTTCGAAATCTTCTCCAAATACAGATGAAGTAAAGGTTCAGATCAGCCCCAAAAGCTCTAAAAATCCTCTGCTCTTAATTATGAAAGCGTAAGTAAATTAAACACCAAAAACTTATTTATATAGGCCTAATCTCGGCTGGGGCTTCTGTGTAAATACTGGAACTATTCTGGGCCTCTTTGCAAATCTTCATAACTTGTTAAACCGACGCGTACGGCCCATCTCGCTAGTGTGTCGACCGATGCACAAGGTGTGTCGGTCGATGCTTGATCAGTAAATCGGACAGTGAGTTAAGCTCTCGGCCAAAACGTCCCAAAAGTCCCAAAATGCTCCAAATATCTCCAATTAGCTCCAAACCTGATTAAACCTGTAAAAGACTCTAAACGAACACAAAAGACACTAAAAACACATCTATATCATGGTATAAAATGGGTAAAAACCATGATATATCAACTCCCCCACACTTAGCCTTTGCTTGCCCTCAAGCAAAACAGAGAACTTAAGCTTGGTGAAGAGGTTTGAAAACTCTTCAGAAACTCATTTCATCCTAGAAGCTACAATACTCATATTCCCCTTAGTAAACCACTGAAAGAATCAATCACAGGATATCAAGACCACAATGTACTTCCCCCACACTTAGCAACTGTCCTAAGTAAACTCCACAATCACATTCAAGCATTCAAATTCTCCCTACTGACTTCTGCAAGTATTTAAGTGCGGTCTCACCTAAGGAGTATCGATCAAAGGGCACATGGATTCTTACCTTATCAGCTCTAAACCACCATACTATCTTTCTCTAGTCCCTTTCTTCTCTTTCCCTTCTTTAACAACTGATTTTTCCCACATTGGGTATCATTTTATTTTATTTATCAGTGTTCTTCCCGTTATGGGATGTACTTTGGACACATTCCATGGATAGCACAGGAGATAATAGGGGTCTCTACCACTCCTGTGACCACTTCGGAGTTACTAACTCATCCTCAGTTTATTATCTTTTTTTTTTTACTTTATAGAAGGGGAGAAGGGAACTAAATAAGATAGGTTGACAGGCTGTGTCAGAACTAACAGGGAATCCGACACAGAGTATACCAAGCCCTTAGGTGAGAAATCTAAGTCAGTATTAAATTGAAGTCAGTAAAAGGATCCTCTGATACCTGAAGTGATGTGGGTGTTCCCAGTAGGTTGATCTGTGATGGGGTTTTCTAATAGTCATAGATAGATCCTGCAACTTCATCCCAATGGTTACTTAAGTTCCTGCAAGTCTTGTAAATCTTCTCAGAAAATCATAGTTTCTTACTTAAACAATTTTGACTCAATAAAACAAAATTTTTTGAAAAATGGACTGACTCTTAAGAAAACAGAAAGATAAACGTCAGTAGCACCTCCCCCACACTTAAGACACACTGTCCCCAGTAGTGTCAAGCGAAGGATCGGTAAAAAGAAAGAAAAATTGTTAAAGTTCTATTGAGTTCTGTCGGTTTTACCTCTGTCGCTAAGCATCGATCGTTGCACTAAGTGCATCGATCGTTACTTGGCGATTTTCGTGTATGGTCGATCGTTGCTCAGGACCGCAACGATCGCTGCAATGCGATTACGATCATGTCGTGTCGATCGACGCAGAAGTGCGTCGATCGACGCACTGCGATCTGTCCGAGACCTGCAACCAGAAACTCACCAGAAACAAAAACAAACGTAAAATCCTAACAAAAACACCAAAAATTAAGTAGAAAAACACCAGTACCTAATGGTGGGTTGCCTCCCACCCAGCGCTTGTTTAAGGTCAATAGCCTGACCGGACGGACAAGATTTTTCAGGCACCAGGAGCAGTATCCAGAGGCAGAATCTGACCTCTTGGAATCTCGGCCTTAGCCCAATAATGTTTTACCCTCTGTCCATTCACAGCGAACTCATTTCCTTCCTTGCCGACTAGAATGACAGCTCCATATGGACGCACTTCTTTGATTGTGTAGGGACCGGACCATCTTGATTTCAGCTTCCCTGGAAACAAATGCAAACGAGAATTGTATAAAAGTACCTGATCATTAGGCTCAAACCGTCTAGAAACGATCTTCTTGTCATGATAAGCCTTAGTCCTCTCCTTGTACAGCTTTGAGTTCTCATAGGCAAGATGTCTAATCTCATCCAACTCATTGAGCTGTATCAACATTCTTTCTGCAGCTGATTTAAGGTCAAAGTTCATCTGCTTCACAGCCCACGCTGCTTTGTGCTCAAGTTCCACTGGCAGATGACATGCTTTTCCATACAACAAGTGAAATGGAGTAGTGCCTAATGGCGTCTTAAACGCAGTCCTGTAGGCCCATAAAGCATCATCAAGCTTAGCTGCCCAATCTTTTCTTGTCTTCCCAACTGTCTTCTCTAAGATCTCCTTGATCTGTCTGTTAGAAACCTCGACTTGTCCACTAGTCTGAGGGTGATAAGGAGTAGCAACTCGGTGATGAACTCCATGCTTTCTTAGGAGCTTCTCGAAGACCTTATTAATAAAGTGAGATCCTCCATCACTAATCACTATCCGAGGTACTCCAAATCTAGGGAATATGATGGACTTAAACAACTTAATGACTACTGAAGAATCGTTGGTTGGACTAGCTATTGCTTCTACCCACTTAGACACATAATCTACAGCAACCAAGATGTATTTATTCCCATGAGATGAAGGAAAAGGACCCATAAAGTCTATGCCCCAGCAATCAAAAACCTCAACCTCAAGAATGAAATTCTGAGGCATCTCATGCTTCATACTGATTTTCCCTCTCCTCTGACAGGCATCGCAATGAGAAATGAAGGAGTTAGTATCTGCAAACATTGTAGGCCACCAGAAACCTGCTTGCAAAACCTTAGACACAGTCTTAAAAGTAGCAAAATGTCCTGCATAATCTGATCCATGGCAGTGGAATAGGATATCTCGAACCTCTGATTCAGCAACACATCTTCTGTAAAGGCCATCTGAACAGTGCTTGTAAAGGTAAGGTTCATCCCAATAGTATCGCCTAAGCTCTCTGAAGAACCTCTTCTTCTCATACCCCTTTAGATCATCCGGTTCAGTCTCTGCAACTAGGTAGTTGGCTATATCTGCGTACCATGGTCGATCAGTCGTTGTGACAGCATTAATCTCGAACTCGTAGCCTCCAATCTGAATTTTAAAAGTCTCGGGATCTGTATCCGCATTGCAACGATCGTCGCAGAGAAGCGCATCGATCGTCGCTGTCCCGATAGGTGCATCGATCGACGCCGAGATGGCATCAATCGACGCAATGCGATTAATCCGACAGTTTTGCAGGTTTCTGTCCAAATCTGTGTGAAACATTGTACCAACCATATTGACGTTCTCTTCAGGCAAATAGTCATTAATTGGCACGTCTTCCTCAACCAGCATCCTTGAAAGATGGTCAGCAACTCCATTTTCAACCCCTTTCTTATCCCTCACTTCAATGTCAAACTCCTGAAGCAACATAATCCATCTCAACAGTCTTGGCTTAGCATCTTTCTTCTGCATCAGATACTTCAGGGCTGAATGATCAGTGTGTACAATCACTTTTGAGCCAACAAGATAAGGGCGAAACTTCTCAAATGCAAAGACAACTGCCAACAACTCCTTCTCTATAGTGGCATAGTTCCTTTGTGCATCATCCAGTGTCCTACTGGCATAATAGATAGCATGAAGCTTTCTATCCTTCTTCTGCCCAAGAACAGCTCCCACAGCATAATCACTTGCATCGCACATGACCTCAAAAGGCAGATTCCAATCCGGTGGCTGAACTATGGGAGCACTTACTAATGCCTGCTTGATCTGTTCAAATGCAGTTTGACAATCTGCAGTGAACTCAAATTTGGTATCTTTACATAGCAAAGCAGTTAGTGGCCTAGCGATCTTACTGAAATCCTTGATGAACCGTCTATAGAAGCCATCATGTCTAAGAAAGCTTCTAATAGACTTAACAGAATCAGGCGCCTGAAGGTTGGTCATTACCTCGATCTTAGCGCGGTCCACCTCTATTCCTGCTTCAGACACTTTATGTCCAAGTACAATGCCATCTCTGACCATAAAATGACACTTCTCCCAATTAAGAACTAAATGCTTTTCTTCACATCTTGCCAAAACCTTACACAAATTATCTAAGCATTCATTATAGGATGACCCATATACTGAGAAATCATCCATGAATACCTCCATGAAGTCCTCAATCATGTCTGTGAATTTGGACATCATGCATCTCTGGAAAGTGGCTGGTGCATTGCAGAGTCCAAAAGGCATCCTACGGTAAGCAAATGTCCCATATGGACAAGTGAAAGTGGTCTTTCCCTGATCCTCTGGATGGATGGGAATCTGGAAGAAACCTGAGTAGCCATCGAGGAAGCAATAGTAAGGATGATTGGCTAACCTCTCAAGCATCTGATCAATAAAAGGCAAGGGAAAATGATCCTTCCTGGTAGCAGCATTCAACTTCCTATAATCTATACACATCCTATGTCCCGTCACAGTCCTAGTAGGTATCAGCTCGTTCTTCTCATTCTTCACAACTGTAACTCCACCTTTCTTAGGTACTACATGGACTGGACTCACCCAATCACTGTCAGAGATAGGGTAGATAATCCCAGCATCAAGGAGTTTCATAATCTCCTTTGTAACCACTTCCTGCAGATTAGGATTAAGTCTTCTCTGATGCTCGATAGATGTCTTGGATTCATCCACAAGATGTATCCGATGCATGCACAGCTCCGGTGAGATACCTGAAATATCAGCAAGAGAATAGCCAAGAGCCTTGCGATGCTTGCGCAGCTTGCTTAGCAGTAAAGTGAGCTCTGCGTTGTTCAAGCTAGCATTAACAATCACTGGATAAGTTGAATTCGGTCCAAGAAACGCGTACCTTAGCCCGGATGGGAGTTGTTTCAGTTCTATTTTCGGAGCTTTTTCCTCTGCCCAATCTCTGTCGACTTGCAACGATCGATGCAAGGGTGGTGTCGATCGTTGCAAAGTCGCGTCAGACATTTCCACTTGCATTGCAGACTCAACAGAATCCATCATCCTTGTATAGCACATTGCTGGCTCGTCCTGCAGGTACTCCAACTCCAATATAGAGCTCAGTAAAGCCCTTTCTAGTGGATCCTCAACATGTGCTTGGTAAAAATACTCGGTAGCCAAATCATCCAATGTGTCCACATAGAAGGTCTGCCCGTCGATGGTTGGTCTCTTTACCAGCTTGTTCATATCAAAACTCATCTTCAGATCACCCACATTCAGAACTATTTTACCTCCCTGACAGTCAATCATTGCACCAGCTGTAGCTAAGAAAGACCTGCCTAAAATCAATGGATCTTTTGGCTCTTGTCCATATTGTAGAACCACAAAATCAGTAGGGATCACACACTTGCCAACCATTATAGGCACATCCTCTATTACTCCTTCGGAAATCCTGATTGATCTATCCGCCAGAACCAGTGATATCCTAGTGGGTATAAAGTCTGTCATTCCGAGCCTTTTAGCAACTGAGAGGGGCATAAGATTCACACTGGAACCAAGATCACATAGAGACCTTTCGAATCTCTCTTTGTAGATAGCACAATCCAACACGAAGCTTCCTGGATCCTTTAACTTCTCGGGAATTCTGCCTTGAACCACTGCGCTGCATACCTCATTGAGCATCATTATACTTTCCTCATCAGACCATTTCCCAGAAATCATATCCTTAAGGCATCTCTTCATCATAGGAGAGGTTTCCATGGAGTCCAACAAAGGTACTTCAACTTTCACCTTTTTTATGAACTCCTTCCACTTTGCATACTGCCTATCATTCTTAGCATACTGACTCTCCATCATCTGTTTCAGCATCATCTCCACCCTACTTTCAGGTTCATTGGTTCTCTGAGTACCTTGTCCAAAGGTCTTCTGAAAACCACTTTTCTGCCCTCCATTGAAGAATCTGTTTCCTTGTTGATTACCAAATCTATTAACTTGGAATCCAGAACCTCCTATGTAATTCACATCTTCCTCCTGAGTGTCCTCCTCAGTTTGAATTTCATCTACATCTTGGGCAAAATGGACAGCTTTCTTACCTGCTAGGAGATTGCAAACCGTGTCTAGCCTAGATCTAATATCAGCCATGTCAGAATTCTCTACACTTTCAACAGGTTTCTTCCTCCTCTCATCCGTAGTCTTGCAGCTGCTGCTACCTATTAGATTCTCAATCAACTGCTTAACTTGCGTAGGAGTCCGGGTGTTGAAGTTAGCATCACTGGAATTGTCCAGCGCAGTCTGATATGGAAGATCTATGCCTCTGAAGAAGATGCCAATCAACTGAACCTCAGTGAATCCATGGTGTGGGCAGTCACGCTGATACTGCTTAAATCTCATCCAGGCAGTCTTTAAAGGCTCCACAGCTCCTTGTGAAAAGGTGAGTATGTCCTGTCTGGACTGGTCTGAGCGCGCATCATCATAGAAGTGACGCAGGAACTCACTCTTTAAAGCTGCCCAAGTAGTATACTGAGAAGGCGCTAACTGCTTCAGCCATGCACTAGCGTCTCCAGCAAGACTGTGCGGAAAGAGCTTAAGGAATAGATAGTCCGGGCACACTCCATCATACTTCATGCCAGTGACTACGTCCTCAAACGAATCAATGTGATCCATAGGCTGCTCCGTTGGGTAACCATGAAACGCATTCTTCCTCATCAGCGAGTAGTAGATGGTTTTGATCTCAAAATCATTCCTCTCAAAAGCAGGAAGCACTAAAGCTGACCGGTTTCTATGAAACTCATCCGGTCTGTTGTAGTCAGCTAAAGTCCTCTCATGTACAACCATCTATCTACCTTGGGCCTGTCCTTGACCCTGGTTCTGCTCCTGTTGCTGTTGCTCAGGAGGATCAGGGATGACATTCCCTTCAGCATCAACCCGATGCCCAACAGCATTGTACGGGTTGTTATCTCGGTCCCTCAAGGTACCTTCAGCATCTGGTATCAAGATCAGACGTTCTAGCACCATCCTTTCTCTTCTCTCTCTTCTGTTGGTTCTCTCTAAACGTCAAAGTTCTTCAAGATCGAGATTAACTAAGTCCAAGTTCGGATTACTTCTAGTTTTCTGCGTCTGCATAAACTGTCTGTAATCGTCCGGCAACGATCGATGCTATCAGTGCAACGATCGTTTCAATCTCTGAATCGCCTAGTGACGATCGATGCTAGAGTGCAACGATCGACGCAGTGCGATATTAGTACCTGCGACCGAGAGAAAAACAGAGAAAATCAGCAACTAAAAAAAAAACAAAAATAAAAACGAAAAGAAAACGAAAAATCCTAGTAAAACCCTAAGTTCTAAGCTATCGAAGACTCAAAGAGTCCCCGGCAACGGCGCCAAAAACTTGATCGGTTGTAAGTTTTATCCTATATCTAACTGCAAGTGCACAGTTCAGTAGTCGTAGTATATAGGTATCGAATCCAGAGGGACTCCGTATTCAGTAGCTCAAGAACAGAAAATTAAACTAGGAAGAAAGCAATGTGATTGAATTAAAAGCAATGCAAGAAGGTAAACAGAAAGCAGAGATTGTTGGTTGTGAAAGCAAGTTATTAAAAGCGCTAAGTCTAGGGCGTTCTCAGGAAATCAGACAAGCAGACAGTTCATTCAGTAAGGATCTAATTAAGCACAGTTCTAGAACTCAAAACACAGATATAGAATTAACCAAATTCCTTTGCGATAATTCTCTAAGTCTAAGTGCACCAAACCAAACTTTCGTTTGCGAGAACTAACAGATTAAACTAGCATTAATTTCAAGTTTGATATGTTCACAATTATCCTAAACCAAACTTTCGTTTGCGAGAAGTTTAATTGCTCAACCTAATCAGTTCAGATTCCTAAACCCCACTTCCGTGACGTATTTAGCAACCTAAGATCTAGATTCTAATTGATCAGGTTAGAACTAGCTTTAAGCACAATTAGATTGAAGAACAGATATAGTTATGAATCCTTAACTGAATTAAACAAGTCTAGCAAGTCATGAAATCCTATGTGAGAAACCCTAAACCTAACAAGAAATCTACTCAGACACAGATAATGAAAACATAATCATATGATGAATAAATTGCATAGAAGATAAAGAATAAAAGGGGTTCGAAATCTTCTCCAAATACAGATGAAGTAAAGGTTCAGATCAGCCCCAAAAGCTCTAAAAATCCTCTGCTCTTAATTATGAAAGCGTAAGTAAATTAAACACCAAAAACTTAATTATATAGGCCTAATCTCGGCTGGGGCTTCTGTGTAAATACTGGAACTATTCTGGGCCTCTTTGCAAATCTTCATAACTTGTTAAACCGACGCGTATGGCCCATCTCGCTAGTGTGTCGACCGATGCACAAGGTGTGTCGGTCGATGCTTGATCAGTAAATCGGACAGTGAGTTAAGCTCTCGGCCAAAACGTCCCAAAAGTCCCAAAATGCTCCAAATATCTCCAATTAGCTCCAAACCTGATTAAACCTGTAAAAGACTCTAAACGAACACAAAAGACACTAAAAACACATCTATATCATGGTATAAAATGGGTAAAAACCATGATATATCAGAAACCTTATCAACTTCGTTCATAATAGCGTCGTCCACCCATTCGCGTATGTGACCCTCGTTTGGGTGCTGCTTGTAAGAAAAAGTTTTATTTCCAAAACAAACCACACAAAGAAGAAGTGTACAACGAGGAAGAAGATTTTGTTTTAATCTAACCCGGTTAGCTTCCGGACATTTGAACCACCTTCGGTGAAGATTGGCACAAGTTATACCATACCCGACTTCAATGCGTTCACTACACCAACATATGGTTAGGGCTGCGACGCCTATCTCCCTGCAAGGTAATGGTTGGTTAGAAGTGGGAGCAGTATAATTAGACGTGAAACTCATGATTAAAGGGTTTCAACCAAGAGTGAACGCTTTTAGTTATAACGGGAAAATAGGTAACAAAACCGAGCCATAGAAGGGAAGTTAACGGATAGATAGTATATGTGCATTTGAGTCCATTGTGTTGAACATCTTCTGGATAGTAAAAGTTGTTTCCTAACCATGGGTGAAAGCAGTTTTGTCGTAACTATTATAAACAAAAATAGTTGGAAACATCAAGATACCCATATACCCCACATATCTGCATACATGCACATGATGGGACATGAAATGTCTTCTATTTTGGATTTTCGGAATAATAGGGACAGAGTAGGAATATTGTTGACAAGATAGCTTACGAAAGAAGATATGACCTGAAGCAGATGATGGAGTTAGTATTTTTATATTTATTTACAATAACACTTAAGAAAGGCTGACTTCTAATCAATGCCTTGGATAATTGGTTTAGAAATTTAAAAATATGTAGAAAGGGTCGAGTCAGCAGAAATGGTTAATTACAAGGAAAAGATAAATTTTAAAAAGAAGAACGAGTGGATAGTAGGGATCAATAATGTTCATAAAACATGGTCTCAAACAATTAGCATACTGATATGTCGACCTAGCATTCTAAATAGGAGGATACTAAGTTGATGATTACATCAATAACTACCAATACATGGATGACAAAAAGATCCCGAAAACATGTTTTAAACACACAAACAGATAACAAAAAAAAATGGCATGAAGTAAGCAACCAACCAATATGATGGGTAGGTATCCAAAATAGGGGATCGACTATGAGTGTGATTAGATTTTATAAGTTGCACGGTTGTGTTTGTGGCATCCGCATTTGGAACACCTGTTGGGTGTTGATCGAGGTGTTTTCTCCTTCTGCAAGAAGTCACACAAAAAGTGATTTAATAAAAATTGAAAGATAATATAGATGGATACATTTAGATTTTAGTTGTTGCCTGGTATTCTCCAATCGATGGATACCGTCCTTCCTTACGTCTACCAGATGGTCGGTTGACATCCGGTGGATACAAGAAATGGTTGAGAACATCAGCAGAAATATCACAGTCGTTGGCATTTCCGCCAGGGCTTACTACTCCTTCGTAGGTTGCTCGTTGGTGTCCTATAATATGAATCGCATAAACTCGCGTAGCTTAAATCAAGGCTACCTGCAGCTATTAACGCGTGGCCACATGTAATTCTAAGCTTGTCGAATATCTTGCATGTGCATCGCTTATCGTCTAGAAGAACATGAAATGATACCCCACCAAACTGTCCAACAATTTCAAAATTCCAGTGCGCAACACTAGCTAGCTTACTGCCGTGAACAGTCTGCATATGCTTATCCATTAGCTTATCAACCTCAATAGACACATCAGTAATGTGGGATGCTGATTTCACACGTCGACAACTAAACCACCTGGTCAACATAGAGCGAATACAAGATACAAGTCCGATGATCGGTTGACTCCTACCATCAAGTAAAGCTTTGTTCAATGTCTCCGCGACATTGCTAGTGATAAGATTGTAACGTTCTCCTTTGAAATATGCCCTAGTCCAGTGTCCAACACCTATATTGTCAAGGTACTTAGCACAAGCTAAATTGCTGTTATGGATACGATTGTATACTTCACGGTATCCACCAATCCTATAAGCAGTGCCCGCTGCTTTAACCAATTGCGCAAGTCCAACAGATTTAAACTTGGCTTTCACATTTCTCTGAACATGCTCAAGACATGCTCCATGATGGGCGCGAGGGAAGATTCTGCCCTTAGCTTTGTATATTGACTGACACCTATCGGATATGAATGTCAAAGTGGGACTGTCAGCGATGATCTTTTCAAGCTTGTACAAGAAATATGTCCAGGACTCCTCATTCTCTTTGTCCACTACACAAAATGAGAGTGGAAAGACTTGGAAAATAGCATCTTGTCAACAAGCGGTCAACAGAACTCCACTGTATCTGCCACTCAAATGTGTGCCATCCACGATAATAATTCGACGCAGTTTTGCAAAACCTTTTATGGATGCCCCAAATGCTAGGAACAGATATAGAAACCGCTCGCTTCCTGCTGCATCTATCTCCGACTCGATATCAGCTATGGTCCCAGGGTTAGCTAGCTTAAGCATGTATAAGAACACCGGTAGCTGCCTATACGAACCATCGTTGGTACCTCGTAGCATCGTGAGGGCCTTGGCACGCGCACGCCAACACTTAATATACGGTGAGTAGATACGAAGCTCTTTCATCAATAAAGCTTTGAGGCCAGCTGGTTTGGGACCTAATGACGGGTCTGTATATTTATCTTTGAATGCGGCCACAATAACCTTTGTAGTCCCAAGTTGTCTATACTTGTTGTGAGTGTCAGTACAACATGTGTGCAATAACTCTGCCTTACGTACCTGCCAATACCCAGAGTCCGGCATCTCATGGACCATGACGCGCCAGTTGCATGTTTTTCCGGGTAATGGATAACAATTTTGTGAAGGGTGGATGTGAGATCTGGGGTTCACACTAAGAATTTGTATTCGTGGATTTGGACTTTAGGATATAGAAATGGTATAGTTTCCTATGAATCAAAGACTTTATTGAGATTGATCGTCGAGATAGAACAAACACAATCGAAAAGAGAGTACAAAGTATGATGATCGAGCTATCTAGTCGAAGTGTTCTAAGTTAGGGTTGGAATGTCTTGAGTGAATCGCCACTTCTTCTTTAAATAGTCTCGACTTTGACCTTCTTGTACCTATATTTCGGCCTCGCCTTCATAACGATCTCCGAGATTTACGTGGATCAGTTGAACCGACGAAGACCGAGTTGCTCTATCTCCACGTCGTCTCCTGCCGAGCTCGAGCTCGATCGCCTCTCACTTCGGCATCGTTTGGGCCTTGTCAATGTGTCATTCGTTTGGGCCCAACAAATGAATCGGCTCGTCTCTTTATATTCGATTCTGGAACGGGCTCATAAATATGGGCCTTTGTTTTATTTATTAATGGGCCGGATTTCCTAGAGGGAAATCCAGTACCAACAATAGCCCCCCAGCCCATTAATTTTGACAAGTCGAGGTTAATGGGTGGTGGACGTTCTTGGGAAGACGCGCGCGTGTCTCGGGTGGCGAAAACCTAATGATTACTTTCGCCCTATCCGTAGATCTTTCTTCGATCTAACGGCCAAGGATGAGCGCGTGGGACGAGCTGAACTGCTTTTTAGCGCGTCGGCGGTCGTGGCGTGTATTTGTTTGAGAATTTCATCTCCTACCGTGGATCTGGTCGATCATTGATAGGTGTATAGTTTTCCCTATTCTACTGCAAGTGCACAGTTAATGCAATCGTAGTATATAAGGTATCGAATCCCACGAGGACTCTCAGTCACACAATAGATTTATAGCAGTTCAGATTTAATTAAGCGAAGCAGATGTGAACACAGTAAACAAAATAGCAAAGTAAATCAAGTGAGTTTGTGAGCAAGAAGGCAAAGCGTTAGGTTTCAGGAGTTCTCAGGAAATCAGGAACGCAAGCAATCAATCTATCTAGATCCAATCAATAACTATTCTAGAACTCAAACACTGATATAGAATTAACCAAATTCCTTTGCGATAATTCTCTAAGTCTAAGTGCAGCAAACCAAACTTCCGTTTGCGAGAACTAACAGATTAAACTAGCATTAATTCCAAGTTTGATATGTTCACAATTAACCTGAACCAAACTTCCGTTTGCGAACAGTTTAATTGCTTATCTAGGTTCTTTCTAGTTAAATTAACCAACTTCCGTTGAATTAATCAACCTAACATCATAACTCTGATTAGCTACTTCAGATTAAGCATTAAGAACAACTTAGATAAAGAACTAGCAGATATGAATCTCTACAGATTAATTAAACTATAATTCTCTGAAATCCTTAATGAGAATCCTTCAACCTAACAGGTGATCTACTCAGACATATTCATCGAGACAGAAGATATCATAAGTAGAAAACCAAATATCATAAAATCAAATAAGAACTGGGGTTCAAAATCAAGTCTCTTTCGAGAACAAAACCAGCCCCTAAAATCTCCTAAGAGAATAAAACTTAGTTATGAAGCATATCCAAGCGTCGCCTAAACAATGGCTCAAAAACTCTATTTATAACCTAAAACACGTTTTGGGGCTTCTTTGTAAATATCAGGAACTTCTGGGCAGAATTGAAATGTTATCATTCTTCATCAAACCGTCGTTTGGCCCATCTCGCTGGTGCATCGATCGACGCCATAAGTGTGACGATCGTTGCATCTCGGAAATATCAACAGTGAACTTTATCTCTCGGCCAAACACTCCAAAAATCTCCAGAAAGTGCCTAAATCACCAAATATGCTCCAAATGTGCTTGTACCTAATAAACACCTGAAAAGACTCTAAAACATAGTAAAAGACTCGATAAATAACACATATACCATGGTTAAAATCTCTAAAATCCATGGTATATCAATCATCAATGGCTAAGATTTGAGGGTCGCGAAGAGTCTTTTCAGGCTCGTTCTTTTGCTGATGTGACCTAATTATCGCGCATTCGTAACCGTTGATCTTAAATCAACGGTTGGGATAAAGAGAAAGCGAGGAGTCCAAACCGTCTCGATTTTCTCAATAATTAATACTAGCTTGGGAGTTGTGCGGACGATATCTTGAATGATTCCCACTATAGATAATCATACATATTGTCGAAGGTAACCCTTTGCCTTCTCCTTTTTACCCTATTTCTTTCTCGCTTAAGGTTTTCTTTCATATCTCCTCTGCAGTCAGAAAAAGTTCTTTCCGGAGATTTTCCGTTTTCTTTACTCCGATACCTATTTCCTCATGGCTTTGAGAGACCCGACGGGAGCGAGTACGAGTGCAGCGGCGGGATCATTCGGTCCGCACCCGCCGTCTTCGTTAACCGTAAACCACATTCAGCAGTTGAGGACGCTTTGCCGGATTACGCCGGAAGTCGAGATCGTCATCCCTTCTCCGGCGGTATCCCCTGAAACGGTCGTAGAAGGCTACTGCTGCGCCTCCTACACTTATTTCGAAAGATGTGGGCTGTTCATCCCCATTCCCCGCCTTGTTTTCTTAGTGCTGGCCCAGCTCCAGTTGGCGTTTCATCAAATGACGCCAAATTTTGTTCGATACGTTATCGGGCTCGGAGTCAGAGCCGCGGAGGAGGGGATTGAGTTTGGTCCCGAGGAGCTCATGCGGGTTTGCTCGGTGAAGCAAGATTCTCGCTTTCCGGGGACGTATCGTCTCTCTCCTCGGTTCGGGAGGATCCTTGACGGTCTCCCATCGAGGGATGGATGGAAAGACCGATATTTTTTCTGTAGGGTGACCCATCATTCGGTCGGAGAGTTCGATTGCTCGGTCGTCCCTTCACGGTGGGCTTACAATGTTGGTAAGATTCTCGGTTTACTACTCGATCCTCTCCCTTTTTTTGTTGTTGTCAGTCCGAATCCTGATTGGTTTTAGTCTGTATCACATAGTTTCCCGAGTCGCTTGACCTCAACCCCATTACGGAGGCCTTAATAACCCGACTGAGGAGGGGTACCGTCAACTGGGACCGTTTTACAATGGAGCGCGTGCAGGCTGCTCTGAGGATCGATCTGGGGGGGGGGGGGGTTCCGCGGGATTGATTTCGGATTTCTCGGGACTTACCGTCTCCTCCTGCGCCTCCCCGGGCTTCCCCGGTTCGAGCTGTCCGACCCCCGCTTCGTATTATCGAGCGGGTAGGAGAAAGTGAGTTGTCTATTCGTGACGTTTTGTTCGCCATTATTCGGAAAGGCCTAAACCCTTCTCTTTTTTTGATAATTCTACAGGTCGTCCTCCTTTGGGTGAGGGTTCGGACGCTAGCACTCCGTCTCATGAGAAGTTATCTCGGAGATCGAGGAGTCGCCGAAACGGGAAGGACCCTATGGAATTGGCGAAGAGGGTGAGGGACGGAAGTCTGAGCAACGCAATTTTTTTTGCCATGTGTGATTCTCCTCTCCCTCCCCCAGTTATTCTTCCGAGCTCCGAGGCTTTCGACGCGGCCGTAGAGACGGGGGAAGTTCCTTCCTCTCCGATTGTTGGGGAAGCGGACCCGGCGTTCAGGGAGCCGGCTTTGCGCGGCCTTTGCCCGAATGATCCGAGAAGGCCGAATGGCCAGCGTGGGGGTAGAAACCTTTCCCCCGCACCGAAGCATCAGAGGACCGATACGGAGGTGAGCTCGAGTAGATCGAGCGAGGATGTTGGGGCGCCGGGGAGCGTGGCCCGTTTATTAAGGCGCTTTAGGCCTACGGGTGTTCGGCTTCCGACCGTCGGGGACATGGTCCTTGGTGATATGTACACCGAGATGGCGACAGCCGCTGGGAAGGTAATAGTTGTACCGCTTTGTTTTTGCTGTTTTTTCTGTATGAGAGACTTATCATTTGTGTGCTTCTGTAATTCCTGGAGGCTACGAACGGGCTCATGGCCCAATCCGAGCGTGAGCTTCGCGGGAGGTTTCAAGTAGGCGAGCTTGAGGCCGTCAAGAGATCGGTGGGTATTTTGACCGCGCAGCTGCAGGATTCCTTGGCTCGAGAGGAGGAGCTTGAAAGGAAACTGGCTAGATACGAGGGAATAGAAGCTCGGTTATTGGTTCTCGAGAATCGTGAGGAAGATCTTTCTCAGAAGCATCGGGCGGCTGAAGGTCGCACACTGGCCGCTGAAGAAGCGAGTCAAGTTGCAACTGCGCAAGCTGCTTAAGATCGAGCTGACCTGGAGAGGGTCCTCGTGGGGAGGTACTTCGACGTGAAGGTCGCGGCTCACGAGGCGAGGAAGAAGATGAGCGGGGAGTACTTGGAAATCCTTAAAGAGATCAAGGAGAGAAGCGAAAAACGAAAGCTAGAGACCAACGCTGAGATTCGCCTCCAAGAAACCCTAGCCAATATCAAACTCGTCGCAGAGTTTGCTTTCGGCAAGCTTGACCTGACTCGGGAAGTGCTGAGGTTGGCTGACAAAAAGAGGGCGGCCATGGAAGAGATGAATGCCGCAGCGGTCTCCGATTTCAGTGTTGGCATGTTAAACTTGCCAACTGTGTCGAGCGACTCGGTTATTTTGGCGCCTGCTCCACCGCCGGCTGCTTTCCGTCCTGATCAGTACGGATCGAATCTCCCGACTGGGGTTGCATCTACCGGTGATCAGGCGGAGGATGGAGACGAGGCTTCCTCACGATCGCGACAATTTTGATTGTTCTGTCGTTGCCCGAATGGGCTTTTGATTTTTTTTTTTTTTGAACATCTACTTGCCCAAGGGGGCTTCGTTTTAATTTAGTGTTGCCCTTAGTGGGCTTTTTGTTTGAACTCGAGGACATTGTGTCCTCTTTTCAATGAATTTCTTTTTGAGTCTTTCATTCCTTAGCATATACTTTACTGTTTTAGCACCTTAGCGCGAAGTCGTTCGTACTCGAGTTCGAGCTCTTTCGTAATGTGCAGTACGAGTTTGATGTTCAATGGGAATGATAAATCGGGGTAGACTTACAAAGATCCGTTTTGAATGTGCGTGGAGATCTTTCCATATGATCGGTTGCCTTGACTTCGCCATTTTCTCTTAAAGGGAGAGGGTGGCCCCCTAATTCTTCTGAGCTGTATAAGGTTGGGAGAATTTTAGGTTTGCGAGAGGTCGTTTCGGACCGCTTAATTTCAAAGAGATAATTTCATATCGTTTGATTTTAGGGAGAGGCCATTTCAGGTCACTCGGAGAGGATAACTTAATATCGTTTGTTTCTGAAGAGATAATTTCATATCACTTTAGCTTTTGAAGAGATAATTTCATATCGCTTTGTAACGGCGAAGTATTTCGCGATGACTCTGACTTTTAAGACAGAAAGAGACATTGATCGGGGGACTTATTTTGATTTCACAAAGATAAGCTAGTAAGACTTCGTTTGAAGTTGTTGAGCTCGGTAAGAGCCTTGTGTTTGAGGGGTGGCTGCGCTCGAAGTCTAGCTGCCTACGTACCCTTTTAAGGGGATCAAGCCATTTCGTAGTTCGATTATGTTGTCGTACTCTTAGTGGAAGTACTTTTTGAGGTTGATGATGTTCCAAGGTCGTAGTTCAGGTTTCTGGGTTTCCACCGACTTGAGTCGGTAGACCCCGTCCTTCACAACGTCGGTGACCTGATAAGGACCTTCCCACTTTGCTCCTAACTTTCCAGCGTGTTCTTCCTTTTTATGGTCGAACACTTTCCGTAAGACGAGCTCTCCTACTTGAAGCCTTCGAGTTTTGATCCTGGAATCGTAGTAACGAGCTGTGGCTTGTTGGTAGTTCTGGATTCGAGCTAGTGCGAGGTTCCTCCTTTCATCGACGAGATCGAGCTCGTCAATTAACATCTTGTTATTGAGTTCCTCTTGTCGTGGGCATTCTTCTTTGCGGATGCTTGACATGAGGATTTCGGCTGGTACTACCGCCTCGATACCGTAAGCCAGCGAGAAGGGAGTCTCGCCGGTAGATTTGCGAGGGGTAGTCCGGTAGGCCCAGAATACGGCTGGGAGCTCGTCGCTCCAGCTCGTTTTGCACTCATTGAGTCTTTTCTTGAGGCTGTTCATGATTGCCTTGTTAGCCGCTTCCGCCAGCCCATTCCCTTGGGGATAGCGTGGCGTTGAGTAAGTCAGCTTTATGTTTCACGTTCTGCAGAACTCCTTGAAGGCGTTTGATATGAACTGGGGACCGTTATCGGTGACGATCTCGTGGGGTAGTCCGTGTCGGCAAACAATGTTTCGCCAGACGAACTCCTTAACATGAACGTCTTTGACTTTTTGGTACGACTCTGCTTCAATCCATTTGGTGAAGTAGTCTGTCATTACCAATAGGTGCGTGGCTTTCTTTTTGCCGGACGCGACTAAGGGTCCCACGATGTCCATTTCCCATCGCATGAATGGGTATGGCGATGAGATAGAGGAGAGTTTCTCCAATGCCTGGTGGATAATCGGGGCATGCTTTTAGCATTTGTCGCATTTGTTGGCCAAAAGTAGCCTTGCCTTTTGATTCGTACGGCCAAGGCTCGTCCTCCGTAATGGCTTCCGCAGGACCCATCGTGGACCTGTGTGATCACGGCTAGGGCTTGCTTTTTGTTGAGGCATTTGAGGTAAGGTCCGGAGAGACTCCTTTTAAAGAGCTCTCCTTGTGTGACGCAGTACCTTGCACTTTGTGTCTTGAGTTTCCGTGCCTCCCATTTGTCGTCGGGAACTTCGCCATTTGAAATGTATCGAATGATCGGAGTTCTCCAATCTTTATCATTGTCATGATCTGGTCCTTGACTAGCGGATGCGGCTTGTATTGGTCCGTCGGGGACGTTCGCGACGTACACGGCGTTTCTTGGATCGAGATCATCATCAATCTCGATGGTATCGCGACTGGTGTCCTTGGGATATTCTTTGTGCTCGACATCGTCCTTTATGGTAGGCTCGTCTTCTTTCAAGGACAGAGCTTTAAGGGCTATGTCGATGCTTGGTTTCTCGATCCCTTCGACTGGTATGATCCTTTTGAGGTTGGGATCTGATGTCGATGCTAATGCGGCTAGGACATCGGCTGCGGTGTTTTCCCCTCGCGGGATCCGCGTTAGATCAAAGAATTTGATCTGTTCGGCGAGCGTGTGGACTACCCGTAGGTATGCTTCCATTCTTTCGTCTTTGGCCTCGTAGTCGCTTTGATATTGGCTCGTGACTAATTGGGAATCGCTGAAGGCGTCTACTTCCCGAGCTCCTATCGCTATCGCTAGTCTGAGCCCGGCTATTAACGCTTCGTATTCCGCTTCGTTATTTGATGCGGCGAAGCCCAGTTTGAATGATTGTTCTAGTACTTCGCCCGTTGGGGAGACCAGTTTCACCCCGACTCCGGATCCCTGCCTCGAGGAAGCTTCATCGACGTAGAGTTTCCATTTCTTGGCGGAGGTCGGGTCAAGTTCGACGGTCGGAGGGAGCTCGATTATGAAATCTGCCAGTACTTGCGCTCTTAGGCACGTCCGAGCTTTATATTCTATGTCATACTCGCTAAGTTCGATAGCCCATTTGACCAGTCGACCTGACTGACTTGGACTGTGAAGGATGGTTCTCAGTGGCTGAGAGGTCATCACTATGATCGAGTGCGATTGAAAGTATGGTCGGAGTTTACGAGCTGATGTCACTAGCGCTAATGCGAGTTTTTCCATGGCGGGGTATCCGGTTTCAGCGTCGATTAAGGTCTTACTGATGTAATACACCGGACGTTGTTCGTTCTGTTCTTCGCGAACCAGGACTCCACTTTGCTGGGTTGAGTTTCATCCCGTATTTATTGAGAATGATAAAACATTCTTTTAGTTGGGGGATGTGATCCTCATACCTGGAAGATTTGACCAGCATATCGTCGATGTAGACTTCCATAGTTTTGCCTAGGAGTCCCGAAAACATCTTGTTGACGAGGCGTTGGTAAGTTTCTCCTGCGTTTTTAGTCCGAAGGGCATGACTTTGTAGCAGTACGTGCCTCGATCAGTTATGAACGAAGTCTTTTCTTGGTCCTCGGGGTTCATTAATATTTGATTGTACCCCGAGAAAGCGTCCATGAAGGATTGTAGCTGGTGTCCGGCGCTGGCTTCGACCAGCCGGTCGATGTGTGGGAGTGGGAAGCTGTCCTTCGAACATGCTTTGTTGAGATCCGTGAAACCTACACAGACTCTCCACTCCCCGTTCTTTTTCTTAACCACTACAGGGTTCGCAAGCCAGTAGGGGTACTTGACCTCTCTGATCTATCCGATTTTTAATAATTGATCGACCTCGTCATTGACGGCTTGAGCTCGTTCTGGACCTAGTTTTCGACGTTTTTGTCTTACCGGTTTGTAGGTTGGGTCGACATTCAGCTCGTGGCTGGTCACGTCGATGTTGATCCCTTTCATGTCTGCTGAGGACCAGAAAAAGGAGTCGACGTTTTGTTTAAGGAAAGAGATCAGTTCGTTTTTGACTGGCTCTGATAGCGATTCCAATGCCAACGAGTCTTTCGGGATGAGCATCGTCTATGCAAACTTGGGTGGTGAGGTCCTATTTGACTTGGATCATTCGACCTTTTGGTCTGCATGGTGGCGAGCTCGTCCTCTTTCTGTAATTACTACGCAGGAGATTTCTCAATCTGCTTGTATCCATTCATGTAGCAATGGCGGGAAATCTTTTGACTTTCGTACACGGTTTTTACTCCTTTGGGAGTTGGAAATTTTACGCATTGATGGTAGGTCGATGGTACCGCTTTCATGTCGTATATCCATGGTCGACCTAGAATTGCGTTATAGGGAGCTGGCCGATCCACTATGACGAACTCTGTCATTCTTCGAACTCCTCCAGCTATCACTGGGGCGAAGACAGAGCCCATCGAGTACGTTGTTTCGCCAGCGAACCCTACTAGTGGTGTCTTTTCTTCCATGATCTCGGAGTCGTTGAAGTCCATCTTTTTGAACGCGTCGTAAAAGAGAACATCCACCGAACTTCCTGTGTCGATCATTATCCTTGAGAGTTCGACATCTCCCACTACTAGACAAACGAGGAGAGCGTCGTCGTGTGGTTTGTCGAGATTGCTTGTCTCGCTCTCGTGGAAAGTGATCTCGTGGTCTGGACCTATCATTGGTATTTTCCCCCCTTTGTCTGTCTTGACTCTTCTTTGAAGAGCTTTGATTGAATTGACCGAGTCTCGGCAAAGCTTGGAGCCACCGAAGATGAAGTCGATTCGTTTAGGGCGTATAGCCCGTACACCCCCCCTGCAGAGACGAGGGAGATTGATTTGTGAGCGTAAACTCTCAACGGGAGCCGGAGGTGGAGATAACGCCGAACCTTCCGGGGTGCCGCTGAGGCTGAGCTCGCCGAGAATAAACTCGACTCGCTTTCGCGACCCCTGAGGGAGTGTTTCGGGAGATTCCGGCTCCTTTGTCCGTTCTCATTTTTTCTGAGAAGGCCTTTTGGTGTTCGACTCTTTGGTCCGTTTACTTTCCTTTTTGTCGTATGGAGTTCCCTCTTCGACTTCTGACTCTTGTTTGCTCTCGGACTCTCGCTTTTGAGCCTCGGCTTTAGCTCGAGTATAGCAATCTTCAGTCGAGTGTCCTCTTTTGTTGTGAAATTCTTAGAATTTTTCCTTGTCGAACTCGAATTTCTTCGAGCTCTTCGGGCTCTCGAGCGCATTGACGTTTCGTGATTTACGGGAATCTTTTTTTGAGTTCGAGTTCTGCGAGCCCGACATGTTCTTTTCTTTTCGAAGCTCTGAGGGCCGTGGTTTTGTCCTCGAGGCGAGCGAAGGCCGATGCGCGATGAAGGGCGTCATCGAGTGTCTGAGGTTCGCGGACTGTTATTTCCTCGCGGAATCTGGTTGAATACCATAGTCCACGTCGCAGTGCTTCTATAGCTACTTCGTCTTGTGGGTTTGCGATTTTGGATTTTATTTCCTTAAATCGGTCGATGTACGAGCGAAGCGGCTCGTCGGGTTTTTGAGAGACGCCAAATACAGCTGCCTCAGTATTATTTTCCTCGATAAAGACGGAGTATTGTTTGAGGAAAACTGTCATGAACTGGGTGAAGTTGTCGATGGACCTTTCTTCCAGTCCGGCAAACCATTCTAGGGCGGAGCCCGATAGGTTTTCGGCGAAGAGCCTGCAGAAAGCCGGCTCTCTCTCCTCGTCGGTAAGGTATACCCTTGCCATTGCTAGTGATAGGGTCAGATTTTTAATCCCTATACTAAACTGCAAGTGCACAGCAATATCAATGTAGTATATAGGGTATCGAAATCCACAGAGACTCCGGTATTCAATAGCTCAAGAACATGAATTTAACTAGGAAGAAAGCAATGTAATTGAATTAAAAATCAGTGCGAGAAAGTAAATCAGTAGCAGAGATTAACGGTTGTGAAAGCAAGTAATTAAAAGCGCTAAGTCTAGGGCGTTCTAAGGAGATCAGACAAGCAGACAGTTCATTCAGCAAGGATCTAATTAAGCACAATTCTAGAACTCAAAACACAGATGTAGAATTAACCAAATTCCTTTGCGATAATTCTCTAAGTCTAAGTGCAGCAAACCAAACTTTCGTTTGCGAGAACTAACAGACTAAACTAGCATTAATTCCAGGTTTGATATGTTCACAATTATCCTAAACCAAACTTCCGTTTGCGCAAAGTTTAATTGCCCAATTTAATTAGTTCAGATTCCTAAACCCCACTTCCGTGACGTATTTAGCAACCTAAGATCTAGATTCTAATTGATCAGGTTAGAACTAGCTTTAAGCACAATTAAATTGAAGAACATATATAGATATGAATCCTTAACTGAATTTGAACAAGTCTAGCAAGTCATGAAATCCTATGTGAGAAACCCTAAACCTAACTAGGAATCTACTCAGACATAGATAATGAAAACATAATCATATGATGAATAAATTGCATAAAAGAATAAGAGTAAAAGGGGTTCGAAATCTTCTCCAAATACAGATGATGTAACAGGTTCAGATCAGCCCCAAAAGCTCTAAAAATCCTCTGCTCTTAATTATGAAAGCGTATCTAATAAAAACAACTAAAACTTGATTATATATGTATAATCTCGGCCAGAGGCTTCTTTGTAAATATCAGGAACTTCTGGATCAAAGTGCAATATCTTGATTCTTCTAAACCGCCGAGTTTTTGGCCCATCTCGCTGGTGCATCGACCGTTGCAGGTGTGCAACGATCGACACCTTTCTCTGTTTCGGACAGTGAACTCTATCTCTCGGCCAAACACTCCAAAAATCTCCAAAATGCTCCATTATCTCCAATTCAGCTCCAAACCTGATTATACCTGTAAAAGACTCTAAAAGAACACAAAAGACACTAAAAACACAACTATATCATGGCATAAAACCGGTAAAAACCATGATATATCAACTCCCCCACACTTAGCCTTTGCTTGCCCTCAAGCAAAACATAGAACTAAAGCATGGTGAAGAGGTTTGAAAACTCTTCAGAAACTCATTTCATCCTAGAAGCTACAATACTCAGATTCCCCTTAGTAAACCACTGAAAGAATCAATCACAGGATATCAAGACAAAAATGTACTTCCCCCACACTTAGCAACTGTCCTAGGTAAACTCCACAATCACATTCAAGCATTCAAATTCTCCCTACTGACTTCTGCAAGTATTTAAGTGCGGTCTCACCTAAGGAGTATCGATCAAAGGGCACATGGATTCTTACCTTATCAGCTCTAGACCACCATACTATCTTTCTCTAGTCCCTTTCTTCTCTTTCCCTTCTTTAACAACTGATTTTTCCCCATTGGGTATCATTTTATTTTTTTTATCAGTGTTCTTCCCGTTATGGGGTGTACTTTAGACACATTCCATGGATTGCACAGGAGATAATAGGGGTCTCTACCACTCCTGTGACCACTTCGGAGTTACTAACTCATCCTCAGTTTATTATCTTTTTTTTTTTTTTTACTTTATAGAAGGGGAGAAGGGAACTAAATAGGATAGGTTGACAGGCTGTGTCAGAACCAACAAGGGAATCCGACACAAAGTATACCAATAGTGAGAGATAGATCCTGCAACTTCATCCCAATGGTTACTTAAGGATCCTCTGATACCTGAAGTGATGTGGGTGTTCCCAGTAGGTTGATCTGTGATGGGGTTTTCTAATAGTCAGAGATAGATCCTGCAACTTCATCCCAATGGTTACTTAAGTTCCTGCAAGTCTTGTAAATCTTCTCAGAAAATCATTGTTTCTTACTTAAACAATTTTGACTCAATAAAACAAATTTTTTTTTTGAAAAACGGACTGACTCTTAAGAAAATAGAAAACAAAAGTCAGTAGCACCTCCCCCACACTTAAGACACACCGTCCCCAGTAGTGTCAAGCGAAGGATTGGTAAGAAGAAAATAAAAAATTGTTAAAGTTCTGTTGAGTTCTGTCGGGTTTACCTCTGTCGCTCATGCATCGATCGTTGCACTAAGTGCATCGACCGATACTTGGCGATTTTCGTGTATGGTCGATCGTTGCTCAGGACCGCAACGATCGCTGCAATGCGATTCCGATCGTGTTGTGACGATCGACACAGAAGTGCGTCGATCGACGCACTGCAAATTCATCCGAGACCTGCAAACATAACTGCACCAGAAACAAAAACAAACGTAAAATCCTAACAAAAACACCAAAAAATAAGTAGAAAAACACCAGTACCTAATGGTGGGTTGCCTCCCACCCAGCGCTTGTTTAAGGTCAATAGCTTGACCGGACGGATGGGAATTTTCAAGTACCATGAGGTCCTGACAGAGACTTTTTCTGTCTCTGTTCAAGTCTCCTCATCCAAGGTGGTGAGTAGGCTGTTGCGGAATGCTCATGTCCAAGAAAGGATGGAGTGAAATGTGCTTCAGGATCTATAACCATAGTATTACCCGGCTGCTCAAAATTTGCGTCTCTTATGGTGAATGTCTGCCCATCTATCAGTGGCTTTCGCAGCTTATCCATCTCATAGTGCAGTGGTTCATCTCCCAGATGGAGGTCTATCAAGTTGTTCCTAACATCAATCAACGCTCCTGCTGTAGCCAAAAAGGGTCTCCCAAGCAATAATGCTTCATCCGGATCACAGTCATATCTCAGCACAAGGAAGTCCGTTGGAACTAAGTAGTTCCCAACTGTCACCGGAATGTCCATAAGGAGTCCTTCAGGAACTCGTATGGACTGATCAGCTAGGACAAGAGAAGTCCTAGTAGGAGTAAAATCCAGCATCCCCAGCTTCTCTGCCACAGAGTATGGCATTAAACTTCCAGCAGCTCCTAAATCACACAGAGAACGCCTAAAGCTATCCTCAAAGATAGAACAATCCAGCACAAAGACTCCAGGATCAGGCAGCTTCTTCGGGACCTTAGTCAGCAGAACATCACTAATATGCTGAGGAACTATTATCACCCAGTCTTTCAGATCATCATCCAGGGGCAACATCTTGTTTAAGTACCTCTGCACACATGGATGATAAGGTGGATCATCAAAAGTTGGAATTTCTTCCAATTCTTCACCAATCTCCTCTAGTTTCTTCAGTTCTTCAATCTCTTGCCTAATCACTTCAGACACAGAGGAGTGTTGTCTAAAAATCTGTTCGTAGATCTCCTGTTGAGTAATCTCAGAGGCTCCATTGAATAGGCGATCAAGCTCCAAGTCAGCATCTATGCTATTATCATCCGACAGTTCTGTCTGTTCACGCCCTGCAACGACCGACGCTAAGGGTGTGTCGATCGTTGCCATCCCGACTGGTGTATCGATCGGCACAGATGTTGCATCGATCGACGCACTGCAGCATATTTCACCCGAGAGTTTTTCACAAATATCCGAAAATTCTTGTTCTGTCACCAACTCAGCTGTACTTAGCTCAAATCTTTCACCTAGGTGAGATCCATCATTAATGCACACAGACCAGGCCTTAACATGAGTGTCTGCCACTCCTTTTCCCTTCAGTGAGCTGGACATCTGGTTCACCTGAGTGTCCAACTGCTTCAAGTGAGTGCTCATAGACTCAAACTTCCCATTGAGGTCTTCATAGACAGCGTCCAACTTCTTGTTGCAGTCCACAGAAATCTTAGTCTGACTCTCAATCAGTTGTTCCATCATAGCCTCCATTTTGCTATCATGGGCTGTAGGTGCAGGAGGAGTCTGATAGGATGTAGATCCATAGGTTCTCTGAGTACCTTGTCCATAGGTCTTCTGAAAACCACCAGTCTGTCCCCCATTAGAGAATCTGTTCCCCTGTTGATTACTAAATCTATAACCTTGGAAACCAGAACCTCCTATGAAATTCACATCTTCTTCCTGAGTGTCCTCCTCAGTCTGAATCACCTCTACATCTTGGGCAAACTGGACAGCTTTCTTACTTGTCAGGAGATTGTAAACTGTGTCCAATCTGGATCTTATATTAGCTATATCAGAATTCTCTACAGTTCCACCAGATTTCTTCCTCCTTTCATCCATTGTCTTGCAACTGTTGCTGCCAATCAGGTTCTCAATCAACTGCTTAGCTTGTGTAGGAGTCCTGGTGTTGAAATTAGCATTACTGGAATTATCCAGCGCAGTCTGATAAGGGAGATCTAAGCCTCTGAAGAAGATACCAATCAGCTGTACTTCTGTGAATCCATGGTGTGGACAGTCACGCTGATACTGCTTAAATCTCATCCAGGCAGTCTTCAAGGGCTCCACAGCTCCTTGGGAAAAAGTGAGTATGTCCTGTCTGGACTGATCCGAGCGCGCATCATCATAAAAGTGACGCAGGAACTCACTCTTTAAGGCTGCCCAAGTAGTATACTGACCAGGTGCCAGTTGTCTCAGCCATGCACTAGCGTCTCCAGCAAGACGGTGCGGAAATAGCTTAAGGAACAGATAGTCCGGGCATACTCCTTCATACTTCATGCCAGTGACTATGTCCTCAAACTTGTCAATGTGATCCATAGGCTGCTCCGCTTGAAGACCATGAAAAGCAATCTGCCTCATCAGCTGGTAGTAGATGGTCTTTACCTCAAAATCATTCCTCTCAAAAGTAGGAAGCACTAGAGCTGCTCGGTTTGCATGAAACTCATCAGGTCTGTTGTAGTCAGCTAGTGTCCTCTCATGAACCACCATCTCTCTACCTTGGGCCCGTTCCTGACCCTGGTTTTGGTTCTGCTCCTGTTGCTCAGGAGGGTCAGGGATCACTCGTCCATCAGCATCAATCCTCTACCCAGCAGCATTGTAAGGATTGTTTTCCGGATCCCTCAGGACACCTTCAGCATCTCGTATCAAGATCAGACGTTCTCGTACCATTCTCTCTCTCTTTTCTCTTCTGATAGTCCTTTCTAGACGTCCAAGTTCCTCTAGTCCGAGATTAAGCAAGCTCGAGTTCGGATTACTTCTAGTTTTCTGCGTTGGCATAAACTGTCTGTAATCGTCCAGCAACGATCGATGCTATCAGTGCAACGATCGTTTCAATCTCAAATCGCCTAGTGTCGAACGATGCAAGGGTGCAACGATCGACGCAGTGCGAAATTGGTACCTGCGACAGAGAGAAAAACCGAGAAAGTTAGTAACTAAATAAAATAAAAAACAAAAACGAAAAAAAAAAATCCTAGTAAAACCCTAAGCTCGAAGCTATCGAAGACTCAAAGAGTCCCCGGCAACGGCGCCAAAAACTTGATAGGGTCAGAGTTTTAATCCCTATACTAAACTGCAAGTGCACAGCAATATCAATGTAGTATATAGGGTATCGAAATCCACAGAGACTCCGGTATTCAATAGCTCAAGAACAGGAATTTAACTAGGAAGAAAGCAATGTAATTGAATTAAAAATCAGTGCGAGAAAGTAAATCAGTAGCAGAGATTAACGGTTGTGAAAGCAAGTAATTAAAAGCGCTAAGTCTAGGGCGTTCTCAGGAGATCAGACAAGCAGACAGTTCATTCAGCAAGGATCTAATTAAGCACAATTCTAGAACTCAAAACACAGATGTAGAATTAACCAAATTCCTTTGCGATAATTCTCTAAGTCTAAGTGCAGCAAACCAAACTTTCGTTTGCGAGAACTAACAGATTAAACTAGCATTAATTCCAGGTTTGATATGTTCACAATTATCCTAAACCAAACTTCCGTTTGCGCAAAGTTTAATTGCCCAATTTAATTAGTTCAGATTCCTAAACCCCACTTCTGTGACGTATTTAGCAACCTAAGATCTAGATTCTAATTGATCAGGTTAGAACTAGCTTTAAGCACAATTAAATTGAAGAACAGATATAGATATGAATCCTTAACTGAATTTGAACAAGTCTAGCAAGTCATGAAATCCTATGTGAGAAACCCTAAACCTAACTAGGAATCTACTCAGACATAGATAATGAAAACATAATCATATGATGAATAAATTGCATAAAAGAATAAGAGTAAAAGGGGTTCGAAATCTTCTCCAAATACAGATGATGTAACAGGTTCAGATCAGCCCCAAAAGCTCTAAAAATCCTCTGCTCTTAATTATGAAAGCGTATCTAATAAAAACAACTAAAACTTGATTATATAGGTATAATCTCGGCCAGGGGCTTCTTTGTAAATATCAGGAACTTCTGGATCAAAGTGCAATATCTTGATTCTTCTAAACCGCCGAGTTTTTGGCCCATCTCGCTGGTGCATCGACCGTTGCAGGTGTGCAACGATCGACACCTTTCTCTGTTTCGGACAGTGAACTCTATCTCTCGGCCAAACACTCCAAAAATCTCCAAAATGCTCCATTATCTCCAACTCAGCTCCAAACCTGATTATACCTGTAAAAGACTCTAAAAGAACACAAAAGACACTAAAAACACAACTATATCATGGCATAAAACCGGTAAAAACCATGATATATCAGCTAGTCGGAATGCCCTGATATGGGCTTTCGGGTCCGATTTCCCTGAGAATTCCGGAAATTTAGTTTTATTGATTTCTCGGATCCTTGCGAAGGTGATCCGGTCTGTGAACGGCGTTTGTCGCGTTTCTTCGATCACTCGATCGATGTCAGGCGCCGCGCTCGTTGCCATGTGAACTTTCGAGCTTAGACTTTTGAACTGGGCCTTAGCCTGCTCGATGTATTGCATATCGTGTTCATCGCCTACCGTAGGCGTAAACTGGGATTGTGCCTGGTTTGATGCTTATTCCGGGAAAACGGGGTCGACGAGATCGATTGTTTGAATCGATCTCGTCTGGTCGACCTGCGGCGTTCGGAACTGTACCGTATTTGACCCGTTAATGGGTCCCGAGCTCGAGGCGAAAGCAGAGCCTCCTAGTTGCCTCGGACGGATGTTGGAGTTATTCGGGAAAAGTGGTGGCCCGGGTAATGGTTGGTTCCCTGATCCGATTGGATCTGTGACCATCGAACTCGAAGTGAATGGTGTCGGCATCGCGATAGGGGTCATTATAGGGCGGAGGCCGCTACTTGACGCATTAGCCAAACTTCCCGACGCTCCCGGGGGAGTTACTACCTGGGAGAAGTTCAAGCGTGACCTACCCCCTGGTTTTGGCTGGCGAGCTCTTCGAGACGGGCGTTAATGTGCCTTTCCTGTTCATCGAGCTGCGCGGCCAGAGAGCGGTTCTCGATCTCTTGGGCCCGTGCGCTTGCCTCGTTGTTTCTCGTTCGGTTTACCAGCAGGCTTAACATCGAACGGATTTCATCGAGATCATCTGGGCCTTATCGCTGTGGAGCAGAAGGCAATGTCGAATTAGGTCTGGTTGTTCCAGATCCACCTCCTGAAGCAGGGGCGGAAATGGAATCATTCCTCAGCCACACCCAGTTTCTGCTCGGATCATTAGTTCCTGACAAAACATTTATCGGAGTCTGGCTCGTCGCGACTGTTTGAGCGACTGGGCCGGTTGGTGCCGAGGTCGTGGAGACCGAGGCAGAGCTCGTCAACACACCGTCGGTCTGACCCATGATTCTTACCCTGGTGGTGTTCTGAGGAACGTTGTCAACCGTTTGAGGGTGGTCGACTGGAGGTGTGGCGTTGGGAGAGCCAGATTGGTCAGGATTCATCTCGATCTATCGGATCTAGGATCTGATTCTTAAGACAGGAAAACTATAGATAATCCCCACAGTCGGCGCCAAATGTGAGATCTAGGGTTCACACTAAGAAATTGTATTCGTGGATTTGGACTTTAGGATATAGAAATGGTATAGTTTTCTATGAATCAAAGACTTTATTGAGATTGATCGTCGAGATAGAACAAATACAATCGAAAAGAGAGTACAAAGTATGATGATCGAGCTATCTAGTCGAAGTGTTCTAAGTTAGGGTTGGAATGTCTTGAGTGAATCACCACTTCTTCTTTAAATAGTCTCGACTTTGACCTTCTTATTCCGATATTTCGGCCTCGCCTTCATAACGATCTCCAAGATTTACGTGGATCAGTTAAACCGACGAAGACCGAGTTGCTCTATCTCCACATCATCTCCTGCCGAGCTCGAGCTCGATCGCTTCTCACTTCGGCATCGTTTGGGCCTTGTCAAAGTGTCATTCGTTTGGGCCCAACAAATGAATCGGCTCGTCTCTTTATCTTCGATTCTGGAACGGTCTCATAAATATGGGCCTTTGTTTTATTTGTTAATGGGCCGGATTTCCTAGAGGGAAATCCAAGACCAACAGTGGACACAGGTTTAATATTGTGAAACTTGTTCTTGATCGCATGGATTGCTAACCATGTATGGAAATCGGCTTTGTCCTTGAATAGTTTTCACTTGTACAGATCACCCCCCCCATTGATTCTAAATCTAAATCAGGGACAGGATCATGTTGAAACTCGAGGTCGTCCACCAGAGGCGGAATATCAGATTGTACGTCGTCATTGGCTTGTTTTTCGTTGTTGGAACCTATCCATCTGTAAACCTATGCTTGTTGTATGGAACCGGTATCAATAGTCTTCTGTTTGGATCTATTACCTACTCCTACGGGGGTTTCTGTCATCACATACAACGCGTCTGAACCTCCATATTCATCATCGATGAGGTTGGACCAAAATTCACGATCCACATTACCTACATCTACAGGGACCTCATCTGACTTTACACTTTCGTCTCCATCTGGGGTGAAAATGTCCTCTTCATCGCTTCTTGCCATATCAGCATCTCCAGATGGATGGCCAGTTTCTATGTTGACGGTCACATCCTCTTGTCTCTCCAGCAAATCGAAGTTGAATGGAGGCCTCTTGCCTAGAGGTTGTTCATCTGAGCCGTTGACGAATGCATTGTCAGGTGGAGTGTTGGGTAGGTTATGGTTTTCTTTTCCTCCGTTATATCGGACAATTTCATTTGCACTGACATCAAGTAAATAGCGGCTGAATGAGGGCAGGCTCCCAGCAACGTGATTAACTTCTTTATCCTCTAAATCATCGCTTGGTGGATGGTTGGAGATCAAATTTATAGTTTCATCTTCGTTGGTGAGGACCTCTTCTTGGCTATCTTTGTCTAGTAAATTAAAGCTGAACGATGGTGTCTTGTTTGCGAAACGGGCATTTGTATCCGGTGAATCTGCATTATACGGATAGTATGGAGCGGAAGAAAATAGTGTGAGCGTAAACTGGAATTTACTTTGTTTTTTTTGTTGGACATATGCAAAGATGAAGATGAAAAAAACTGGGTCCCGTACCTTGTTCCGCCAGACACTGGCTTCGAGGACGGTTAGCGTAAGTAAACAACGGTGACCGCACATCTGCAACATCGTCGTCAAATTCTTGTTTGGCGGATGGCTTGCCTAATGTATCTATCAAACCCGAACCGCTGAGATTGGAACGAGGTGACTTTGTATGAAACATAGAATCTAGCGCTTCAACAGTTTCATCGTCAAGCATTACAGGGGATTCTCTACTGCTGGACGAAGTCGTATTACCAAATAGTCTTCTAGGAGTTAGAAAGCTGCTCCGGCGAGAGACCTTAGAAAACTTTTCCAGCAGAAATGGAGGATTCTTTACGAACTATCTTTTTCCCCCAGAGATAGGCAAAGCGATAGTGAGCGGTTGGATGACAACAAGTCTAGGAAACAAGATAGGTCGAAATCTTTGGTAACCATAATCGACGGCAAGGTCTCTTTGGTAGAAGAGGGGGCTGTAATAACCGGCGAGTAGCTGAAGGTTGGCTTCCCAGCCGTCTCCAAACAAAACTCGGTCAAAACAACATGGACAAGGTCAGCAATCTTCATGCCTAGCGTTACAGGAACAACTCGGGATACCTTCTCTATGTCAACCACCAACCTCCAGCCGACGTTGCCTTTAACAAGCCATGAACCATATACAACAACATAATGCATCTTCGAGAATGAAGGGAACGCGGTATCCATGGGTTACTTGTTATATTCCCAAGTGTTTTTGGTCTCCTGTAAAAACAATGTACTGTAAAAACAATATACACAAGATATTTATTTTTTACACCAGATCAAATCAAAGTAACAACCAAACTGATTTAGTCAAATGAAGATACAAAACTAAATAATAAAAAAGGCTTTCTTAAGTCTAACGAAAAGAAAAGGTAACTGGTTTAGTAACTAGAAGACATATTAGTTCATTAGTTAGGTAGGGGTAGAATAGTCCTTTAAACACAAAAATGTCAGTAAAAGATACAAAAATGCAACTAGATTTAGAATGATACAAGTTTGCAATATGTAGAACTAGATATCGAACTGACTTGTTTATTAAGCTTTGGCCTTAATGCCTATTTATACAGACTCAATGACTTGTGATAGACTCAAGATTTAACCTAATCTTTATCGGAAAAGGAATATCTCCGTTATATCTCGAAGATATATACAAAGTGAATATATCTTTAAAGGAAACTAAATATATTCGTATATATCCGTAATACTCCCCCTCACGTTGGAGCGTGAAGATCGCGAACGCCCAACTTGGACAATAATGTCTGAAACTGAACACGTCCTAAAGCTTTCGTCAAAATATCGGCGACTTGTTCCTTAGTACGAATGTGATGTAGAACGATGAGACCTTCGGTAACTGCATCACGGACTGCATGACAATCATTCTCGATATGCTTGGTACGTTCATGGAAGACTGGATTTGTAGCAATGTGAATTGACGCCTTACTATCACAGTAGAACCGATTGGGCGTAAGTTCGATACCCAGTCCCTTCAACAATTTGCGAAGCCATTTTACTTCTTTGAGAGCAACAGCCATTGAACGGTATTCGGCTTCAGCAGACGAGTGAGAAACCGTGGCTTGTTTCTTGGTTTTCCAAGCTTTCGGAGAATTACCAAGCTTGAAAACGAAAGCAGACAACGACCGGCGAGTGATAGGACATGCAGACCAGTCACTGTCACAATAAATACTGAGCGTGAGATCCGTAGAGGAGCTTAGAAATATTCCTTGACCAAGACTGCCTTTGAGAAAGCGAACAATACGACGTGCTGCATCCCAATGAGCTTCAGTAGGCTTTTTTCATGAACTGGGAGAGGAGATGAACTGAGTAACTCAGCTCCGGTCTCGTGTGCAGCAAGTAAATCAACCGACCCATAAGGCGCCTGTATTTGGTAGGATCTTGAAGCAGTGGGCTCTTGACCTCAGCAAGTTTATGATTCTCTTCGAGTGGAGTTAGAGCAGGTTTAGCACCAAGATTGCCTGTGTCCGAGACAATATCCAACGAGTACTTGCGTTGTGATAAAAAGAAACCTTCTGGTCCACGGCTGACTTCTATCCCCAAGAATTACTTGAGTTTTCCTAAATCTTTCATGGAGAAACACTTACCCAAATACTCCTTAAACTTCTTGACCATATGCTCATCATTACCACAAATGAGTAAATCATCAACATAAATCAAAACTTGAAGCTCAATACCCTTACGATGATAGGAGAAAAGGGAATAATCATCATATGACTGGATGAAACCAAAGCGAACAAGCGAATCAGAAAGATTTTTGAACCAGCATCTTGGAGCTTGTTTGAGACCATATAAAGATTTACGAAGGCGGCAAACCTTATTGGGATGCTAGTGACGGAAACCAGGGGGCAGCTTCATATAGACTTCTTCGTCGAGGTCACCATGGAGAAACGCGTTGTTAACATCCATTTGGTAAACCTCCCATTGACGTGCTGCTACAAGACGGAGCAGAGTACGAACTATGGTCATTTTTATAACAGGGGCAAAAGTTTCCTTGTAATCTTTGCCTTCGACTTGTTTGTTACCCATGGTGACTAACCAAGCTTTATGACGCTCAGTTGTGCCATCGGCTTTATGTTTAAGCTTGTAGACCCACTGGCTTCCAATGGCGTTCTTACTTGAAGGTAAGTCGCAAATATCCCAATTGTGATTGTCTTCAAGAGCCACAACTTCCTTTGTCATAGCATCGTTCCATTCCTTGACATTAACAGCTTCTTTAAAGTGTTTGGGCTCAGAGGCAGATGTAATTGCGGCAAGGAAGGCTCTGTGCTGCAGAGAGAACTTAGCATCAGAGATATATTTAGTTAAAGGATACAAAGATGTACCTTGGACCAACGAGGACGACAATGATTCGGAGTTGATGAGAGCGTGATGGGAGTTTGTAGAGACGACATCATTGTACTGAACATAATCTTTGAGACGAACTAATGGTTGCCGTGTTCGATGTCCTCGGCCAACATCTTCATGAGAGATAACTGTTTCGGGATGGTCTGGTTGTTGATTGGCTGCAACCGGTAATTGTGTAGTTGTTGACTGAGTTGTGTCAACATCCAGACCCGGTGATTCTATTATGGTACTCGAAGCATCATCAGTAGGTGTAACGGCATCAACTACGTCGTGACTCCCCCTGTTTTCCGTCGTCATCTGTGTGTTTTGTAGCCAATCATCATCAGGAAACTCTACCGGTGACACCCTCGGATGATCAATTGGAGAAGTCTCAGCTAGTTTTTTATCAGCATAGAGGAACACATCTTCACGAAACACGACATTTCGGGACACCAGAAATTCTTCTCGTGCTATGTCAAAGACTTTGTATCCTTTATTGCCAAAGGGATAGCCGACAAAGACGCAAAGCCTGCTACGTTCACCAAACTTGTCTTTATCTCGTGTTGTACGATGCACATAGCAAGCCGAGCCAAACACCTTAAGCTGCGTGTAATCAGTTTTACTACCATGAAGCAGCTCGTATGGAGATTTACCTTTGTGAATGGCTGACGGTGTCCTATTAATGAGATAAGCAGCGGTTAAAACAGCTTCACCCCAAAATCTTATCGGCAGTCTCGCCTGAAAGAGTAAAGCCCTAAACACATTGAGTATGTGTCTGTGCTTCCGTTCGACTTGTCCATTCTGTTGTGGAGTCCCGACACAAGACGTTTGGTGTAAGATACCGATCTCACGGAAGTAAGATGCAAGACACATAAACTCTGACCCATTATCACTGCGTACCACCTTTACTACTTTGCCAAACTGTTTTTCAGTGTATTTGAGAAAGTTCACAAGAACCTGTCGGACTTCAGATTTTTCTAGAAGCAGATACGTCCAGACTGCTCTAGAGAAATCATCGACAATGGTTAAAAAATAAACTGTACCACAAGATGACGGAGTGCGATACGGTCCCCAAACATCCACATGAATTAATGAAAAACAATCACTCGTTTTATTAATGCTATCTGGAAACACTTCTCTAGTCTGTTTAGCTCGAAAACATACATCACAAGGATGAGAGCGAACATAAGTAGAAGAAAACAAAGGTAATGATGAAAAAACTGAAAAACTGGGATGCCCTAAACGTTGATGCCATAGTGACTGATCAGAAGATGCATTGACAGTATGAATCTTTGCTGTAGCCACGTCTGTCAAATAATAAACCCCATCACGCTTTTCACCCGTTCTAATCAGAGTCCTCGAAAAACAGTCATGTAAACACACAAATTGTGTCAGTAAACGTTGCTAAACATCCTGTTTGCTTCAAGATTTTCGAAACAGAAATAAGGGTGCAATTCAAAGAAGGCACATAAAGAACGTTTGTCAAGGAAACTTTGTTGGAGAGTGGAAGAGCTCCCATGCTAAGTGCCATCGTTTTACTTCCATCCGCAAACCCTATGGAACACGGTGAGATAGGCACAACATCTTTCAAGAAAGAAAGCTTCCCGGTCATATGATGTGAAGCTCCTGTATCAAGAATAACATCACCAAACTTTGGCTTACCGGATAATCTGTCAGACCCTGATTTTTCTTGGATCATCTGAGATAAGATTCGCCATTGATCTCGTGTGAAATCAGGAAAGTCGGAGGCATTCGAACTCGTGGCGTGAGCTGTGATGGCTCGACCTCGACCTCGTGCACTGTTTGATCCGCGACCCCCACGACCACGGCCGCGATTTCCACGTCCTCCATTGCTCTGTTCTGGCTTTTCATTCCACCATTCGGGAAACCCTATTACTTCCCAACACTGCTTTTTCTCATGACCTCTTCTTCCACAGTGAGAGCAATTCGGTACACGGTCCTTATTTCGAAGAATATAAGATTCTGTTTTAGAATCATCTTGTTTTTGAGTTGACAAATCCAGTTGCCGTGTAGTAAACCCGACTGCCTCTTGTTGTTGATCTCGATTCCGACCAGCATTCAGTCGTTGTTCTTCTCTGATTACTTTGGAGTAGACTTCTCCTATTGACGGTAATGGATCCATACCAATAATGTTCGTACAAAGACTTCCATATCGCGACTCATCTAGTCCAAGAATAAACTGATGCACCTTGTCTTCTTCTCTTTCTTTGGACAATTCTAGTGAAACTCCACACGTACAAAGGGGCAGAGGTCTATAGATAGCATACTCTTCCCATAGCGAACATAGTTTTTCGTAATAACCAATTACGGTTTGTCCTTCTTGACGACAAGATGCGAGTTGTGATTTGATTTGATGAATACGAACCTTGTTCCCAACAGAGAAACATTGTTTAAGCTCAGCCCACAATTGACTTGCGTCAGAGATGAAGGCGACATAATCTTTGACCTTGAGTTCGATTGAAGCCTGTATCCATCCTATGACCATTGAATTGACTGTAATCCAATCGTCATATCTTGGGTCTTCGTAGGGTTCCATTGATGAAACCTATCTTCCGTTTGGCTTGGAGAGCGTTAAGCATCTCGTTAGACCATTGGTTATAGTTTTCTCCGTTCAAAGTGACCGGAGTGATCATGACACCAGGATTATCTGAGCCGGACAAGGCGTATGGAGACGTTGACTTGGATTTTTTCCATCCTTGGTCTCGGTTGATATGTCCCTTGTGTCTTTGTCTTCGGAACTCATGATGAAGACGTTACCTTTGTTCGACTTGTGAACAAAAGCTGTTTGACCTAATTTTTTTTAGTGTGATCTTTTTAGCTTTGATACCATGTAGAACTAGATATCAAACTGACTTGTTTATTAAGCTTTGGCCTTAATGCCTATTTATATAGACTCAATGACTTGTGATAGACTCAAGATTTAGTCTAATCTTTATCGGAAAAGGAATATCTCCGTTATATCTCGAAGATATATACAAAGTGAATATATCTTTAAAGGAAACTAAATATATTCGTATATATCCGTAATACAATATCTTTCTAAATAAGATACAATGGGTGCAATAAATTCAAATATTCTCTTTTATAAATGAAACAAGGTTACAATAAAAAAAAATATAAACAAAGCTCTAAACAAAGGGGTTGATTGGAAGAGTTGTAGCTTTTATTTTTTTTGTTGTATAAATTATGCTGTAGATTTTTTTGCTTTGGCTTTAAATTTAATTGATGTAGGTTTTTGGCTGTGAAAATATTTTCATTTTTCACAGCTCAATTTTTTTACTCTGCATATTTAGCTTTGTACAGCCAAAACAAAAAAATAATAAATAATAAAGAGCTTTGGACAGAAAAATATTTACAAAGCATGATTGGATTAGATTATGTGCTTTGGAGAGAAATTAGGCTTTAGAGAGATTCTAAAGCCATTACCAATCACCCCCAAAGCCAAATGAGATCGTTTCAAGTAAAATCAAAAGACAAAGCCTGCTAAAAACATGCCAAACCTAAAAGACAACCCTAATCCTACACTACCGCCAGTGAAAGCCGCCACCAACGAGAAGACGTTGTTGCCACCGCGTAGGGGAAGAGAACCCCGTCACCGTAAGTACCCAAGCTAAAGAAAAGTGGTAATAGCTGCCACTTTCTAAGGAAGACCAAATATCCGATGAAGAACTATGTCAGCTTAAAATCCGGAAGAGAAAAGAGAGCATGAGGCATAGGAGGCGAAGAGACCGATACGGACCCGAAGGGCCGTCACCGTAAGAAACCACCGCCAAGACTTCTTTTTGTGCACTTGTTGCCGTCCTCAAAGCAGCGATCTTACTCGGGAGCTACATGCAGTTCAAGAAAACCTAACTTAATCCTCTGTCAAACCCAACCGCATTCAAACACGACCAGAGGATTCCATCGACGAGAAGGGACTTCAAACAACAAGAGTGCTTACCAAAGACCTTCGCATGTAACCCCTGAGGAAGCTTCAAACACTGTGTCATCATTCGACGAGATCTGCAATAGGCCATTGACTCCAAACCGTTGAGAGCTAAAGAAATTTAACCAGACACCACCGACCACCACTAGAACTAGTCGAAGATCAATTGAATTGAGGAGAGAAACTTCGGGCAAGAAAAAATAATGGTTCTTCTCACAGAATCGATGCCGGATCTGGAGAAGAAGAGGCGGATATATTTGTTAGAAAAGAGAAAAAGGAGAAAGAAGGGAAAGAGTACAAAACGTTTTTTATTTCTTTTCAAGCTGTAACCCATGTTGGTAACTCCTTATGTGATATGTCCATTTGGACTTCCAAAATGAAACGTTTGGAAAAGAAAAAACTATACACTCACGGCAGACTCGTGCTTCATATATATTAAACAAGTTTTTGCCCCAATCCCTCAAATATATAGATATTTAGGTCTTCTGTTTACTACAAGTTTAGTGTAGCATAATGGTTTCATATACTCATTTAAAATATGCATCTTAACCGAAAATTTCCAAATAAAAAGGAATAAAAATCTCAACTATACCAATCTTGAAGCCAGTGTAAAAAATGGAATTTGTTTTGATGTTATTGGGAATGATCTACTTTTTTAACTAAAGTTCTAAAAGAAGTTTTGTCACAAGATTACAAGATATCCATTAAAATTTTGAACTTTTTTGAAAAGAATAGAAGAGTGTTATTCAAATTCATAGATTGCTTATAAAATATAGTTGACGATTGTGATTTCTCAGTCACTTCTACTAAATATTTTTTTCTAAATTAAAATTCATTAAGTCTTATATGTAATCTCACCCAAAAAGATTGAATCTTGTAGTTATTATATCTAAGAACTACTTAAAATCTCACTAAAGAATTAATTGAAGAAGAAGGGAGAAAATTTGTCGTTTTCTTTCAAGTTTTCGTTTGATCAGTTTATTTTTTGTATCTTTGGAAATAGCCACGAAGATCAAGACAAGACAAAGACAAAGTAAATACTTGGAGAGGAAGGAGGGCCAGTTTGTCAACAATATCACATGACCAAATTTGTCCAGGACAACAAGCGAAAGAGCAGTTTGGTGCAACTGGAAAAAACCAAAAGGGACGGATAGTGGACAATCTTCCAAAAGAAGAAAGTATGTGAAGGCACACATGAGACTAGGTCAAGTCGTGAACTCGGTTGTATAAGTGGGAGTATCACTCGGATATATACATCAGAACAAGAAGTCATAAGGCATATAAGAGAGAGAGAGAGAGAGAGAGAGAGAGAGAGAGAGAGAGAGAGAGAGAGAGAGAGAGAGAGAGAGAGAGAGAGAGAGAGAGAGAGAGAGAGATGAGAGAGAGAGAGAGAGGGAGAGAGAGAGAGAGAGAAGAGAGAGAGAGAGAGAGAGAGAGAGAGAGAGAGCATTACACAAAATATAATCATGTTTAAGTGTTCATGAGAGAGAACGAAACACATTGCGGTCAGTTATCAAAAGACTGTGACACCATAGCTGTTGGAATTTTGTATGTGTTAATATCAACATTGAGTAATCCAGCTGATATCTTTTACCAAAATTGTGGTCGTAAGCAAGTTTTAAGTTGCAGTGAATTTGATGCGAGTGAAGATTGAGTAATTGGACACAGGAACCGGGATTGGAATCCAGAAAACTATATGAGCAGGTTTATCTCAAGCACAGGTTATTCAGGTATGTTGGTTGTTTGATCTCTTATTGGCTAGGTGGAGTTTTGTTGCAAAAAGCCATGAAGATCAAGACAAAGACAATAGGAATACTTGGAGAGGAAGGAGTTCTAACTTATCAACAATTTCATGTGACCAAATCTGTGCAACACCACAAGCAAAGCTGCAACTGGGAAAAGAAAAAGCAAAGCTGGTTTTTTTTCTTGTATTATATCACAAGGGAGGGGAATGTCTATTAATGGACAATCTGGCAAAATAAGGAAACATGTGATGGTCACCCATGGGACTAAGTCAAGTCGTGGGCTTTGTTATATAAGTGGGAGGGCCACTCAAAGATAGACATCAGAACAAGAAGCCATAAGGCAAACAGAGAGAGAGAGAGAGAGAGAGAGAGAGAGAGAGAGAGAGAGAGAGAGAGAGAGAGAGAGAGAGGAGAGAGAGAGAGAGAGAGAGAGAGAGAGAGAGAGAACACTACACAAAGTATAAGCTTGTTTAAGTGTTCTTAGGGGAAGGAGTGAGAACCGAGTGAAAGAATTATAAAAGGCTTTTGGGGGTTCGTGGATTTCTTTGTAACTCTTTTACCTAGTGGATTCCAGGAATAATCTCGGTGAGACGTAGCGACCCAAGTTTAAGGGTGTGAACTCGTTAAAGGATTTGTGTGCTCTGTTTTACCTTTCTTGCACAGTCTCATAATTTTTCGTACTTGGGTTTTCTATCATCCTTTGTTTGCTGGTGATTTATGCTGAAAATAAGATGTCTTTAGGCCTCAGAATCCCTAACAAAGTGGTATCAGAGCAAAGTTTATTTTTTGTGGTTTTATGAAGTCCATTCAAGAAAATAATCATGTTTTCATCAAGAGTATATATGGAGAAGTTTGATCGAATTGGAGACTATACTTTGTGGAAGGATAAGCTATTAGTTCACATGCATTTGTTGGGTCTGAGCAAAGCTGTGGAGGATGAAGAAGCTGAGACACCAAGACAGAAGGTCTCAAATCCAGATATATTATACTTTTCTAGGTTTTCAACCATGATATAAGTGTATATATTGAGTCTTTAACCTTTCTATTCGAGTCTATCGAGTCTTTTACAGGTAAGCATGCGTTTGGAGCGAAGCTAATTGGGACGTTTCAGGAGATTTCTGCAAGGACTTGAAGTTGGAGCCGTTACCACGAGTAGATGTCAACCGACACTGCTCTTAGTGTTGGTCGACACTGATGTCCAACAAGATCTATGCGCCAATCTATTGCATCTTTTTAAGATGTGCAAGAAAGTCCAGAAGTTTCCTTTATTCTTAATTTGGCCCAAAACGTGACTAGACTTTTAATAGGGTTTTGAAGAGTTGTTTTCTCCTATCTTTTGTTCTTGCTTTGTTTTGCTGTTGCATTTTGGAGATTGAGAGATTTTGGCTTGGGGCTGATCCTGCTACTTGTAACCTTTGAGAGAAGGATTTCGAACCCCATTCTTTATATCTATTCAGTCTTGTTTTCTATTCAAACATGTCTTGTCTTATTGATTCCATGTCTGAGTAGTAAGCTTAGTTAGACTTAGGAATTCTCATAGGGATTTCTTGCCTTGTTAGATCGCTAGTTAATTAGGATTCTAAATCTACATGTTCATCACCTAGGTGATATTAATACTGAATTCTGGATTGATCACCTAGAGTTTAGATCTTAGATAACTAATTTGGCACGAGAGTGTGAATTATAATCTGATAGAACTAGTGTGAGCAATTTGTTTAGATGCAAAGAGATTTGATCTAGAGAATTGTGAACCAAATAACTTGCTATTAATGCTTGTCCAGAACTCTAAGATTGCAAAGAGATTTGAATCATTAGGTTGCTAGACATAGATAATGATCGCAGCGAGAATTGGGTTATTAACATTTGCGATTCTAGTTCCTGAACCTGTGTTTAATCTAAATCATAATTATCGAAGTATCTAACATTGCATGATTTCCTGAGAACTTCCTAAGTCAAGCGTCTTTCTCCTATTGAAAACACCCTTTAAATTCATTGCATTGTTTACTGCTTTCTCCTGATTGACTTAGCTAAGTTTGAAAACATATAATATGTCGTGTGAACTTGAGTCTTTGTGGATTCGATACCCTTTGTACTACAGTTGCATTTACGTGCACTTGCAGTTAGAATGGGGATAATTCTTGACCTATCAAGTTTTTGGCGCCGTTGACGGGACTCTTTGAGTTCGCCGATAGATTTTATTCTAGAATTTAGACTAAGTTGTTTTTCTTTTGTTTTGGTTACTGATACTTCTATGTCTTGCTTGTTTTTGTTGCTGCAGGAATCGACAAACGCATTCAATGTCGACCGACATCCACCAGTGTCGATCGACATCGAGCTCGAGACCAATTATTGAGTTCAGTGTATGCCTTGTCGTCACACTAGAAGCAACCCGGACGATAACCTTTTGAACCTCACACTTGAGGAGTTTTCTAGACTTGAGAGGACAAACAGAAAAGCTCAGAAATCTTCAAGGATGATGAATGATAGGGTCTAAGTTTTAATCCTATTCTACTGCAAGTGCACAGTTAATGCAATTATAGTATAAAGGGTATCGAAATCCACAGAGACTCTAGACCTACGATAGATTTTAGAACGGTCAAGTTAAACTAGGAGAAAGTAATGAGAAACTAAAAGAAAAGCAGAAAAGTAAATCACGTAGCAGGATTGGTTTGAAAGCAATTAACTAAAAGCGCTAAGTCTAGGGAGTTCTCAGGAAATCAAACAAGCATATCAGAAAATCAGTCAGGATCAAATTAAGCACTGTTCTAGAACTCAAACACGGATATAGAACTAACCAACTTTCGTTGTGAGAATTCTCTAAGTCTAATAGCAGAAATCCAAATTTCTTTGTAATTCCTAACAGATTAAACTAGCCTTAAGTTCAGGTTCGATATGTTTAAAAACTTGATTAAACCAAATTTCTTTGCGAGTAATTCAATTGCCCAACCTAAATAGTTCAGATTCTAAATCACACTTTCGTGTCAATTTAACAACCTAGAGTCTAGATTCTAAGTGATCAAGTTAGAAACTAGTGTTAAGCACAATTTAGATTGAAGAACAAATATGATATGAATCCTTAACTGAAATAAATAAATCTAGCAAGTCATGAAATCCTTAATGAGAATCCCTAAACCTAACTATGAATCTACTCAGACATAGATAATGAAAACATAATCAATGAATAAATAGATTGCATAAAAGAGTAAGAAACAAAGGGGTTCGAAATATTCTCCAAAAGCAGGAAGTAATACATGTTCAGATGAGCCCCAAAAAGCTCTAAAAACTCTCAGCTCAAAGTATCAAAGCGTATGTCAAGTGTTATCTAAAAATTGATGTAAAAACCTAATTATATTAGCCTAATCACGTCTTGGGGCTTCTTTGTAAATACTGGAACATCTGGGTAAATCTGCAATTTCAGCATTCTTCATTAAACTCGCCGAGAAAGGCCCATCTCGCTCGTCTGTCGATCAATGCACAATGTGTGTCGATCGATGCAATCCTCTGTTTTGGACAGTGAACTCTATCTCTCGGGTCAAGACTCCAAAATGCTCTAAAATGCTCCATAATCTCAAATTCCGCTCCAAACGTGCATATTCCTAATAACACATGTAATTGACTCTAAAGAAACACCAAAAGACTCTAAAACATACTTATATCATGGTCTAAAACCGGTAAAAACCATGATATATCAACTCCCCCACACTTAGCCTTTGCTTGCCCTCAAGCAAAACAGAGAACTAAAACATGGTGAAGAGGTTTGAAAACTTTCAGAAACTCTTTTCATTCTAGAAGCAACAACACTCAGATTCCCCTTAGTAAGCCACTGAAAGAATCACCTGCAAGACATCAATACCAACATATACTTCCCCCACACTTAGAAACTATCCTAAGTAAACTCCACAATCACATTCAAGCATTAAAATTCACCCTACTGACTTCTGTAAGCTATTAAGTGCGGTCTCACCTAAGGATTATCGATCAAAGGGAACATGGATTTTTACTCTGTCAGTTCTAGACCACCATACTATCTTTTTCTGGTTCCTTTCTTCTCTTTTCCCTTCCTTAGCATTCTGATTTTTTCCCATTGGATATCATTTTTTTTTTAACAGTGCTCTTCCCGTTATGGGGTGTACTTTGGACACATTCCATGAATGCACAGGAGGTAATAGTGTTTGCTACCACTCCCGTGACCACTTCGGAGCTACTAGCTCATCCTCAGTTTATTTTTTTTTTTTTTTACTTTAAGAGAAGGGGAGAAGGGAACCTTACTCGGACAGGTTTACAAGCTGTGTTAGAACTAACAGAGGAGTCCGACTCAAGGTATACCAAGCCCTTAGGTGAGAAAATTAAGTCAAATTAAGGGTGAAGTCAGTAAAGGATCCTCTGATACCTGAAGTGATGTGGGTGTTCTCAGTAGGCTGATCTGTGTTGGGTTTTTTAATAGTCATTGATTGATCCTGCAACTTCATCCCAATGGTCACTTAAGTTCCTGCAAGTGCTGTTAACTTCTCAAAAATTCACTGTTTCTTACTTAAACCGTTTTGACTCAATAAAACAAATTTTAAAAAATAGAACTGACTCTAAGAAAACAGAAAGATAAAAGTCAGTACCACCTCCCCCACACTTGAAACACACTGTCCCCAGTAGTGTCAAGCTAAGGATCGGTAAAAGAAACTAAAAATGTTAAGTGATGATTTAAGTTCTGTCTGATTTTTACTTGTCTCGCTCATGCATCGATCGTTACGCATAAATGCGACGATCGTTGCAAGGCGATTGTGATATGAGTCGATCGTTGCTCAGGTCCGCAACGATCGCTGCAATGCGATTTTCGTGTTGTGACGATCGACACACAGGACCGTGTCGATCGTTGCATTGCGATTGTCGGATCAGTCATCAGTTAGCAGGTTAGTCCGTGAGAAATTCTCAAATTTCAAACCTGAAAGCTGAAAATCAATGCAAACAAGAAAAATCAAAGCAACAAATAGTCTCAAAGTAAACACATCATCCAAACATAAGTATCAAAGATAAAAAAAATCAAACGAAAAATGCAAAAGAAAAAGTAAAAAAGAAATACAGAACCGTAGTCTGAAAATGCCACTACTCTCACTTGTCATCTATGTTAGCATATCGATCAGAATCACTCGAAGGAATAGGAGTCGGAGAGCGCTGTCGACGTCGACTGGCAGGAACGGGCTGATGAATCTATGGATTTCTCCAGCAAGTGCAGCCACGCATGTAGTTCCAGATGCTCCGTAGAATACCATCCTGATGCTCTCTCCACTCTCCCTCAGACATCTCACTCAAGGGTACTGAAGGCTTAGGATAAGGACCAATGTCATGTGCAGCAGGAGCAGGAGGTGCAGGCGCATAAGAAGAATAAGCTCGTGTAGAAGGCTCTCCCAGCGGATGGGCCATCGTAGGAACTCTGCGCTGATCTCGCATAGGAGGCTTGAAATTCAAGTCAGCCAATATATCGATCTTGGTCAGATCAGCAGCAGGAAGATCCACACCATGCTTCTATCCATGCGTGTCATAGTAAACCCAGATGTGTCTCTCCTTAAGCCAAGTAGCACTCTGCAGGTGGGTCAGATCCATATACACCTTGCTATCATCACACTCTGTACCCTCTAAAGGTATCCTGCAATGCTGGAAGATGGGAGTAAGCAGACTCCCCACTGTCTCAATGCCCTTCCCATCCACTGCTTTCGTCGTCAGTGAGCACAGGTGATGAGCAAACACAACTCCTAAGTTGAGATCCCTAGCAGGATCTCTCAAATCATTCCCATCAAACAGATCCTTCAGCCCAATAAAAAGTACCTCCAGCTCATTCTTGTGCATCTTTTTTGCCTCGGCCTTGCACAACAGCGTGTAACCAAAGATACGGATCACATATCTAAGAATGGGATGTCTGACCTGAGTCTGCTTCGTGGTCCTCGAGTCATATGCTCCATTTCCAAACTGATCCCAAAAGTACTGTGCTTCCTGTCTATCACACTCAAGAGCTATACCAGTGCGTGTACACTCCACATTGAACCCATAAATACGACAGATATCTAGAAGGGGAATCCGATACCTGACTCCTAAGCTCATGAATGTAAAGATACCATCTGCGGCTTTCCTGCGCTCCGGATCAGGATAATAGACTCTGCAAGTCACCAACAACTGTCTAACCAAGTCAGGATACAGCTCATAGTACTGTATAGGCATTGTCCCCAGACCAATGCCCTTGACCAATCTAAGCACCTGCTCATCAATGCCTAAGGTCCTGCAACTCCAGTAATCGACAAACTTGGTTGATTGAACATCCATATCACACCAGCCATTGTAGAGCAGTGTATCGAACTCGTCCCAGTAGTCATTTATCGGCCTCTTTGTGAATGTGTCAGTCTTAATCAGCTCATCAGGTGTCATGTCCCACACCTTGTCTGTTGGGATCTTCTCCTTATCTGCCCTAGGCCAAGGCAACTGTATGACTTCCCGATCTCTCTGATAAGGCTCTAGCGGTGTCGAATCTCGAAGAAACCACTTCTCTGGTGGAGGAGCCTGATCTGCAGCTACAGTAGCTCTGCGTTTGCGAGGTTGTCCGCGAGGAGGCATCTGCAACAAAGAAATAAAGTCTCATTAGTCTCGCAGATTTCTCTGTGGAATCGCAATGCAACGACCGTTGCATAGATGCAGCGATCGTTGCAAGGCGATTTCACATACGCCAATTAATCCTTCAAATCGTATCAAAATTTGTCCAACAATCTCACAAACAGCTTAATTCCATCACCAATCAACCTAAATCAAGTCTCTAACAGTACAGAATCATTATCTTAAAGCTAAAAATCCCTAATTTCAAAACCCTAGAACCGAATCCGAAAATGATGAATTTGAGAGCCCTTACCTCGGAATTGCTTTGATTAGGTTATAGAAATAGATAGAGCGTGTAAAAACAAGAAGAATGAGCTTTGAATCAATGAAAATGATGAAGAAATGAGTGATTTAGGGTAGAGGGGAATCGGTTGTACGGACGGCGAAATGGGGAAGATGAGAAGAGAGAAAAGGTTAAAGGCACTTACCTGTTTCGCGAATGCAACGACCGTTGCATATAAGCAACGATCGTTGCTAGTGAACCGATTCGATTCCGGTTGAGCACAATTGTACCTTTAATTTCAAAATTCAACCATTTGCAACGACCGTTGCATAGGACCGCAACGATCGTCACAAGACGATTTCATCTCCTCGTCATATCTCCCTGCAACGACCGTTGCACATGTATGCAACGATCGTCAGACATCTCCAGATTCGTGTTCTGTAATGAAAACTCAGCGAAAACAAAACCAAAACGTGAAATCCTAAGAAAAACACCAAAATTAATATGTAAAAACCAAACAGTGGGTTGCCTCCCACTCAACGCTTGTTTAAGGTCATTAGCTTGACCAGACTAACAAGATCAGGCTGATGGAGGTTTCAACAGAGATTGTGATTGCCTCTGCGAAAGTCTCGTCATCCAAGGTGGAGAGTAAGCAGTATTAGTGTGAGCTTGTCCAAGAAAAGAAGGAATGAAATGTTCTCCAGGATCTAAAACCAAAGTGTCACTCGTCTGCTCTCCATATCCATGCTCAATCCTAAAGGTTTGCCCATCTCTGCGGCTTGCGCAGCATATCCATCTCAAAGTGCAGAGGCTCATCTCCCAGATAGAGATCAATAAGATTGTTCCTTACGTCAATCACTGCTCTAGTTGTGGCCAAGAATGGTCTTCCCAGTATTAGAGCATCATCCTGCTCACTGTCGTACTTAAGCACCAAGAAATCTGTCGGAACTAAGTAGTTTCTAACTCTCACTGGGACGTCCTCAAGAACTCCTTCCGGAATCCTTATTGACTGATCAGCTAGGACAAGAGAGGTCCTAGTGGGTGAAAAATTTGTCATTCTCAGCTTCTCTGCCACAGAGTATGGCATAATACTTCCAGCAGCTCCTAAGTCACACAAAGAACGCCTAAAGCTATCCTCAAAGATAGAGCAACTCAGCAAAAATATACCAGGATCAGGTAGCTTCTTAGGAATCTTAGTTAGCATCACATCACTGATCTGTTTAGGGACCACTATCACCCAATCCTTCAGCATTTCATCCATTGGAAACATCCTCTCCAAGTATCTCTGCACACAAGGGTGATATGGTGGATCATCAGATTGTGGAATTTCTTCCAACTTCTCATCCATCTCTTCCAATTGTCTGACCTCATCAATCTCCTGTTGATTTATCTCAGACACTCCAGGGAATAGTCTATTAAGCTCTTGATCTGCCTCTTCATCAATGTCATGAGAAACAAGTGAAACTGTCTGTGCACGGCATGCAACGATCGACGCAATTGGTGCATCGATCGATGCAGATAAGTTTTCACAGATTCCACCCGAGAGTTTTTCTTCAATTTCGAATTTCTCAGGTTCTTCCACCAGTTCAGCTGTATTTAACTCGAAATTTTCACCTTAGTATGATCCATCATTAATATAAACTGACCAAGCCTTGATGTGGGTGTCCACGACGCTCTTTCCCTTGACAGAGCTTGAAATATGGCTCACTTGTGTGTCCAATTGCTTCACATGTGTACTTAAGGACTCAAACTTCCCATTAAGGTCTTCATACACAGCATCTAACTTCCTGTTGCAGTCCACAGCAATCTCCTTCTAGCAACTTCTCCATCATGGTCTCCATCTTGCTCTCATAAGCATTAGCAGCAGGAGGTGTCTGATATGAGGAAGATCCATAAGTCATCTGATTACCTTGCTGAAAAGGCTTCTGATAACCAGCATTCTGTCCAAATTCAGAAGAGTTTTGATTGCTTGTGAAAGCACTCTTCTGTCCACCATTGAAGAACTTATTACCTTGCTGATTACCAAACCTATTTCCTTGGAATCCAGAGCCACCAATGTAGTTCACATCCTCTTACTGATGGTCTTCTTCAGCTCCAAACACCTCAACATCCTGAGCAAAATGGACAGCTTTCTTCCCAGCCAACAGATTACAAACAGTATCCAACTTACTCCTGATATCAGCTATCTCCAGATTATCTATCTTCCCACCAGACTCCTTCCTTCTCCTATCAGCAGTCTTGCAGCTATTACTGCTCATCAAGTTGTCTATCAATGTCTTAGCTTGCTCAGGAGTTCTAGTGTTGAAATTTCCATTGCTGGAATTATCCAACGCAGTCTGGTCAGGGAGATCTATACCTCTAAAGAAAATGCCCAGCAATGTCACTTCAGTGAATCCATGATGCGGGCAGTCTCGTTGGTACTTCTTAAACCTCATCCAAGCAGCTTTAAGAGGCTCTATAGGGCCTTGGTAGAAAGTGAGAATGTCCTGTCTCGATTGATCAAAGCGAGCATCATCATAAAAGTGCCTCAGAAACTCACTCTTCACAGCATCCCATGTAGTAAACTTCCCAGGTGGAAGTTGTTTCAGCCAGGCAGCAGCATCTCCAACGAGAGAGTAGGGGAAGAGTTTGAGAAACAGATAGTCATAGTTCACTCCATCATACTTCATCCCAGTGACTATGTCCTCAAACTCATCAATATGATCCATTGGTTGCTCAGTCGGAAACCCATGGAAGGCATTCTGCCTCAGAATAGAGTAGTAGATGGTCTTGATCTCGAATTCATTCCTCTCAAAACCAGGAGGTACAAGTGCTGACCGGTTAGCATGAAACTCATCCGGTTGGTTATAGTCAGCAAGAGTCCTCTCAGCATGCACAACCATCTGCCTCTGACCTTGACCTTGTCCTTGGCCTTGGTCTTGTCACGGTTCAGACTCAGGTTTAGGGATCACATTCCCTTCAGCATCAATCATTTGCCCAGCAGCATTGTACGGATTGTTTTGTCGGTCCCTTAGGGTATCTTGAGCATCATGTATCAAATCAAGTGCTCTTGTACCATCTTTGCTCGTCAACTTTTCCTGTTAGTTCTCTCTAGTCTAGCAAGCTCCTCAAGTATGATATTAACGAGATTCGAGTTCGGATTACTTCGGGTATCACGCGTCTGCATAAACCGTCTATAATCGCAGTGAAACGATCGATGCTAAGAGGAAACGATCGATCCAACTCTAGTCGCCTTGCAACGATCGATTCAAAAGGATGCAACGATCGATGCTAAGCGAATGTCAGACCTGCGACAAAGAAAAACAGAGAAATTAGTAACCGAAAAAAAAAACCTTAGTCTAAACCCTAAGTTCAAATCTATCGAATACTCAAAAGAGTCCCCGGCAACGGCGCCAAAAACTTGGTAGGGTCTAAGTTTTAATCCTATTCTACTGCAAGTGCACAGTTAATGCAATTATAGTATAAAGGGTATCGAAATCCACAGAGACTCTAGACCTACGATATATTTTAGAACGGTCAAGTTAAACTAGGAGAAAGTATTGAGAAACTAAAAGCAAAGCAGAAAAGTAAATCAAGTAGAAAGATTGGTTTGAAAGCAATTAACTAAAAGCGCTAAGTCTAGGGAGTTCTCAGGAAATCAGACAAGCAGATCAGATAATCAGTTAGGATCAAATTAAGCACTGTTCTAGAACTCAAACACGGATATAGAACTAACCAACTTTCGTTGTGAGAATTCTCTAAGTCTAATAGCAGAAATCTAAATTTCTTTGTAATTCCTAACAGATTAAACTAGCCTTAAGTTCAGGTTTGATATGTTCAAAAACTTGATTAAACCAAATTTCTTTGCGAGTAATTCAATTTCTCAACCTAAATAGTTCAGATTCTAAATCACACTTTCGTTTCAATTTAACAACCTAGAGTCTAGATTCTAAGTGATCAAGTTAGAAACTAGTGTTAAGCACAATTTAGATTGAAGAACAAATATGATATGAATCCTTAACTGAAATAAATAAATCTAGCAAGTCATGAAATCCTTAATGAGAATCCCTAAACCTAACTATGAATCTACTCAGACATAGATAATGAAAATATAATCAATGAATAAATAGATTGCATAAAAGAGTAAGAAACAAAGGGGTACGAAATCTTCTCCAAAAGCAGGAAGCAATACAGGTTCAGATGAGCCCCAAAAAGCTCTAAAAAACTCTCAGCTCAAAGTATCAAAGCGTATGTCAAGTGTTATCTAAAAACTGATGACCTAATTATATTAGCCTAATCATGTCTTGGGGCTTCTTTGTAAATACTGGAATATCTGGGCAAATCTGCAATTTCAGCATTCTTCATTATACTCGCCGAGAAAGGCCCATCTCGCTCGTCTGTCGATCGATGCACAATGTGTGTCGATCGAGGCAATCCTCTGTTTTGGACAGTGAACTCTATCTCTCGGGTCAAGACTCCAAAATGCTCCAAAATGCTCCATAATCTCAAATTCCGCTCCAAACGTGCATATTCCTAATAACACCTGTAAATGACTCTAAAGAAACACCAAAAGACATTAAAACATACTTATATCATGGTCTAAAACCGGTAAAAACCATGATATATCAATGAATCGATTGATTTCGACTCAAGATGCAGAAGGTGTTCTGAGAGACTCCAGAACAATCCCTACAGTGCTCTGGGACAGAGAATTGATGCTCAAGGAAATGTGATCCCTGAACCTGAGCAACGGATTGTTAACCCACCTGCTAGGAGGACACTAGCTGACTACAACAGGCCTGATGAGTTCTACGCCAACAGGTATGCGATTGTACCTCCTGCTTTTGAGAGGAATGAGTTTGAGGTTAAGAGGTCCTACTACACGCTTGTGGGACAGCACATGTTTCATGGACACCCACATGAGCATCCTATGGACCACATAGAATACTTTGAGTTTCTAGTCGCTGGGATGAAGCACAATGGAGTAAGCTATGACTACCTACACTGCAAGCTTTTTCCTCACTCTCTTGGAGGAGAAGCTGCTAATTGGCTGAAGCAGATTCCACCTGGGACTCTGACTACTTGGAATGCAGTGAAAGAGAAGTTTTTGTGACACTTCTACGATGATGCTCGATCTGATCAACTTAGATAGGATCTCTTGACCTTCAAGAAAGGATCTACAGAGCCTTTTAAGGCAGCTTGGGTGAGATTCAAGATGTACCAAAGAGATTGCCCTCATCAGGTTTCTCTGAGGTGCAACTGTTGGGTATCTTCTTTAGAGGAGTTGATTTGTGGTATCAGATGGCTTTGGATGCTGCAAGTAATGGGAACTTCTACACTAAATCTCTAGAAGAAGCTAAGGAGCTTACTGAAAACTTGGTAACTTGTAATAGTGTCAAGAATGCTGACATTGAGAGGAAGAAATCTGGGTGTAAAGCTGACAATTCCCATATAGCTGAGATGAAAAAGAAGATAGACACTACTCACAACTTGTTGGTTGGGAAGAAGGCTGTCTATTTTCCTCAAGAGGCTGAGGTGATTGAGGATGAGGAAGGGTGTGAAGAAGAGGATGTGAACTACATTGGTGGATCTGGATTTCAGGGAAACAGGTTTGGAAATCATAAAGGTTCTATAATGCTAACACTGGTTATGGACATAAGAGTGCTTTCACAAGCAATCAAAACTCTTCTGGATATGGTCAGAATTCTGCTTTCCAGAAACCTTTTCAGCAGAACAACTCCTACCAGAGGACCTATGGAGCATCTTCTTATCAGATACCTCTTGTTACTAATGCTCATGAGAGTAAGTTGGAAGCTATGATGGAGCAGATACTTGAGGGGCAGACAAAGACTATTAAGGACTTCAACAAGAAGATGGATGCCATCTACACTGATCTGAATGGGAAGTTTGAGTCTTTGAGCACACATATGAAGCAACTGGATACACAAGTTTTTCAGGCTCAATCAAGGGGAAGAATGTTCAGAACGCCCACATCAATGCTATCTCGGTTCAGATTGAAGATAGGCTGGATCATGAAAGGATTTGAGGTTGAGACTCTGGAAATCGTTGAAAACAGAGATGAATCCGAAGCTACAGACTCAGTGTCGATCGACACACCTTCTCAGTGTCGGTCGACATTCACTAAAAAAACCGAGTTCAAGAGTTTTGACGGACCGAAATTGCCCGAGATTGACATTGATCTCCAGGACAATACCCTCAGTGTTGGTCGACAGTCAGACAACGTCGACCGACACTACGGTCGGGCAGTACCAATTTCATCCAAACCTCGCGATGTTGCTGATGAAGTCTAAACAAGCTTGATGAAGTCGAATGCATAGAGGTAAATGATAAGAGGCTGAATGATATCCTCCCAACCGATGATTTGCAAATCCACCCTTGTCTATAGAGATATGTGGAGAAGATGATCCCCACAGATGAAGATTTAAAAGAATGGGTGGTGGTGCTTCGTAAACAAGTCAGTTATGTGATGTTTAATCAGATTCCAAAGAAGCTACCAGATCCTGGTGTCTTTGTGCTAGATTGCTCTATCTTCAAAGATAGCTTGAAGCACTCCTTATGTTATTTAAGAGCTAGTGGAAACCTCATGCCATACTCTGTGGCCGAGAGATTGGGGTTGACAGACTTCCAAAAGACTAGGATCTCTCTAATCATAGATGATCAATCAAAGAGGATTCCAGAAGGAGTTCTTGAGGACGTCCCTATCAGAGTTGGAAACTACTTGATTCTAACAGACTTCGTGGTGCTGAAATATGATAAGGAACCGGATGATCCTCTGATAGTAGGCAGACCTTTTTTAGCTACAGCTGGAGCAATGATTGATGTGAGGAACGGTCTGATTGATCTCCACATGGGAGATGAGCCTCTACACTTCAAGATGGATAAGCTGCAAAAGTCCACCATTGAAGGTCAAGCCTTTAGTATTAAGATGGAGCAAGAGATTTAGAGTAATGAGGCTACAATTTATGATATTGGAGAAGGGAAGATGGTGGTTTCTCAAGAATCCACTCTAACATCTTCAGAGCCTGCAACTGCTCATAAGCAGAAAGCTCCAAACATCAGATCTCCACCAAAGAGAAGGTATGCATCTTCAAAACTCAAATCTCCTCACTTCATTGCTGTGAATGCAGGGAAACACTCTATTCCTACGTTCCTTGGACACTCTCATGCTGACACCGCTTACGAACCTCCATGGATGAGGAGACTTTCGCAGAGGCACTCACAGCCTCTGTCGAAACCCTTGGGAGTCTGATCTCCTACCCATAGTCAAGCTATTGACGTTAAACGAGCGTTGAGTGGGAGGCAACCCACTGGTGAGTTATGAATATCAGGATTTTTGGTTTTTGTTTTTGAGTCTTGAGTCATTTTTATGTCTTCTTTTGAGTTAGTCTGTTAGTCCAATATGTCTGGAACTTGGATGATTATGAGTTTATGCATGCTACTGTTGCTTCTGACATGAATTTTGAGTGATTCTAACGCATTAATCATGTGAGATTTTGAGTGCCAAACAGTCTAACCCGACCATGACACTTAGAACTGTCATGCGCATGATCATACGAGCTTAATGTCGACCGATACCAAATCAGTGTCGGTCGACACCAACCATGTTCAGGTACGAAATTTTGACTCAGTTTTCATATCGTTCCAGATCGAGTTTTACCAAACCCAAGCTGCGATTGCACTGAGGCCAGTGCAGTTTAAGTGTGGGGGAGGTGGTTACTGACGACGTGTTTTGTTTTCTTAGTGTCAGTCCTTTGTTTTCTTTTGTTTTCAAAACTGTTTTATTGAGTCAAAATTTAGTATGAAACTATGATTTGTCGAGGAAATTTTTCACTGGAACAGGAACTAAGTGACCATTGGACAGACCTGCAGTAGCTATATGACTGTTAGAAAACCACACACTGATCAGCCTACCAAGGACACCCATATCTTATCAGGTATTCAGAGGATCCACTACTAACTTCACCTCTAATCTTGACTACATTTCTCACTTAGGGGCTTGGTATCTCTGGATCGGATTCCTCTGATGTGCTTGACACAACCTATAATCATGTCTAAGTATGGTTCCATATTTTCCCTCCCTTGAAAATAAAAATAAAAATAAAAAAAGAGATAAAAACTGCATATAAGCTAGTAGCTTCGAAGTTGTCACGGGAGTGGTAGAGACCCCTATTACCTCATGTGCATCCATGAAAACATATCCAAAGTTCACGCCGAATAAAAGGGGAAGAGCACTGATAAAAGAAAATGATACCCGGTGGGGAAAATTCAGTTGCTAAGAGAAAAAGGAAAAGAAAGGAACCAGAAATCGATAGTTTGGTGGTCAAGTACTGACTGAGTTGAGTCCATGTTTCCTCTGATCGATACTCCCTTTGTGAGACAGCACTTGATTATATACAGAGGTTAGTGTGGTGAACTTGAATGTCTTGACTTGATTGTGGAATTTACTTGGGACAGTTGCTAAGTGTGGGGGAAGTACATTGTGGTCTTGATCTCTGCAGAGATGTTTTCATGTGTGTTACTAAGTGAATGTGAATGCGATGTTCCTAAGACGAAATGAGTTTCTGAGTTTTCAAACCTCTTTTTCGTACTTTGGTTCTCTGTTTGCTTGAGGACAAGCAAGAGCTAAGTGTGGGGGGAGTTGATATATCATAGTTTTTCTAGGTTTTTAACCATGATATAAGTGTATATATTGAGTCTTTAACCTTTCTTTTCGAGTCTATCGAGTCTTTTACAGGTAAGCATGCGTTTGGAGCGAAGCTAGGAGTTTTGGGACGTTTCTAGAGATTTCTGCATGGACTTGAAGTTTGAGTCGTGACCACGAGTAGATGTCGACCGACACTGCTCTTAGTGTTGGTCGACACTGATGTCCAACAAGAGCTATGCGCCAGTTTATTGCATCTTTTTAAGATGTGCAAGCAAGTCCAGAAGTTTCCTTTATTCCTAATTTGGCCCAAAACGTGACTAGACTTTTAATAGGGTTTTGGAGAGTTGTTTTCTCCTATCTTTTGTTCTTGCTTTGTTTTGCTGTTGCATTTTGGAGATTGAGAGATTTTGGCTTGGGGATGATCCTGCTACTTATAACCTTTGAGAGAAGGATTTCGATCCCCATTCTTTATATCTATTCAGTCTTATTTTCTATTCAAACATGTCTTGTCTTATTGATTCCATGTCTGAGTAGTAACCTTAGTTAGACTTAGGAATTCTTATAGGGATTTCATGCCTTGTTAGATCGCTAGATAATTAGGATTCTAAATCTACATGTTCATCACCTAGTTGAGATTAATACTGAATTCTGGATTGATCACCTAGAGTTTAGATCTTAGATAACTAATTTGGCACGAGAGTGTGAATTATAATCTGATAGAACTAGTGTAAGCAATTTGTTTAGATGCAAAGAGATTTGATCTAGAGAATTGTGAACCAAAGAACTTGCTATTAATGCTTGTCTAGAAGTCTAAGATTGCAAAGAGATTTGAATCATTTGGTTGCTAGACATAGATAATAATCGCAACATGAGTTGGGTTATTAACATTTGCAATTCTAGTTCATGAACCTGTGTTTAATCTGAATCATGATTATCGAAGTGTCTGACATTGCATGATTTCCTGAGCGTCTTTCTCCTATTGAAAACACCCTTTAAATTCATTGCATTGTTTACTGCTTTCTCCTGATTGACTTAGCTAAGTTTGAAAACATATAATTTGTCGTGTGAACTTGAGTCTATGTGGATTTGATATCCTTTGTACTACAGTTGCATTTGTGTGCACTTGTAGTTAGAATATGGATAATTCTTGACCTATCAAGGATGAGAAAGAAGCCAAAGAAAATGAGGAATCATTGGTTGAGAGAAAGAAGAAGGCAAGGAGCCCTATTGTTATGAGTGTCACAAAAAGAGTTATGAGGAAGATAAGGAAGGAGGAAAAATCTGCTGGCATGATTAAAACTCTGCATAAACTTTATCAGGCCAAAAGCCTTCCCAATAAGATTATCTCAAGCATAAGTTATATGACTTTAATTTGTCGGAAATTCTCTATGTGGAGAACAACATAGATGATTTTATGTATATTATTGCAGACCTAGAAAATGCGGGTGTTACAGTTTCTAATGAAAATCAGGCAGTTCTAACTATTATGTCACTCCCAAGGCAGTATGATCAGCTCATAGATAGGAATATCATGTTGACACTTGATGAGGTTGTTTCATCCATCTATGCAGAGGATCTTGATTTTGGCTCAACCTCAAAGAGCTCAAAGAATTAGGCTAAGGTTCTCTATTTTAAAGATAAGGGAGAACAAAAGGGAATAGGATAATTTATGGACAAAGGTTATAAACATAACAAGAACAAGTCCAAGTCAAAGTCAAAGATCAGAAAGGGTTTTTGTATTTTTGGTGAGGATGGAAATTTCAAAGCTTCATGTCCAAACTGGAACAAATTCAAGTAGAAAGACCAAAGATGTAACAATAGAGGTGAGGCTGCAATAGTTAAAGGGAGTCAATATGATGTTGCAAGTTTATATGTGTTTGAATCAGAAGCAGACGCTCTGCATTCCACAAATATAAGTCTTGAGGAAGAATGAACCATGGGACACGGGATGCAGCTATCACATGAATCACATGAGAAATTGGTTTGATAATCTTAGTGAATATGCAGGAGGATCCGTAAGGATGTAAAACAAAACGAAATAAAAGTTATGGGGCATAGGGAATGTAAAAATCAGGAATGAAGATGGTTCTACTGTGTTGCTTACACAGGTGAGATACATCCCAGATATAGACCGAAACTTGTTGTCTATGGGAACGTTAGAAGAGCATGTATGTATTTTTGAATCAAAGAATGGGATCATGCTTTTCAAAGGTGAAACTAGAACTCTCATGAAAATAAAAAGGTATGAGAAGCTCTAATTACTCCATGGAAAACAAGAAATTGGTCAGTCATTTGCTTTTGAAAGAAGGATGAATGACACAATTATGTGGCATTGTGGCATATGATATTTTGACATATGAATCAAAAGAACATATACTTGTTAGTGAAGAAGGGTCTCCTAGATACACTACAAGAAAACAATGTTTTTGCGACTGCACCTTAGTCGAATAATAGTCGTTATACGCGTTTTACGGCTAAATAGCGACAAAAGTTGTTAGTTGTAAATCCATAGTCGGTAAAATGCATAGTCGTAAAAATAGTCAGCGGTATACAACTATTTTATGACTAACATAGGTAATCGTAAAATAGACGTAGCGTTGTCAGAATATAGAAAGACTAATTAGCGACCATTTGGCGTCAATTGTGCGACTAAAGATATAGTCCATATGCAGTCGCAGAAATCTAGTCACAAAGTAGTCGTTAACCTAGGTGACCAAAGGCCGGCTATTTTGTGACTGTATAATATAGTCACAATGTAGTAGTAAATATTGGTAACTAATTGCGACTTGGTAATGACTAGGTCTATGACTATTCAGTGACTAATCGGAACATCCAAATACGATTATAGTACTGATTCGGCCACTACTTGTCAACTATTACGTGACTCTCTACTACAGTCACAACGTAGTCGTAATATATGGTGACTATTTGGCGACTTTTTATTGACTAATTACCGATGATATATAACGACTAAGACGAACATCCACATATGAGAATAATAAACATTTTGCTATTAGTTATTAACAGTTTAATGACTAATGTAACGACTATGAAGCGTCTAATTGGAACATCCAGATTCGTTTATGGTAATGATTCGTTTATGGTAATGATTGTGGCACTACTTGCTGACTACCGTCTGACTGTCGAATATAGTCACAAATTAGTCGTAATATATGATGACTACTTGGCGACGGTTTAATGACTAATTAACGATTATTCAGCAACCATTCAGAAGATCCACATACATTGATGGTAAATGTTTTGCGGCTACTTTGTGTGTAGTGTGAATAATTGACGACTGTTTAGTGACACTTATTCATAAAAATAAGAATTTGGATTATTTCAATTTACGATTTGGTAATTGGTGATACCGTAATTTGAATGGTACAAGAAATGTAAAAGACATTTGCTTCAAAATAACACTTGTAACTTATATACTTATGTGTAGCATGTAGACATAAACGATCTACATACACAAACTCCAGCATTAAGGAGTGGCAAATCATACCCTAAAAATTATTAAGTGCAAGAGACAATGATAAATAACCTACGAAGCAAATGGTGTTGTAGTTTTACGTTTAGCTTCCTTCAATTTCTCTTGGTGGGCCACAAACGCTGAAAAGTGTTTGGACTGCTTGAGTTTGCCCATTGGAAGATTTTCTGTCATGCTTTCGACTCCATAAAGATTTCTTCGTCCATCCTTCTCAGTGGATTGTGATAATTAAAGACAGTAAGAGGAAAACAATTAAATAAATAACATGAGATGAGATGACTTTATAAACGTGAATTGTGAAAAATGTTGCTTTACATGAGGAAATATGTAGTTATATTCATTTGTTGAGATCTCTGGAGGTCGCAGTCATTTGCAGTGTTTCTGCAGTCTTTTGTAGTGATAAGTATCATTTGCAGTGTTTCTGCAGTCTTTTGTAGTGATAAGTATGTCTTTCATCTTTCGTTGATAGATCTCCTAAAAAAATGTTTTAGAAGAAAGTTATGGATGGTTTCATCATGTCTCAAATGATATAAACACTATCTTGTAAATGCTCAGTCACTCGAACTTAACAAAACACAGAGAGTATTTAAACAGAGACATCAAACTTTATTGCTTGTTAACTCTAAGCTTAATATTCTAACCATCTGACTTGAACTCATCAAACACTCATAAAAAACAACCAACTTATCTAGACTGTGGAGACCATATTGAAGCTGATAGGGGAATATATGAGTCGTTTACTACCTATAGAACCAAAATTAATTTTTCCAACACAAGCAAACCACAAGAAAATCATAAGCAAACCAATAATCAGATTCATAAGCAATCCCGTTTCTAAATCAAAGCAAAGAAGAAACAACTAGATGGTTTAACACGCACCCAAACATCATATCTTACATGTAGTTGTAGGCATCATATCACAGAGGGTTTCGTGATTGAGAGATTCAAAGAATAGTTTGAGAGGGTCGATAGGGTTTATGTCAAAGTTAGCAATGAAATTGAGAGACTCAAATAAGAGATTCATAGAAGAGATATCAGGTTGATATGGGTGGGCATATAAGAGAATTTGGAGAGAAATTAGCGAGATGATTCAAAGGAGATTTCTGAAAAGAGGAAGAACATAATAAAATCAGGGTTTATCATAATTGATTATTTCTCAACACTTTTTCGAAAATTCTTGGGCTTTTAGACGAGTAATTGAAATGTTTTGGGCTGTAAATTTGGGTTTTAGTTTCCCGGATTAATTTGGCAAATTTTGAATTTTTACCCACTTGTAGGTCTAACATAGACGTAATATATTCCTTTTTATTTTCTTTTTTTAAGTTTAAACTTATCTATTATACTTTAGTAAAATAAAAAAACGTTTGCTCATAATATAAAGTACGATTAAATAAAGATTTTATGAAAACAATTTTTTAAAAGTTTGGGATATACTTCATGGAATATAAAATTATAAAATCACAAAAAATTAAGAAATAATTTTAAAGGTTTTGAAATCCTAAAATTAAAAGTAGTACAAAAAAATTTAAAAAATAGTTTTGGGACTAGAATGTAAAAGCAAAGATGAAACTTTAGATTTTGAGGTTTCACTGTAATTATACATCTTATTAGTTTTAGTCCTTATATAGTTTTATATCTTATGAAAATGTCTGATTTCAACATAAACACTCATTTATCACTTCAAAATGCATTGATTAATCATATTTGAGAGTATAAATAAAAACACATTTAAATATTACATATCTTATAAGTGGTACTAGAATACTATTTTCATCTGGTAAACTGGATCCTAAACCACCAAGATCATCAAAATATTGTCGATAAATATTCGGATCAAACGAAGGTTGTGCTCTTGGATCTTTTGGAGTGAGCCAAACCTCAAATTTGAGGTTTTGTGGTTTATTTTGTAGAACATATATAAAACATGGCATTTTGGTTAATGTCCCCATATATGTTACATACCGAAAAGCAATTGCATGGTGCTAAGGGAAGGGAAATATGTGTGTTATTTTGATGTAAACCGTACATTGTAAAAATATTTAAATATGATATTTAACCAGGATTAAATGATTTTATTGGGGTCTCAAAGAGACACACTCCATGTAACAGTATGTCTCTCTCTCTCTCTCTCTCTCTCTCTCTCTTGATGTGGTGCTCGAGGCAAATTATTAAAACCCTCATTTCTTGTAACCGACTTTAATTTAAGTTTATTGTTTGGTGAGGGGAAGTTATTTCGTCGTAATAATCATCCATCTCACTAACGTTTCTCCTACTTTCATTCTCTCTGAAACACAACCAAAACACAATGGTCCATTACAACTCCATAGCAGAAATACAACATAGTAGAGACGAAACCAATTGGCGATTCAGAGTTAAGATTTCTGCGTTTACCCATACTATGTGTTTGGAGATGGATCATATTGGAGTTACATCATGGCCGACCAGAGAGTAAGTGAAAAATATTTAGCAAATTTTTCGACATGCAAGACTGCACTGGTTATTACTATATATCTTGATCATTTTACTTATGCAGGGAAACAAGATCGAAATGTTCATTTATTTAGGACAAGTAAATGACTTCTCTGGACTAGAGAAACATGAAGGCAATTGGATTGAGATCTCTGGAGTTAGGGTGGTCCGAGCGGATTCAAGTTTCTGTCCAACAAAGTCTCGCCACCAACTTAAAGTTACCGAAGACACTGGGATCAAACTTATTGAGCTTTTGGACACTAAGCACTACATGGAATTTGTTAATTTCCTCCAAATCTGTGACATCAAAACAAATAGAGACGTTCCTATATGTAAAAACCATCAAAAGTTTTCATCTTTTCTTGCCGTGAAAATCTAAATAACCAAATATGCACACATATCTTGTGTAGACTTTGTGGGCGTCGTCTCGATCATTTGCCCCCTTGAAGTCGATTCCCTAAACCTTGCAAGGACAAAGAAGGGGTTCCACCTAAGAGACGCCATGTTAGTGTGTTCAGTTATGTAGTAGTTAACACCATGACAAGAACAATTTATTAAAGTGTGTGGCATTTGATAATAAATAAGAATAATTGATTAAGATAGTTTTTTTTTTTTTTGATCAAAAATTGATTAAGATAGTTCTCATTAACTTTTTATTCATAATATGAACAATAAGTTAAAAGTGTGTGGCTTATGGAAAATACGCGGTTGACTTTTGGTCTGGGTTTTTAAAGACTAAGCCTCCAGAAGTGATCGTGGTGCTCAAGATGTGGAGAAACTTTCAGGCTAGAAGTAATTGTTTTAATAATTTCATTAGTTTGTATATAATATTTAGGATAGTTCGCTAAAGTACTTACTTTATATAGGTGATCTGATGAGACATGGGTTGAGACTGTGGAAGGCTTACCGGACTACATGTTCAATCCGCGAATTCAGGAGGTTCAAGAACTCAGGTTCCAGCTAGAGCCCATGAATGTGATGTTATCGAAAACAGTTTTGTTTAAATCGAATGCATGTTTAATTTAGTGTATGTTACTGAAGAACCTTAACTTTTATTATGCTTTCGGTTTTAATATGCTTAAGCTTACTTTTTATTATGCTTTCATGTTTAATATTTCTATTTAATAATGGTAATTAATAGTCATATTTTAGTAGGATGGTGATTAATATATAGTAACATATCTTATAGATATAATTTTCCAAAAAAACGTATATAATATATGATTAGAACATAACCGTATATAATATGATTAGAACAATGTAACAAAGTCGAGTTGTTATTAATTTTATAATTCTATTAAAATCTTATGTGGTTGGGACATGTCTATTCTACATTTTTATTAGTTACAATTGTGATCGAAATTTACTCATTACACTTAACTTTTAAAAGACATATTGTATATTCACCAGATTCTTAAGAACATATATACCCACACAAAATTTCTAAATACCTTGTTTATACATGAGAACAAAACACAAATTCCTCATTTCATATGAAAATAAAATATTCGTCTAATAAACCCACCAAACAAAAAATATTATCGCGCCTAAACAAATTATTTTGATAAATTATCATAAGCCGATAAAAATACACTAACCATCATAACCTCTCTGAAATCCAGTCAGTCTTCTCCTTTCCGCCGTCGTGTTATTCATCCGCTGCGAGAAGGAATCTGTCTGAAGTATTTCTTCACATTTATACCCAATTTCTGTATATAAGTCTTCAATAGTTAATTTTTTGGTGGAGTTACAATTTAGTGCATGTCTGGGTTATCAAGTCTGAATGATTTCATAGTCATTTTTGTGCAGTTTTTTTTATTTTTAATATGTGTTCTGATTTTTGGGTGATTCATGTTGGTAGATTAACTTTACACTACTAAAGGCTTCACTTATGGGAAACTTTCAATTCTTCAAGCCCCTACTTCCCGAATTACTTTTGGGTATGGTTCTCTTTCTCTTCATATATAACGCTTACTTCTTCTTAGTTGGGTTTCGTTAGCATTGCAGGATATCCCAAAACAATTCTACAAATACCACATAGTTGAAAAAACTAATCTTATAGCTGGTGAGTTCACTTCAGATAACCTGAAATTTCCTGTGAAATATCTTGGTGATAGAATAACTAAAGGTTGGAAAGAGTTCACTGAGGGACGATTTCCAAGTCATAGACATTTTAATATTCGAGTCCCTTGAAGATTTAAATTTCCATGCGTTTAGACCCAGCAGTTGTGAACTCCAATTTGTCAAGACTCCAATGGAAAATCGGCAGGAGGACATGAGTAAGCTATCATATATTGTAGTCCAGGACTAATAATTTTTTCGATTTTGATGTTAGTACTACCTAAAGTTTGTATGATTTGTTGCAAGAATTGAAGAGAACTTTGTAACACTAAATATCACAACAGAGAGTATCAAGAGTAGCATAATTGTAATAAAAAAAAAATTATTTTGCTTATGGTTTCTAACTTTTGTACAGTGTAACACTATATTTTGTTTGTGCAGTTTCTTCTAGAGTCATTCAGCAAACCAATGATTTAGAAAATGTTGCAGGTAAGACCATATGTATGGTGAATGAGGATGGAGTGAAATGGTCTGTCAAACTGGTGATGACTGTTGAAAGTCGGATGCGGCGATTACGTTTAACTGGTGGCTTGAGAGCATTCCTCAAGGCGAAAAAAATCAAGGCTAACAACACTTTTGTGTTGAAGTGAAGGAATTTCTAGCAGTTCTAATCGGGATTAGCAACCCTAGTCTGAATTCCGAGCCTAGGATCTAAGGTTCATGTAATTGAATCTATCAGATCTCGAAGTTACCTGGTGAATATGCAGCGGAAGTATTGCAAGTAGTCAAGATCACGAAGCGCCTCAAATGCTGCGCCTCTACTGGTATCCACACGCACACAAACTGGACCGCAGGGATGCTAGTGCCTTACAGAGATCTAATCTCCAGAGAGGTTTCTATCTGTGTTCTGGTGGCTGTGAATTAGGTTAGGGGCGAGTTTAGGTCGACCATATATCTTATATATGTCGGCTTAAACCACAACGGAATTAACCAATGATTAAACCGAATTAATCTGATTAATCTGCGAGTGCATCGATCGATGCACTTTCTGCAACGATCGATGCTATCCCAGAACATTGATATCGAATGCATATCACATATGCATTCACTGGATCATTACATTAATGATCAACCTCGTCTTTAACGCCCAGTTTGCTTAGGTGTGTGACCCTGTAGGATCATATAACACTAGCAATGAGTTCTCAACTCATTGATCATAAGTGGCTTCTAGCAAAGCGTTATGACTACCTAGTGTTATGTGATTGTCTCATCTCGACTATACGACTTTCACTTAGAGCAAGTACAATAGATTTCAGGACATTCCCAACAATCTCCCACTTGTACTGGAATCATCTATTCCTTTAATCCCTTTGTAGCTATATCTCAATCTAGCATAAGGCAAGCACTGTGTCATCCTTATTCAACCAGATTACGTTTATCGAATCCCGATTTGTACTGTCGAAAAACAAACGACTGACAATCACCTCGTTTGAGCACGGCCACGCATTTCCAGTATCAAATCTTCGATAGGCCCAGAGATATTTAACTCCTGTTATATAGGAGGTACAAATCCCATCTTGTTCCATCCATGTCTCTTTTATATTTCATGATACGCCTAATCAGTGTCTTTATGATCACCAGTTACGGCTGACGTTTGACAAAGTCAAGACGAACCAATCCATATAAGAGAGGACATGATGAACTCAGGTCTAAGGACTACTCTCTTTAGTCGTAATGAGAAACTCTTATGACACTCATATAACATCTTGTAGAGTTCTCATTAACGGGTCAAGTCCGATCATGTGTTCTCCAACACACATCTATGTGATTGACTTTAATACACTTATTAAATGACTCCATGAAACATAGTCATCAGTCACCTCACATACTAGTCTCACGTGGTTGTTAGTGTCCCATTTTAACAACCTCGACTAGGGACCATTTATAATTTATGTCATTTTTTTCTTATAGGGTTTCATGATCAAGTCACATACTTGATAACCTATAAAATGTCATAGATTACTTTGGGACAATTATTTAATAAGACAATTAAATAATGCTGAAACAATTTCATTAAAATAACATAATCAAATTATGTTTTACGAACATCAAGTCATAACTAAAACAAATACAACTCCCACTGAAAATCAAGATCATATCTTAAGAAATCTAATGCCTATAGCAGTTGTATGAAACACATGCTTAGGCCTTGGGAGGGGCTTGGTCAGTGGATCAGCAACATTCTCATCCGTAGGGACTCTGCTGATCTTCACATCTCCTCTATTCACAATATCACGGATAAGGTGATATCGCCTTTCTATGTGTTTGGATTTCTGGTGTGATCTAGGTTCCTTTGCTTGCGCAATGGCTCCATTGTTGTCACAATACAGAGCCACTGGCTCAGAAATACTAGGAATCACACCAAGTTCAGTGATGAACTTCTTGATCCAAACAGCCTCCTTTGCCGCTTCAGAAGCAGCGAGGTACTCAGCTTCAGTTGTGGAGTCTGCTACAGTGTCCTGCTTGGAACTCTTCCAGCTGACTGCACCGCCATTCAGGCAGAAGATGTAACCAGATTGCGATCGGAAATCAACTTTGTCTGTCTGGAAACTTGCGTCTGTGTAACCACTTACTACCAGCTCATCACTTCCTCCGTACACCAAGAATTTATCCTTAGTATTTCTCAAATACTTCAGAATATTCTTGACTGCTGTCCAGTGACTTTCACCTGGATCCGATTGGTATCTACTCGTCATGCTTAAAGCACAAGCAACATCTGGACGAGTACAGAGCATGGCATACATGATGGATCCCAACGCCGAGGCATAGGGAATCCGACTCATGCGATCTCGCTCAGCAGGTGTCTCAGGACACTGCTTCTTGCTGAGACTTATGCCGTAAGACATTGGTATGAAGCCCTTCTTGGAATCTTGCATTCTGAACCTGTGTAAGACTTTATCGATATAAGTGTCTTGACACAGTCCAATCAACTTGTTTAATCTATCTCTATAGATTCTTATTCCAAGAATATACGCGGCTTCTCCCATGTCTTTCATTGAAAAACAACTTCCGAGCCAAGTCTTAACTGACTGTAACAACGGAACGTCATTTCCGAGAAGAAGTATGTCATCTACATACAGCACGAGAAATGCAACTGCGCTCCCACTAGTCTTCTTGTAAACACATGGTTCTTCTTCGCTTCTGATGAGATCAAACTTTTTGACTGCTTCATCAAAACGAAGATTCCAACTCCGAGATGCTTGCTTCAATCCATAAATGGATCGATGAAGTTTGCATACTTTCCTAGCTGCATTTGAATCGATGAAACCTTCGGGTTGTGTCATGTACACATCCTCTTCCAGAATTTCATTAAGGAAAGCTGTTTTCACGTCCAGCTGCCAGATCTCATAATCATAATGAGCAGCTGTTGCTAGGAGAATCCGAATGGATTTAAGCATGGCGACAGGTGAATAGGTTTCTTCATAGTCAATACCATGAATTTGTTTGAAACCTTTTGCCACTAGCCTTGCTTTATATATCTGAATATTTCCATCCACATCAATTTTCTTCTTGAAAATCCATTTACACTCAATGGGTCTTGCACCATCGGGTAAATCAACCAAAGTCCATATTTGGTTCTGTGACATGGATCCCATTTCGGATTCAGCGGCTTTCAGCCACTTTTCGGAGTCAGGGCTCATCATCGCTTCTACAAAATTCGCTGGCTCGTCACTGTCAATGATCAACAAATCATGACAATTGGTTACGAGAAATCCATATCTCTCGGGTTCGTGACGGATCCTTTCGGATCGGAGAATTTCAGGCTCCACAGGCGCCGTTTCTACAACTCTTTGTAGATCCAACTGTTGTTCTTCCTCTACGGGTTGAGCATTTTCCTGCGGTTCTCGAACTTCTTCGAGTTGTACTTTACTCCCACTGTTTCTCTTGGAAATAAATTCTCTCTCAAGAAAAACGCAGTTCCGAGCAACAAACACTTTGTTCTCGGATTGGTTGTAAAAGTAGTATGCCTTGGTTTCCTTAGGATAACCAACGAAGTAGCACTTGTCTGATTTGGGTTCGAGCTTATCTGTAATTAATCGCTTAACATAAGCTTCACAACCCCAAATCTTCAGGAAAGACACACTCGGAACATTTCCAGTCCACATCTCATGTGGTGTCTTTGCAACTGATTTTGACGGAACCCTATTAAGTGTAAACGCAGACATTTCTAGAGCGAATCCCCAAAAGGATAATGGAAGAGTTGAGAGACTCATCATTGACCGAACCATATCCAATAAAGTCCGATTTCTCCTCTCAGACACGCCATTCGATTGTGGTGTTCCAGGAGGAGTGAGTTGTGAAACAATTCCACAATCTCTCAAATGATCACTGAATTCTTGGCTCAAGTATTCTCCTCCACGATCTGATCGAAGAGCCTTAATACTTTTGCCAAGTTGATTCTGTACTTCATTTTGGAACTCTTTGAACTTTTCAAAAGATTCCGACTTATGTCTCATTAAATAGACATAGCCATACCTGTTGAAATCATCAGTGAAGGTAATGAAGTATCGAAAATTTTCTCTGGCACTTGTGCTCATTGGGCCGCATACATCGGTATGTATAAGGCCCAATAAGTCACTGGCCCTTTCATTTGGTTTGTTGAAAGGGGCCTTAGTCATTTTGCCTAGTAAACAAGATTCACATTTCTCACATGATTCATAATCAAATGAGCCCAGAAGCCCATCACTATGGAGCTTTTGGATCCGTTTCTCGTTTATGTGGCCCAAACGACAATGCCAAAGAAAAGTCTGATTCGTGTCATTTGATTTGAATCTCTTGGTGTTAATGTTATAGATTGGTGCGGTTTGGTTTAAAACATAAAGTCCATTCTCTAATGGGCTGCTACCATAAAATACATCATTGTAATCAAAAGAACAACATTTATTCTTAATTGAAAACTGATATCCTTCCACATCCAAAACAGGAATGGAAATAATATTTCTGCTTATAGCAGGTACATAGTAGCAATTATTAAGTTTTAAAACCAAACCAGAAGGTAAAGACAAGTTATATGTTCCTACGGCTAATGCAGCAACTCTTGCTCCATTCCCCACGCGCAGGTCCACTTGTCCCTTTTCCAACTTCCTACTGTTGCTTAGGCCCTGCATATTTGTACAAATATGAGCACCACAGCCGGTATCCAATACCCAAGAAGTAGAACCAGAAGTAGTAACATTTACTTCTATAACATAAATACCCGAAGATGAAGTCTCGAAAGTCTTCTTCTTCTTCTTCTTCTCTTCCAAGAATTTGTTGCAATTTCTCTTCCAATGCCCAAGCTCTTTACAGTAATGGCACTTATCAGTCTCAGATGGGCCTGGCTTGGGCTTTGGGGCTGGCGCCGGCGTGTCCTGGTTCTCAACCGGGACTGCCTTGCCCTTTCCCTTACCTTTGCCAAGTTTCTTAAACTTCTTACCCTCTTGTACCATAAGTACATTAGGAGTGCCCTTCTTGATATTAGGCTCAGCTGTCTTGAGCATGCCGTGCAGTTCAGTCAACGTCTTTGTCAAGTTGTTCATGTTATAGTTCATAACAAACTGATCATAACTTGACGGCATTGACTGCAGAATGATGTCAGTAGCCAACTCTTGGCTAATAGGACAATCCAGCTTCCCCAGGTTATCAATATAACCCATCATCTTAATGACATGAGGACTGACTGGACTGTCCTTTGGTAGCTTGCATTCAATGAGAGATTTAACCGTCTGGTATCTCTCAGTTCGTGCTTGCTCCTGAAACATACTTTTCAAGCTAGTGATCATCTCCACGGGCGACTCCACGTTCTCGTATTGCTTCTGCAAATCCGAGTTCATGGTAGCCAACATGAGACAATTCACATCGACCACATCATTAGAATGCTTAACCCAAGCATTCCTTTTTGCATGTGGAGCATTGGCTCTCGGTTTTTCAGGGAGAACATTTTCAAGGACATAGTCCCGCTTCTCCTGCTTGAGAACAATTCTCAAGTTCCGATACCATTCGAGAAAATTCGATCCATTTAACTTGTCCTTCTCAAGGACGGATCGCAGGGAGAAAGAATTGTTATGAGTAGCAGTCATAGCTGAGAATCATAGAAAAGAAAAGGTTTAGTTATGACGTTCAAGAAATGAGAAGTCTTAACTTTTAAGAAAACTCGCACTATATTCAAACAATGTTTCCTCAGATGAATATAATGATCCAAGACCCATGTTTCACTAGACTTGAGTGAGCCACTGGCTATCACTCAACTTTAGCTATCTAGGTAAGCAACAACCTTACTAGTTATATCCAATATAACTCTTGGTTGTGGATCGACATCTTATGTCCAATCCACCTGATGTCTCTGGGCCCAAAACGATTTTGATGGCCCAGTCAAGTAAACCAATCTCTTCAGTCACGTAATTGTCGATGTCTTGCACTGCAAGTCCATCAACACGATTACCTCTGCCTTACTCATGAAATTGTGGACATCTTGCACTGCAAGTCTATCACACAACTAAATGGGTCTTGACAGTTGACAAGATTGGAAAGACATCAAGTACACTTGATATTTGGTTGAGGAACGGAACCATTTAAAACGTTCAGTTTTACTATGTTTTAATTCTTATAATTAATTAATCTGCGATAACCGATCAATCCAATTGATCTGGTTTTGAATACCGGTCAGCGTCGATCGATGCTACATTAGCATCGGTCGATGCCAACCTAATCCAACCAATCGCATTTAAACCATTCACAGTGTTCGACCATTATTAACCAAGCTCGATGACTGGTCCAATCCAATTGAACCGATCCAACAATCTCGCGAGGCTGTGTCGATCGATGCAACAATTGCATCGATCGACACTAGGCGAAAACTAGGTTTATTCGGGTTTTTGCCCTGCATAGATCGTTGTCGGATTGGCAACGATCGACACCATGCGAAAAACCCTAAATTAATTCGGGTTTTCGCTCTGTGTCGATCGATGCCCGATTGGCAACGATCGACACTATGCGAAAAAACCTAACGTTTTCGAACAAAACCCTAAACTAGGTTACTTTGATCAAAACGAGTTTTAGCATGCTTGTATCAATTATACAAAGATCTAGATTCAACTAATCTAATCATCATGTTACAGATTCAATGGAACCCTAAAGCTCTGATACCACTGAAGGAATTTCTAGCAGTTCTAATCGGGATTAGCAACCCTAGTCTGAATTCCGAGCCTAGGATCTAAGGTTCATGTAATTTAATCTATCAGATCTCGAAGTTACCTGGTGAATATGCAGCGGAAGTATTGCAAGTAGTCAATATCACGAAGCGCCTCAAATGCTGCGCCTCTACTGGTATCCACACGCACACAAACTGGACCGCAGGGATGCTAGTGCCTTACAGAGATCTAATCTCCAGAGAGGTTTCTATCTGTGTTCTGGTGGCTGTGAATTAGGTTAGGGGCGAGTTTAGGTCGACCATATATCTTATATATGTCGGCTTAAACCACAACGGAATTAACCAACGATTAAACCGAATTAATCTGATTAATCCGCGAGTGCATCGATCGATGCACTATCTGCAACGATCGATGCTATCCCAGAACATTGATATCGAATGCATATCACATATGCATTCACTGGATCATTACATTAATGATCAACCTCGTCTTTAACGCCCAGTTTGCTTAGGTGTGTGACCCTGTAGGATCATATAACACTAGCAATGAGTTCTCAACTCATTGATCATAAGTGGATTCTAGCAAAGCGTTATGACTACCTAATGTTATGTGATTGTCTCATCTCGACTATACGACTTTCACTTAGAGCAAGTACAATAGATTTCAGGACATTCCCAACATGAAGATACTTTGGAAAAACGCCACAATTTCAGTCTTCAAGCTCTGCTCCAATAAATCTTGATTTTATTTTGCTACTTAGTCTAATACTCTGCCTTTTTGAAAAACATGAATGTTTGTATTGAAATAAAGAAATCTCTCTCCTCATTAACAAGTGGAAGAGTCACGTATGTTCCTAAAGTTTGGTTTGAAACTCCTTCTAAATGTTTGCAGCTACATAAAGGTATAATGTTGGTTTTGGCGAGTCTAATTGATGAAATATAAAAATTCATTAGAGTTTTGCAATTGAGAAGACAGTAAATTACACCTACAAATATAACAACCAATATTATTAGGGTTCTTCATCTTGATATTCATCGTCATCTTCATCCTCATCATCAAAAAAGGATAAGGTACACCGGAATTCAACTTCTGGTTCCGCATCCCCGATCTTGTAATCAAGATGTATTGGGTTTCCTCCTTGTACAGAATTCTTGATAACGAGATCTTTGATTCTAGTCATCATCACAGGATCATAATTTTTTTGTTGCAAAAGAATCGTTTCCACACCATAATCTCCTGAAATATTTTTCCTCAGGTTGACATGAACAACATTTAACCACAATTGCTTTGGTTTCTTCGTGTATGGATAAAGGATATAAAAAAACTTGATCCTCTTGTGAGGCTGTGCAATATGTATGTACTGAATGAAGTTATATAGATACACATATTTAAAGGTAAGGAACATACATATATAGAACAAATGCTTCGTCTTTATTGTATCTTCATGATGAAAGAACGTCTACAATGCCAGCGTTACTCCTCCGAGTGCCTCTACCGAGAATAGGATCGTACCAATTACACTTAAAAGTGTGATTCTCATATTTAAAATTCCCTCAATCTCGAGCTGTATGATATTAGTTAAGATCCCGTGGAAATCATCCTCATCAGAAGAATCGTCATAATTCTCTCCTTTAACACTTACACCATAGTTACATGTCTTCCGTCCCTCGCCATGATTCTTCGTATGAAACAAAAATCCTTTTGTAAAATAGATTGGCCAAGTTTTAGCGTTACACACGGGTCCATTCACTATCTCTAGTATCCATGGAGGAAAATAATATGTTTGTTTCCAATAAGTAACCTTTATATACAAAATAAAATATCAAATATAGAGCAATGCAAATAAATTTATATAAATATATAATATGTATATAGGTACGGCTGAATTTTACACATACATAATCTTCGACACATATAGGATATTCTTTGGTCTTTTTGCGGTTACTTCTTTTGCAGAGAGTTCTGGATATTTCGTAGACATATAATATTCGAACATGCTTTCGGGCAAAAGTTATATGAGAAATCACATATAGTGGAATATATTAAACTGTAAGATAAGACATGCCAAATTATATATACCTCTCTAGTGGCTGAAAAAAATTTACAGTTTCGCAGAACATATACATGTGTGCATCGATAGTCTTTTTCTAAAAGTTAGATTACTTGCATTCTTCCACTTGGACGACCTACTTGAGTAAATAGATCAGGTACAATAAGATGATATATGGGGATTTCACCTTCACTGAATCTGGTTAACCTGACCAAATAAATTAGTTTAGAAAAAGTTATAATTAATTAATAACTAACATGTGTCTTACAAATGGTAAAGTGAACATGTGATTGGTCATAGAATTTACCTTGATTTCTTTTTTTTATTCGCATCAAAGTAGTGCTATGAGAAATAAACTACCTCCTCATTGATATATGATTGAAAAATCGATCCTGCTGCATATCTTTTGTTATTTGCTTTCCCTTTCAACTTTTTGAAAACTCTTTCAAAAGGGTACATTCACTTATATTGTACCGGGCCTCCTAATTCAGCTTCATAGGGGACATATATCGGTAAGTGCTCCTTCACGTCGAAAAATGATGGTGAAAAAATCTTTTCCAAATTGCATTTGATTAAAACTATCTTTTCTTTGAGAATTTGGACGCGACTTTTTGTAAATTTTTCGAGCATAAGTCGCATTTGATACTCATATTTACTTATCAGATATTCGTATTACTATAAGAAAAATTAATTAGAAACTGATAATACATGGTGGACGTTCTGGTATAAAAGTTCAGCAAAGATAAATGGAAGTAGTCGCTTTATAAAAATGTGGCAGTCATGACTCTTCATCCCTGAAAACTTATTGTTCTCCATATCAGCACAACTAGCTAAGTCGGCCGCATAGTCATCTGTGAACTTGACTGCATGTTTCACACATTCCAGTAATCTTGTTATGGCATCGTCTGTCAATATGTACTTGGGGAAAGGAGCTTTACCCTCACTATCAATATTCAAGTGTAGCCGATAGAACTTTGACGGGCATCCTTGTTCGATTGTTTTGTCGATTTATGCTTCTCGGATAGAACTTTCATTTCCTCCTCGTCGACGATGAAGTCTATCGCCCTGTGCAAAGCGTCTGCCATTGTCTGGGAACAGTTCAGTGAGATTTCCTTTCTGATGTCCGATTTGTAACAAAGTGCCTTCTTTAGCGTGTTGATGCCCACTTTGCCGCTTAAGCCTTCAATTCTCGTCGCGACCTTTTTGAATCGTTCGATGAATTTCCTCAGTCTTTTTGTCGGGCCTTGGCACATCGACCATAGATCAACGTCAGAAGTATCTCTATCCATGAAGATAGAATACTGTTTCATGAATTCCTTGGACAGATGTTGAAAGCTTCCAATGGAATCTCGTTCCAGCCTGGAAAACCATTCGAGCGCCGCTTCTTTCAAATGTTCTACGAACAAGAGGCAAAAACCAGCAGCCTTCTCCTTTCGCCTGAGATTGGCCCTTCCCATCGCGATACGGAAAGCCATCATGTGAGCTTTCATATTAGTCGTTCCGTCGTAACTTGGGATTTTGAGCTTGCATGGATTGGAGATTCGTGTTTTGGTGATTCGGGCTTTGAACGGTGTTTTTCTTGTTTCTTCCAAGACGCGATCGATCTCCGGCGCAGCGCTCCTTGCCCGGTGAACTTGTGATCGTACTTTTTTTATCTCTGCTATTGAGTTCGCTCCGTTTATTGATTCTTCGTCGTTCAGTTGACTCGTTTGGTTGAGTCTGCTGGACTTCTTCTTCCGAAAACTCATCGTCGCTCAGTTCAGGGATGTATCTATCCGCTTCAATCCTTTCTTCATCATCGGCAGAATGCGGTTCAGTTTGGTTTCCAGGCGGGATTGGACCTTCGTTTCCGCAATCGTCCGCACCATTCGGCGCTGCGAGTCTTCGTGCTCGGATCAAAGGGGGAGGATATGTCACATTAGGTCTAGTTGTTTGAGGAGTTTGTTCACCCGTGGTTTGCACACGGTGTTTCGACGTGTTCCTTCCTGATTTGTCGGACGTCAAGAAATCCAGCCGTATGTGTTCAGTTGGAGCGAAGTTCACCGTTTGGGTGTTCTGCGTTCGGTTTACGGTTCCTAGTCTCTCGATATGCTCCGTGAGAGTACTATTTTCCTTCTGTTATTCTTCAGTCCTCTTTCTTAGTGCAGCCACCATCTCTTTCAACTCGGACAGCGTTGTGTTGAGTTGATTGTTGTATCTGGTGCGGTCGTGTTTTTAACGGTGTCGCTTGTTGTTGTGTTGCCCGTAGTGATTTTAGTTGTGGTGGTGTTGCCTTCCGTTTCGTTGGTTGCTAACGGGTCTATTTTGTTTCCGTCAGTGGTCATGTCTTCGGATCCATTTAATCGGTGGTTTTTAAGTGTAAGAAACTTCTATTCCCCACAGACGGCGCCAAACTGTGAAAGACAAAACTCGCACTATCAAAACTTGTAGAGCTAAAATTTTAAGGAACAGAAATCTCAAATGTGAACACACTGAAATAGGAACTCGGAAGATTATTGATAATAGATCAGAAAAGAGAGTACAAAGCACAAAAAATGCTTAAAAAAAATTCTAAGTCTATATGCTAGGGTTTTTTGAGATATCTAAAAATAGACCGATTTCTGGTCAACAACCAAGTTGTCTCTTCCTTCCCAAATAGCCATGCAACGTTCCTGCCTCCGTGTAATTCTGACCATACCCCATGCCTTGTCACCCTAGACCACCTATTACCCCAAGCCGGTACCAAGCCTTTCAAATTCCTTAACTACTTGACCAAACACCCAAGATTTAATCAAGTGGTATAGGATGCGTGGATTCTTGCTGGAATCGTTGCTTCTAATCTAACCAGGCTGTGTTATAAGCAAAAGTAAATAAAACATGCTTTAAAGCAGTTAAATAAGGCTAATTTCTCAAACATCCAAGAGAAAGTGAGTGAGGTTAACCATTTGCTTTTAGACTTGCAGGTACAAGCGTTGAACATCCCAACAAAAGATTTATTTGAACAAGAAAGGGCGCTCCACCTCAGATGGTCCTTCCTGCGTCAAATAGAAGAGTCCTATTTCAGACAAAAATCAAGGATTCTATGGTTGAATCAAGGAGATCAGAATACCCCTTACTTCTATAGAGTGTGCCAGTCTCGGTTAAGTTATAATTCCATTCGTTCTTTTCATCTGCCTAATGGGACTTAGGTTTCATACCCACAGGAAATGAGCCTCATTGCTATATCACACTTCAAGAGTATCCTTGGCCCGGTTAATCTGCCTCTAACTTCTATTATCACTCTACCGGACTGGTTTCAAGAGTTGAATCCCTTCTCGTGTTCACTTGCGCAGCAACAATCAATGTCTCTTTGTCCCACAACTGAAGAAATTACTAATGTTCTCCTTAAGCTCAATCCAAGTAAAGCCCCGGGCCTTGACGGTTTGACTTCGGGCTTCTACAAATCTGCTTGGGGAATCATTGGTCCTGAAGTTGTCTCCTCGATCCAGCATTTTTTCCTCAACTCATTCATGCCAGCAGCAACCAACGCAGCTATCTTGTCTCTTGTGCCCAAGAATCCTGGCGCCTCTTCCATCTCTGATTACTGGCCTATAGCATGTCTGAACACCCTGTATAAAACAGTGTCTCGCCTTCTTGTCACGCGTTTAAAGCCACTCTTTACTACCCTGATTCAGCCAAATCAAACAGCCTTTGTTAGTGATAGACTTCTGATTGAGAACACAATACTAGCAGGGGAGCTAGTTAATGGTTATCATCGCAATTCTGATATAAAAAGAATTACCATAAAGGTAGATATAGCAAAGGCCTTTGACACCTTGTCCTGGGATTTCTTATTTCATTGTCTACAAGGCCTCTGTCTCCCTGCTACATTCATTGGATGGTTAAAGGCTTGTATCTGCTCAACTAACTTTACAATTGGCTATAACGGGATGGTCCATGGATACTTTAAAGGTAAGCAGGGACTGAGGCAAGGGGATCCCTTATCCCCTTACCTCTTTTTCATTGCTATGAACAATTTGTCCCTAATGCTTAACAAGGCAGCTGAAGAAGGGAGGTTTGGTTATCATGATAAATGTGAAGCTACTAAGATCACTCACTTGTGTTTTTCGGAAGACCTTCTCATATTCACAGATGGCTCGGTGAATTCTGTCCAACAAGTCCTACAAGTACTGCGGGAATTTGAGCTGAGATCAGGTTTGGCAGTGAGTGTTCAGAAGTCTTCTTTCTTCGCTGCTGCAATGTCACAACAGGAAATCGACACTATAAAGGCCTCAACGGTCATGCCTTGTTGCACACTTCCTGTCAGGTATTTAGGAGTACCGTTTTCATCTAAAAAGCTATCTATAGCTGACTGTGAAGTACTCATTCAGCAAGTAAAAGGTCGGCTTACCTCTTGGACTGTGAAGACTCTTTCTTTTGCTGGTAGACTGTTGCTTATAAAGACTGTTATCGGTGGAATTACAAAATTTTGGTGCTCCTCATTCATCCTGCCCAAACAAGTAATCAAACGGATTAATTCTCTATGTGGAGTTTTTTTGTAGAAGGGTGACATCGACGCACATCATTCTGCAAGAGTATCGTGGGAAGTGGTCACAAAATCGAAAAAGGAAGGTGGACTGGGAATCAGGGATCTCTCAACTTGGAATAAGGCTTGCTCCCTAAAATTGATTTTGTTACTCTTCTTTCAATCAGGTTCGATTTGGGTTGCTTGGTTCAAGAATGAGGTGCTTAGTGGCTCAGTGAACAATCTATGGACAGCCAAAACTAGTACAAGATACTCTTGGCTTGCAAACAAACTGATAAAATATAAGGATGTAATGTTTACCTGGATAAAACTGGTCATTGGTAATGGGAGAGTTTGTCGATTTTGGACAGATCATTGGTCTCCTTTTGGAAGCCTAGAACTCTACTTAGGAAACAGCCAACAGTCTAGATTGGGAGTCTCTATGGATGCAACACTTGCAAGCTTACATCGCCATGGTAGCTGGGCTCTAAGCCCTGCACGCACAGAGAACCAGGTCAACGTTCATACGTTTCTGACTAATATTCAGCTATCGGAAGTTGAGGATAGTTATGCTTGGGAAGTAAAAGGCAATAGTAATAGCAAATACTCTACGGGTGGAATTTATGACTTACTGAGATCAGGACAAGGAGAGGTGGTTCCTTGGGCTGACACGGTTTGGATTAAAGGTGGGATACCGAAACAGAGTTTCTTAACGTGGTTATTCGTAATGAACAGATGCCCGACGAAGGACATGTTAATAGGGTGGGGAGCTCAAACGGATCCGAATTGCCAACTCTGCAATAGTGTGTGTGAATCGCGGGATCATCTGATCTTTGACTGTAGCTATTCATGGTAGATATGGAATCCACTGGCCACTCGCCTTAGGTTTAATTCTGCCAAAGGTTGGGAAAATCTGCTCCTCCAGCTTCAAAATCTGCGGAGAAACAAATATGAAAAGCGTCTTATCCAGCTATCTTGGCAATTTACTCTTCATTGGCTCTGGGCGGAACGTAATAGCAGGATTCACAGAGCGACTTACCGTTCTACGGATTCCATCAGGTTACTCATTGAAAGGCAGATAAAGGTTAGGATTCTCAGTTTTCGGGTCACAAATCCAGCTGCATCCTCCTCTCTGATGCAGATTTGGTTAGCAGGTTCTTAAGGAGGTGCTTGATCGTGCTCAATCGTTGCATCTGAGTTCTGATTGTTACTCGATCTCTCATGCTCTGCCTCTCCATCTCTCATCTTCGTCTTGATTCAACCTTCAACCGCTTTTTGGAAAGTTGGTCGTATAATTAATTATTAGCTTCTTTGGCCGGACCTTAATTAAGTAATAGTTTTCCATCTATAGTCCACTAGGCTTGTAAAACATTTTTCTTCCTTCTGCAATTAATATATGAAAGCCTTTTTTTCAAAAAAAACTGCAATGATGTTTTAATATACAATTATAGTTCTTGATTTGCTTTTCAACTTTTCAGAATGTCTTTGTGGGTGTTACGGACTCATCGTACACACTTATGGAATGGGCAATGACAGAGCTTCTACGTCACCTTGAATGTCTGAACAGACTTCAAGAAGAAGTCCGTACAATTTGTAAGGGAAAATCAAGAGTATCTGAAGAAGAGCTCCAAAACATGAAGTACTTGAAAGCTGTGATCAAAGAGACACTACGGCTACATCCTCCACTTCCATTGATGGCTCCTCACCAATCAACATAAGATGTAAGAATAAGAGATTACCACATACATGCCGGTACACTAGTAACGATCAATGCATGGGCGACAGGGAGAGAGGCTGCGATATGGGGACCAGACGTAGAGGAGTTTACGCCGGAGAGACATTTGGATTCATTTGTTGATTTCCGGGGTAATGATTTTGAGCTGATTTCGTTTGGAGCAGGGAGAAGGATTTGTCCAGCCATATCATTCGCTACAGCATTGAATGAGTTGGTTTTGGCTAACTTAGTGCATCAATTTGACTGGATATTACTGGTTGAATTTATAGAAAATCAAACAATGGTCGCTGAATCAACCGATAGTGTAATTCATCGCATGTTCCCTCTTTACGCCATTGCATCATCTACTACCTAAGCAGAGCTTTAGATATAAACTATGTATTACGTTATTTGAGTAATAAACATGTTTACTCATTTGAAGCTTTCCCTAGCAAAGGTATCTTTGTGATTTAAGTTCTTGAAGGTTATTCCACCTCACTTCACTTAATTTGAATAGAAAAAACACCCGGATTTCTATGCCGGATTTCTATGGTTCTCGGGATTAGTTTGGACTTGGGTTATGATGACCCGATTATAATAAAATTAAAAAAGAGATTGCCTTTAATAAGACCAAAAACAATGATCAACTCTCTCTATAAAATCTGTAAAATACAAATTTACACACACACTTCACTCTCCTCTTAAAGACACCACAAAAGCATTAGAACCTACAAATTCAAGAAACTGAATGACATCTTCTCTTCTGAAACATGAATTGTCTCTCTGAATTTGTCTTCTCTTCCGTATGTTTAACATTACCAGAAACACTTTGGCTTCTTCCAAGTCTCAACATGATTGCGTTCAACTTGTTCAGACCTCTAGAGAGCTTCCTAAACAGTCCATAACGTGTTCTCCGGCTCGGCTTTACTAATTCTCTCTTCATTGAAACATGATCCTTCTCGAGATCTGTCAGCCTCATCCTCATCCTCGCCACTTCAAGTCTAAGCTCTCTGTTCTCTCTTCTCACCGACGCGTAGTTGTCTCGCGGTGAGATCGCCCCGCTTGCCATCCCGCTTCCCGAACGGTTCGGAAACTGTCCTGGGAACAAGAAGAACTGGCTTTGACTCGAACCGCCCACGCCGTTACCACCGCCGCTAGTCATCGTATTCTTGAGCCGCGTCTGTTCGTAGAACAAGACTTGAACCGCGATCTGGATCGGAAGTCTCTCGTTCTGTGCCGCGTGGCTACTTGCGTCTTGAGACAGTTTCTGACAGCTGATTGTCTTGCAGAGACGGTAACGCTCTGAATCTTTCATGTTGGGATGAACCTAGTTCAACCAAAAAGAACCAAATCAAAAATCATAAGAAACCTTGATTTTTTAAATAGAAAAGAAAGGGAGATATTCTTCACTTTTGAATTACCTTGAGGAAGATATCAATGGCTCGGTAAAGGCTATCACAGACGACACGGGCATGGTCCGGGAGAAGCTCAGCGAGAGCTATGAACTTGGAAGGAGGGAGGTTCGAGTCGAGAGCAACCTCAGCTAGATAACTATCCATCAACTTGGACACCTTGAAGATGGAACTCTGTTTCGGAGACTCAGGCCCCTCGAAATCGTACAAAGCCATCTCTCCCTCGTCCACCACCTCTCCACCGTCGTCGTCGTAGTCGCACTCGTCGAGATTCAGGAACATGGAGAAGATTCTCTGAACCGAGTCGGTTTCGTACATGGCGCCGCCGATGTTCGCCGGAATGAGGATGTCTTCAAGGATCGCTTGGTCCAGCTGGTGGCTTATCCTTCTCTCCAGATCCGATCTACAAGAGACGGAGGTTGCAGATCCTATAGCTGTCTTCAACAAAGTAGATAGGAAGGAGATCGGGATAGAGCTTTTGCTCGCTTGTGTCGGGAGGAGACCAACGATCGCTTCAAGGATGATTCGTTGTTTCTTCTGCAGATCCGAATCAAGAATCACATTTCCTTTGACGAGATTCGGCTCTCTGATGATTTGAAGTGACTTACGAGCATAGCTCATAAGAATCTCACTGATTATCTCATGATTCAAACCTTTAGATTTCATGGCGGAGACAACTCTCTGGAAGAAATCGAGCTTGAGGATGAGCAGAGACCTTCCCCACCAATCAGAAGGTTTCTCTGTCTCCGGCGCCAATCTCTCGAATTTCTGATCGAGCTTGAGCAAACCGGACACGAGCTGTTCTTTGCAAGCGTTTACAGCGATGGCATTTACGAGCCTCCCGACGAGGGTAATCTCTTCAGCTACCGGTAATAGCCTCTCGACGGAGTGAAGAACAGTGATGGAGTTCGAGATATCATTAAAGATCGAGTCTTTCATGTAACACTCTGTTCTCGTCTCGAGATTCTTCTCCGACAACTCCTCTGTCATCTCCAGGTAATGAGCCACGCATCTCAGCGCTGCGATGTTCGACGACGTGAATTGGACGACGACGCCGTAGCAGAATTTAGCGGCTAGCTCAAACGCTTCTGAGCCGCCGGGAACTGCGGGTAGGTTCAGGTGATAAGCGTTTTTCGCGTCTTTTGACTCTAAAAGAAGTTTCCTGATTCTTCCGCTCCGAGAGACAAGAGGAAACTGAAAACAGAGAGGATGGTTTTGTTTGTATAAGTCTTCCTATTGACGAGTTGAGTTATGAATTTCGTTACCTTGTGAAGAGAAAAGCTTGCAGAGCCAACTTCTATGGTTAAGTCACTCGTAACATCCGAAACCGGCCTGGAAACACAAACACAGCTTAGGTTTTGTGCATAAGACTTGGTGAAAGTTGTCTTCTTTTGAGGACCCATAAGCCAAAGATGTTAAATCTTTGTTTGTTTCTGAAAGAAAGCGAACAAAAAAGTGAGAGATGAGTACCATTGAGGAGTGTGTCTGATGCTTGAACTTGGACGAAAGGCTCTTTTCCCAGAAAGGCTATGCTTCGACTCAGGAATAGTAACAACACCCATTTCTCTTGTTCCCAAAAAAAGATCCAAACTTTCTTTTTGGTTTTTGCTGTTTCTAAACGGACAATTTACCAAACCCAGTATTATCGCAAAGACCTGCAAATATGCTTTTGTGTTTTCTACCAAAATTGTTCTTTTTGTCGGCTGAAAATGCGCTCTGTGTCTCTTTATTTCTCTGTCTCCCTTTCCAGTATGAAAGATTGTGCCAAGGAGTGAATAAAAACCTTAAATGAATTTTGTTTTATGGACATAATATATAGAAAGTTAGATTATTACAACTTTATCTTCCGAGAATTAGGACACTAATCCCGCTTACTATTGGTAGCCTGAGTATTGAGTATATGATAATATGATCTCATCTCACCTGTAGTTTTTAATATTTTATTCAATTATAACTAGTTGGTATAAATACTTATTTTATTTTGTCATATGTGGTACTAAGAAGGTATCAGTATTGATTTATTTTTGTTAGGTGATGATCAGTGTTTTTAAAACCGGACCGACCCGGTGGTCGGACCGGGTTGAACCACGAACCGGAAGCATATCCGGGTTGGGTTGATTATAAAACCCAATAGTAGTTGAACCGATTAAAAAACCGGGTTGGACCGCCAAAAAACCGGAAACCGGCGACCCATTGAACCGTATCAAACCGGGTTTTATAAAAAAAATATTATTTTATATTTTGTTAATTACTTTTTCTTTCTTAAACAATCAAATATAACTATATTAGTTTTAAATATTTATTTAAAAGTAAGATTAAACGTGTTACTATATCTTATCTCTTCTTTCAATGGTTGAATAACATAGAAAGTAAAAACTATGCATTTAAGAGGTATTATGTGTGTGTTGGTGAACAATATGTTTTGAAGATAAATTATCAATTTAAGGTGTTTCATAACGTATTTTGGAAGGTTGTTGATTTAACATTTAAATTTTGAAGTATTTTTTTAAATAATTGTTGCACATGTTTTTAAAAATTATGTTTATTAAAGTGTTTTATTTGATAGTTTGAAATTAATAACATAATATATATATACATATGTTAAATTATCATCAAATCTGGTTGAACCCGGTCGAATCCGGTCGGACCATATTAACCCATGACCCAATAGTTTTACCGGTTCAGTCGCCGGTCCGGTTTTAAAAACATTGGTGATGATTGATATACATTGGCTAGATCGATCGGCTTGGACGAAAGCATTCCACCAAAGAAAATCACTTAGGTGATGATTGATATACATTGGCTAGATCGATCGGCTTGGACGAAAGAATTCCACCAAAGAAAATTGCTTAAGCCTCTCTCTTAACACTTGTCTTTGAACAGTTGTTAAGTAGAGCTTCAGTCTGGTTTATACAGTGACCCTCTGCATCTCAACCACATAATCCATAAAAATATCTTTTCCAAGTCTTTTTTAACCGTCCATCTAAGGGTTTCTCTATCTTCAAGTTTACTGTGCAACCCTTACAAGAGATTTTGCTCGGCGGCTGGAGTTTCAAGAAGGGAATCCGATCAGGTTTGGGTTGGGTATTTAGCTTGTTCCTGCTTAAGAGACTCGTCCTCTGTCTTTGCTTGTTTCGGCTGTGGTGTTCAAGTGTTTACAAGAAAGTTTCAATCTGTTGCAATGGACAAAGCCTTGATGGCAATGTCCCTTGAAGATGATGATGTGCCGTTCGACATGCCTGATCTCCCCGAGTTCGTTCGTGTGAGCGCAACATCACAAGTGTGATTGGGAGGTTGCTGAATCCTTCGGCTCAGAAAATGTCAAGTCTGATTTTAGATATGCCTAGAAAATGGCAAGTTTATGAAAGAGTGAGGGGTGTTGCTCTATCAAAGGAGAGGTTTCAGTTCAAATTTCTGCATGAACATGATCTAATCAATACTCTTAACAAAAGGCTACACTCTTTTAATGAATGGTCACTTGCTGTTGAAAGGTGGGTGGAGAATCCTCCTGTGGATTATCTGCAAAAGGTATTGATATGGGTTCAGATAAGAAATATCCCTGTCAATTATTATACGGAAGCTGCAATCACGGCTTTGGGTGAGTTGGTTGGTGAGGTAAAAATCGTTGCGTTTGATCCGGACAAAGCTCAAGCCCAAGAGTTCGTCAGAGTTCAAGTACTATTTGACGTCTCGAAACCGCTTTGCAAGAAGAAAGTGGTAAATCTGCCGGATGGAGGGACGACAGAGATACAATACTTCTACGAAAGAGTGCAAAAGAGATGCTATACGTGTCAAAGAATGACCCACGACCAAGTTGTATGCCCTATACTCGTGAAAGAACGCTAGAATAGAGCAATTGAAAGGAAGACGGGCTCTAGTGATGGCAAAAGAAAGAATGACCCGATCAATAAAAGTGGAGATCCCCTGTTTGGGGTTCTCGATGAAGCTCAGGTTGGCATCCATCCTGTGTTGGGAAGACCGAGAAAAGCGTAAGAAGTTTTGGAAGGAATGCGTCAGTATATACTAGTGGCTGAAGGTGAAGAAAGACGCATTCAAGAGAAGAGAGTGAAACGATCAGTGAAGATGGCTGAAAGTGACCCGGTTACTCAAAAAACAGTCTTAAGGCTTGAAGCTCCCATCGTGGTAACTAAGGAATTGAATAAAGAAAAAGGTTTGGTCTTTGGATATGAATCGATGGAAGCTTCCTCATAGGCGTCTTTATCCAATCCTCCGATGGAAAAACTAATGGGATCAGCTATCAAGACTGGACAGAGCATGAGACTTGTTGGTTATAACTCATCTTCTGTCTCGGACTATGCTACTGTTAACGTAAGGAATGAGGATTCTGGTTTTCGATATGGCTCAACGGGAAATCGAGTGAAGCCTTCGATGGCAAGCTCGTCCGGGGCTATAAAGAAAGCAATAAAACCAAGGAAGAGACCATATGTGACTGACAAGAAGTCTTCAGGCTCGGCTACGAAAGGAGATGGTGGTGGAATAATAAGTGGAGGAGTGATCGACAGGAAGTTACTCGAAAAAAGAAAAGCAGTGAGTGAAGGAAAACAAGAAATTAAAGTCGCCAAGCGCAAAACCAAAGAGGTAGTCCCAAATGAGGGACTGTCCAACGCCTAATGAGCATAATAAGCTGGAACTGTCAAGGCTTGAGGCGGCCTCATGGATTGACAGTTCAACAACTCGGGGAGATGCGTCAAAAACATTTTCCGGATGTCTTGTTCTTGATGGAAACGATGTAAAAACGTAATGTTCTTGTACATATGCAAGTTTGGTTGGGTTATGACTATGTATATACGGTTGATCCGGTGGGACTTGCGGCGGTATAGCCTTATTTTGGAAGAAAAGTTCTGATGTTGTGTTCAACTTTGTTCATAAGAACATAATGGATTTTCATGTACAGATCGGTAACTTTGGTTTTTTCTTGACTTGTGTATATGGAGAGCCTAATGGTAGTAAGAGAAACAAAGTTTGGGAGAAGCTCACGAGGATAGGAATTCAAAGGAAACGAAGCTGGGCTATGATCGGAGATTTCAATGAGCTCCTCGCAAACAATGAAAAGATTGGGGGCCACGGCGCAGCGACTCTTCTTTTATGCCGTTTGCTTCCATGCTGAAGTCTTGTGGCATGTTTGAGTTGGATAGTACGGGGAACAGCTTTACATGGAGTGCATGGAGATCCAAGTTGTGGATTCAATGTAAACTAGATAGGAGTTTTGGGAATAAAGAGTTAACTCAGGCTTTCCCGGGCGCAAATCAAAAGTTCTTGGAAAAGAGGGGTTCCGATCAGAGACCGGTCCTCATGAATCTGATGAACTCACAGGATTCTTATCGTGGATCCTTTAAATTCGACAAAAGGATGCTGAATGTACCTGAGATTAAGCATGCTATCATCAAAGCATGGTCAACAAATACAAGACGTGTTGGGGCATCGGTGTCTGACCGTATCAGGGATTGTCGCATAGAGTTAAGCCGATGGAAGAAGTCCAGTGAATCTAACTCAAAAATCCGATTGAGGAAGATTCAGTTGGACTTCGATGCTGAAAAATCTCTAACGAATCCGAGCTTTGGTAAGATGCAGTATCAGAAAAATCAACTGGCAAAAGCATATAAAGATGAGGAGGCTTTTTGGAAACAAAAATGTCATACAAAGTGGCAGGTGAAGGGTGATCGTAATACGAAGGTTTTTCACGCTGCGGACAGAGTTAGGAATGGGATTGATATCCTATATGATGAGAATGGAATGAGTCATAGATCCAATGCAGCGAAGGGTGAGGTAGCGGCAGCCTACTTTAGGAACTTATTCCAAACCTCCCATCCGGTGGACGTTGACCATTTATTCGACGGTTTTACTCCTAGGGTAACGACGGTAATGAATTCGTCGCTAATCAGAGTTGTTACCAAGGATGAGATCCGAAGGGCGGTTTTCTCAATCAAACCAGCTAGTGCGCCAGGCGCGGATGGTATGTCGGGTCTTTTCTTCCAAAGATATTGGGATGGGGTTGGACTGAGAGTGGTTCTTGAGGTGCATAATTTCTTTGTTATGAGTATTTTTCCTAGAGAATGGAACTTTACGCAGCTGTGTCTAATTCCGAAAGTGACAAACGCTTCAGTCATGTCGGACCTCCGACCGATAAGTTTATGCTCGTTTTTATACAAAGTGATCTCAAAAATCATTGTTTCAAGAGTGAAACCGTTCTTGCCAGATTTGGTGTCACCTAACCAATCTGCGTTTGTGGCTGAACGGTTGATTTCTGATAACATCTTGATAGCTCACGAATCTGTCCATGCTTTGAGTACGCACAAGACAATTTCTAAGGAATTCATGGCTGTGAAAACAGATATGTCCAAAGCGTACGACCGGGTTGAATGGAGATATGTTGAAGTTCTCCTCAATGCCCTGGGTTTTGATCCTGTATGGATTCAATGAGTGATGTTCTGCATCTCGTCAGTAACATTTACTGTCCTAATAAATGGTGAAGCCCATGGCCTGATCAAACCAAATCGTGGACTTCGACAAGGAGATCCATTATTGCCTTTCCTATTTGTTCTCTGCACAGAGGGTCTCACTCACTTGATGAATAAGGCGGAAAGAAGGGGCTTACTGAAAGAGATTCAATTCTCACCTGAGGGACCGGCGATTCATCATCTGCTTTTTGCGGATGATAGCTTGCTAATCTTCAAGGATGAGATAGCACAATCTGAGGAAGTTTTGAGTATACTGAATCAATATGGAAGGTTTACGGGACAAGTAATCAACGAGGCTAAATCTTCTATTACTTTTGGTAAGCGTGTGGGTGTGGATGAAAGATTAGCGATTCAAGAAAACCTTGGGATATTTGTGGAGGGAGGTGTGAGTACATATCTGGTACTTCCGGAATGTTTCAGCGGCTCTAAGGTTGAGCTTCTTCAATACATCCAAGACCGATTGAAAGAAAGGTTCTCAGGTTACTATGCTAGACTGCTATCTCCGGGAGACAAAGAGGTGATCATAAAATCAGTAGCAATGGTGATGCCGGTCTTTGCGATGTCATGTTTTAAACTTCCCAAAACATCATGTGACAACCTAGCCAGAGCAATGGCAGCCTTTTGGTGGAACGCGTCGAAAAATCATCGGAAAATCCATTGGGTTAGTTAGAAACGAATGTGTTTGCCCAAAGATATAGGAGGTCTCGGGTTTAAAGATGTGGCTTTGTTTTATCAGTCGTTGTTAGCAAAGCAGGCGTGGAAGTTATACACTGAGAACGACAATCTCTTGTCAAGGTTTTTAAAAAGTCGATACTACAATGATGGGGACTTCTTGGAGGCAGAGTTAGGGACTAGACCCTCGTACAAGTGGAGAAGTATTCTTCATGGAAGGGAATTGTTAGTCAAAGGGTTGGAACTGAAGGTAGGAGACGGAGCCAATCTGAGGGTATGGACATCTTGCTGGTTGAACGATGGTCGTCTAAGGGCTCCTTTCATGAAACAGTCTCTCGTGGATCTAGAGCTCTTCGTCTCTGACCTGATAGACCCGGTGACAAACTGCTGGATACGAGAGCTTTTAGACGATTTATTCTTCCCGGCAGATATCGAGCTCATCTTGAAGACTAAACTCACTCCAAATACAAAGGACTATTATTGTTGGAGGCACAATCAAAGTGGAGATTACTCGGTAAGATCAGGTTATTGGATGGGGTCTTTGAATTTAACCCCAGATGTTAGATCCATTGCTGAAGCTCTACCTTCACTTAACCCACTCAAACAAATGGTCTGGAAGCTGCACATTCCCTCCATGATCAAGGTTTTCTTATGGAAAGTCTTGAGTGGTGCAATGCCGGTTGCAGCTAGGATCGAGGACCGAGGTATGAATGTGGATACGAGATGCCAGAAATGTGGAGATGATCGGGAAACAGAGAACCACGTTCTCTTCAGTTGTCCCTTTGCCAGACAGGTTTGGGCATTATCAGGTATTCCTCAGCCTGACATCGGTTTCAGCAGTTCCTCTGTTTTCCAGAACTTGGATTACTTGCTTGCTCTTAAGACGTCGAGGTTAATGTCTATGGAAACGCGAAACTCCTTTCCTTGGATTTTGTGGAAGCTATGGAAGGATCGTAATGCTCTGATATTTGATAGGCTGGCTGGTTGTCCTCTTGGTTCTTGTCATAAAGAAAAGGAAGACTCGGCGAGTTGGGATAGAGCTCACCTTCTGGAGACGATGGAAGAAAACGACGGGGTGAGATATCGGAGAGATGCTGCAAAAGTATGGAAACCACCCCCAGATCAGTGGGTGAAACGCGACATAGGAGCTTCGTGGTGTAGCTCAACCAAGAGCAGTGGGGCTTCGTGGGTTGTGCGTAATGATATGGGTATAGTGATCAAACACAGCAGAAGATCATATACTTTTGTGGAAACTGAATTAGACGCAAAGTACAAGGCGTGGGTGTGGGCGATCGAAAGCATGACTAGCTTAAAAATTGACCGGGTGGTTTTTGCTTCGGAATCGATTTGGTCGGTGCGGTTACTAGACCACCAGCATGGCCAGCTTATAAATGGTTCTCTACTCCGATTTTAGGGCAGTTATAGGGAATTGAGCAATGGAAGGTTGTCTCGGTAAGCAGAAGACAGATATTGGGAGCTTTTCTTATTGCTAAAAGTGTCACCAACGAGGATCGTTTCGAATCATACGTAGCGGTTGATGCACCGCGGTGGTTGAAGGATCTCTTCGATTACGATAGAGCGTCTATTAGCTCTTGATATCCGTTTTTGGAGTATGATTGATTAGGATCCTTTTTTGTTTACGATTGCAGGGTGCTGCTCGTAGTTTGGTGTCGTGATGTCAATCCTGTTGTCTTAGGACTGTTTTAACACTTGCTTTGAAAGCTGATATATATAATGAATTCCAGTAAAAAAAAAGAAGAAGATTGATATACATTAAAACCTCTATAAAATAATGTTGGAACTTTAAAATTTATCATTGTATAGAAATATTACTTAATCAAAAAATTTATAAATAATAATTAATAAATAAATTTTTCATTTCATAATGTTTATAATTTTATTAAGTTTTCGTATTTACTATTATTCACATATTTTAGAATACATCAATATTTTATTTTATTTTAAAAAGTTATGTTTTTTTAATGACATTCAATTGTGTTTATCACAATAATTTTATTTGGTTGATTAAGCAATTTTCTCTATTAAAACATCATATCTTTTTGAGACAATTGGCTACTAAATCAAAATTTGTATCAAAACTCGTTGGCTAGACAAAAGTTTTTAGAAACCAATTTGGTGAGGGAAAAAAGACTATAATAGCCCTCCATAACACATTCGCAAACAATAACAACGCAACTTGAGTTGCTGCATAATGATGACACCGACAATCTTTTACTTTTTCTTTGTTTTCCTTTTCATTTTCTTTTTGTTTTTTGTTTTTTCTCATTCTCTTCAGATTCACGATTGACAATACTATTATAAAACTGTTAATATATGGTATAGCATGCTAAATTATTTATTAAATAATTAAACATAAATATTGTTTCTAACATTTGTTTTTGCATACTAACTCATTTATTAACTAGTTGTATAATGATACATATTAACTGATTGATCGTAGTTAACATCAACTATCAAAAAAATATAAAAATATTATTATATGCAATTACAAACGTTAGTCGTCTAACATTTTAGTTATCCATGATTATTCTACTGTTAGATGCTATACACATTGAAATTTTTACTATATGCAATATTACAATAGTTAACACTGTCATTAAATCTGTTACTAAATATGTTAAACGTTAACATTTAATTTAGAAGATCAATTAAGGACATATAATTTAAAAGATCAGTCATTGGACCTGACTTATTATCAGTCATCACACTTTGCTTCACTAAGTCACTCCCTTTGCCTGTAACAAGGTCTTTGATTTCTTCAACTGCGGCTATATGAACATCCAGACTCAAATCAGGAGTTGAATGAACAAAAGTAAACACTACAGATGGTGCATCAACAGGTTCAGTTGTCTCATTTGCACTAACATCATCTAAATCACCTTTCTTCCCTGCAAATGGCCCAGAGTAAGCTTTTAACACACTTAAGACAAGCAGATGTTACCAATAAGTTTAATTATCATTACACTAAGGGTTAAAGGTCAGATTTTTAATCGAACCCTTTGTTGTCACCATTTCCATAACTGATCCAAAATGTAGATAACATGAGAAACCCTCAAATGAGAAAAACCAGAGACAATGAAACTTTGTGGAGGCGATTCCTTCCATTAGAAGTATTCTCAGACACTCTTCTTCTAACCAGAAGAGCTCTCCGTGATCTTTGCATTTCACATCCAGTCAAGAATCAGCTCGCCAAACAAACTAAACGAATAGTACACACCTGTGATCACCGATGCATATTAGACACACAAGTAAAGCCGGTTCTAAAAGTACACCAACCAAATAGAGATTACAGATTCAAGCACGAAGGAAACTAGCATATTATGTACACACCCATATGATTTAAAGACGCTGAGTCGAAGGATCGAAGAAAGATAACAACCCAGAAGAGGGAATTATCGACTTCAAGATCTAGCTGCGGACACATAATTTAGATAGAAGACGACAGCACAAAATTGACTGGAAAGTAGTCGGAGTAAAGAAATTACCTAAAGAGAAGTAAAAATCTGGGTCGATGAAATTCCGATGATCCACCTCGTCTCTGCATCACAATCGACGAAACGCACCTCAATCTCTGCCACTTTTTCATGGGATAATCTTCTGAGTCCGAATCGCCATTAGAGAAGTAATTTCTCTAAATTTTTTGGAGCAGATACGAGATAAAATCAAAGGGGAAGAGTAAAGATCTGGTAAGCAAAATCAAACTAATTGACAAGAGTAAAGAACCGATAATCAAAATCGAGATCTTCATGAACCTTTCACCGGTGAAAATAATCGCCGGAAAGGAAGCTTGAACATCGAGTTTTAGCAGAGAATCAACATCAAGATCTTTGTTCATCGTAGATGGTTTACAGAGAAAAAAAATGAAGACATGAGAAAGAAATTGTATGTGAATAAAATTAATAGATTAAACATAAAAACCTATAGCTATCTTTAGGTCTATAGGGGTATTTCTGGAATGCAAATGTTGATGAGCAGTGTTTTCCTATTTTTCTAATTATCGAGAAATGTGTGAATATGTGATGCAATTTCTCTATCTTTTTACACTAAAGTAAAGGAAAAAGCCTTAAAAATACCTGACCTAGATTACATTTGCCAGAAAAATACACAAACTTTTAACGTTGCCTGAAAAATATCCAACGTTGTTTTGGTTGTCTTTTAAATACCTCAACTTTCAAATTTCGCTATTTTTCATCCCTCGTTTTAACCATGGTTATGTTAGCTCGTTAACGGTTTTTAAAATTCGGTGTCAAAATAAAAAAAAAATTGAAAGTTGGAGTATTTAAAAGGTAACCAAAATAAAGTTGGGTATTTTCCAGACAACGTTAAAAGTTAAGATATTGTTTCTGACAAATATGATTCATTTTTGGTGTTTTTAAGGTTTGTTCCTTTACCATTATGTAGATTCCCAAATTTAATTATCAAATTAATTTTTGTGAAGGTTCACCTTCAACAATTGGCGCAGTATTTGAAGACTTTGAGTATCTTCATACGATAAAAGGGAAATCGACAATGGTGGAATCACCAATCTCATCACAAAAAAATAAGAGGAAACAACACCAACAACAACAACAAAAGAGGACTGAGGAGCACGGCATCCAGCTCAACTCGCCAACATGTTTAAAAGTCACGAGCAACCCATCAACAACAAAAGCATAAGTATGTGAAGGACAACCAAAATCTTAGAGATGCATGGCCACCGAATTGCAAGAAGGAGCCAAGATCTGACCAATCAATAAAGACAAATGTGACGGTGGAATCAACAAATGATCTTTTTCCAAAGAATCCGATCGAGAAAACCCTCAGTTAGAATTTATAAATCACGTTAAGATCGATAACACCAACCCCAAGGGGTGTAGAACATGCCTTGTTCTTCAACTATCCTAAATTTTAGTTTCTTTCAACAAGATAATTATAGATCCACTTTATTGGTGATCAATGTATGTACTCAATGTTAAAAGTGAACCGATTGAGAAAAGGCATACCAGTAGGAAAAAAACATATTCATATACGCAAATTGAAAAAAAAAAAATCCTTAAAAATACCTGACGTAAATTATATTTTCCAGAAAAATACCCAAAGTTTAACTTCGTTTAGAAAATACCCAAAGTTATTTTGGTTGTCTTTTAAATACTCTAACTTTTAATTTTTTTGTTATTTTTACCCCCAGTTTTAACTATGGTTAGGTTAGCTTTTTAACGGTTGTTAAAACCAGGGATAAAAATAACAAAATTTAAAAATTGGGGTATTTAAAAGGCAACCAAAATAACGTTGGGTATTTTTTAGGCAACGTTAAAAATTTGTGTATTTTCTAGTAAATGTAATTTACATCGGGTATTTTTTAGATTTTTTCCCTATAATACACCATCTACGATGTTCCAAAATCAGACATATCAAATATGCATATAATTTGTTAATACATAAAAATCATACAACAAGTACTCCAAAATATTTGTCATGGTATAAATAAAACAAATAAAATGCATAAGAAAGCAATTATAGTTTTAGAAATTTTCACAAATTTTATATATGAATTGAAAAAAACAATAAGTATATTGATCCAATAAAAAAAATTAGAGATGAGATTTACTAGATTTCAATTTTCTGAAAGATAAAAAATACTAGAATTATATTTTATTAAATTGTCAGTTATGTATAACAATATTTGTAATTAATATTTTTTGTTATTATTGAAATCATATCCGTACGTACAGGTTTTTTTTTTGACAACATAGTTACTTAAAGAACACTAGTTTCCTATCATCCATATCGGTGGTTCCGGCCCAATATGTGTGCTTGGTGACTGCCTGGCCCTAGCACTTCGTGCTAGCCTATCTGCTGTCTGATTCTGCGTGCGGGATATGTGCTTGAGGTGAAAGGTTTAAAAATAATTTATCCTAATGAATATTGTTAAGTTTTATATAAGTCCATCTCAAAACTTTGAAAAAATAAAATACTATTTAATCATAATTATTAAATATTAACTAATGGAGGTTTTATGGTGTTATTGTTATCTATTATATTAAAACAGAATTACATTATAGAAATAACATTTAATTTACATGTTATTTACAAGATATGTCACCGACTTTTTTATTTTTATTAAAATTATAATGGTCAAATTTATCCATAATTAATTCATAATATCTTCTAATATCTTCTATATTTTTTTTATCTCACATTCAATTCTTACAAAAATCTTTTTCAAATCTTTTAAAAAAATAAATTAAATTCGTATTTATTATTAAAATATTATAAAATATAATATTAAATAAATTTTAATTTATAAAAAGAATAATTCATGACTTTTCAAAAAAATTAAAAAAAAAACAAAATGTAGAACCATATTTTATTAAATTTTAAAATCAAAACCAAATCAAAGATAATGAATTTTTAATTTAACAAAATTAATAAGATTATAAAATTTATGTAAAAATATAAAGTTTTATATAAAAATATGTGTGCTTAGTTTTGTTTTCTTTTATTTTCAAGTAAAGTATACTACATGATATAATCTCACATATTGATCCAAATAAAAAAACATATTTCTACAATAAATAAATAAAAATTATATAGTATATTTCGATAAAATAATTTTAATTAAAATTTAAAATCTTAGTTATAAAATAATAGATATAACTCAATTGGCTAAATCGAAATTCAGAATATCTAAAAAACAATAAAGTCCAAAACAAAAACAATAAAAAATAAATCAAATATTTAAATCATAGTATCTTCACATTTAAAATCAAAACTAAACCAAATATAATAATTTTAGAATACTATAAACTGATAAATGTAATTGTAATTGGAAAAAAACTAAATACATCATAAATAAAAAAGAATCAAATCAAAATATTTATACCATAACATAAAAAAAAAACAATACAAACAAAATGTATAACATAAAATTTGGATTTATAATCAATAATTTTGGATTAGACACTACTTGTTGTTATTACTGAAATCATATTGAAATCATATATTTACATAGAGGTTTAACAAAATACTATTTAATGTTGGGGTTAAATTTATCATGTCCAAGTCGTTAAGACACATGGTTGATAGTTCTTACGAGTTCACTTATGTGGTAGGAGTAGGCACGCTATTATTGTTCTCGGAAGCTTTGCAAAACCACACCGAAGAAGCCCACGAACCATTCCAATGTAACTGCCACCAAAATATCAGATGAAATAATAGATTTTAGCTTCAAAAAAAAAAAATATATATATATATATATATATATATTAAAATCTTTGTACAATATTTTTTTTAAGTATCTCGTAAGATACTCTTTCCCTAGCAACACTTTTTTCGTTCTATTACTAATTTAATTGGATCCTGAACCCCAGTGTATAAAATAAATTTTGTAGCTGAATACAGACGTTTCTTTCCACCCACATGGATAAAAGGAGATAAACGGGGGATTGTGATGTCTTTCTATGGGATCGCTCTTTATTAGTTGCTATTTGTGGTGCACTATTTTGTGGAATGTGGATAATGGTTATGATCTTTTCGACCGAAAAGAAGGGATAGTACGTATTTTTTTTTCTTCCGTCAAATTACTTGAATTAATGAGAGTGAAAAGATACAATATCTCCATACAATATGTTACTGAAAGTAGTTTGCAATTCTGAAGAAGAAAGACCAAATAGTGAGCTGCAGCAATGAATACAATATATATAGATTTTTCACTATAAGAAAATATGTCATAACCGACCGAAGAAGACGTTGGATCTCCATCGATAATGGTCATTATTAATGTATTTCCAACCGAATGGATCCATCGATTTTATTTCGTCGAAACTTAAAATCTGTCAGTTTTCCGTCGGTAATTACGGGTTATCAACGATATGAAAACCGAGGGAAATACAATGGTTTACCGAGGAAACTAAACTAATGGATTATCGAAGACGGTAACCGACAGCCGTTTTGTCGGTAATTGGTATCGGTAATCTGTCGGACAGAAACTGTCGGTAAACCATCAAAGGGTTTATTGACGAATAACCGAAGGATGATTACCAACAACTTACCAACGAATCCATATCGATTGTTTACCGATGGACAAAAACCGAGGAACAACCGACGGATATTTACCGATGAATAAAACCCGAAGATTTACCGAAGGATTACCGTTGGTGTTTTGTGACGGATTACCGACCGTTATACACTGACATATTACTGACGGTTCTTAATATATATAAAATAAATAATTCTGTAAATTAAATAATAAATTTATTAATATTAAAATTAAAAATTTAATAAAGAAAAATATATAACAAATTTAAATTATAAAAATATTTAGAAAACAAATTATTTTTTTATAAAATTACATAAAATCGAGATTTGTCGATCCGGATCACAATTTCCCCCCCCCCCTCTCCTTCTCCCCTTCTCGAAACTTACGTTTCGGTTCCCGGTGCCGCTTTCGGTGCCATTCCCATTCCCGCTCCCAGAGCTACTGGTCTCACTCCTAGCGAAAGAATATCGAACATCATGAAGTGCATCATCTGAGCTTGCATCTCCTGCATATTCCGGGTTGTTTCTTGATGTTCCGCTTGCATCTGAGCTTCCATTCGCGCTGACTCGCCTTCAACATGGAGATTTCTTCGTTTTCTCTTTCAATGCTTTGACGAAAGAGTCGGTGTCGGGATGGAAGTGGGAAAGCGGTGTCGAGACCCTCTCTGCCACGTTTCCTAAACCGTATAAACGCCCCTTGCTCTTTGGCGTTTCCTGCAGAAAAAAATAAAAAATACAAGTTAGAAATCAAATAATCTTAAACTAATAACAAACTTCATAATTAATATAAATATTTACCTTGAGAAAAATCTCGTTGGTCTTTTCCGGCGATAGCAAAGTCGCCGAAGTCGAGCCTTCCTCGGATTGCTGGGATAGTTCTTCAGCCACTCGCTTCTTCGACGCCTTAACAACTCTCCGAACGATCGGATCCTAGATCCCGCCGGTAGTCTTGTTTTTGTGGTCGTCCTTGACCAGCTAAACATACGTCCGCTCTAGTCCTTCTCGCCAGGTGTACAAAAAAATCATTAATTAGAATATTAAAATATGAAAAAATTAACATATAAACTTACAAAGTTAATCTTCCGCTGTAAAGTGCTCTTTGCTCTTGAGTTATGGGTCGCAATCCCGAAACTGCCTTTCTGATTCTTACGGTTTGGTGATTTCGTCGAAGAGGTCATTGTTGTAGATGGCTGCGACCAAAGATGGACAAACGCGGTCAATACTTTCAAGATTACTTCCTTATGTACATCTTCCACCGCATACTTCTGCTTCCACTCGTTGATGACGTGAGTGTAGTGCGATATCGCCTTCTTGTGGAACTCCTTCTCCCAAGTTTAGTATACTTTTTATCCCAAGTTTACTCTTGATACAAAAAATTTTTTTGTTATTAATAATTATTAATAATAGAAAATTTGAAAGATAACGAATGAAGATACGTACCGCAAACTGGCGGAACCAGTTTTACCTATCGGACAAAGACATATCCATGCACGTCGGATATGAGAACACAAGCATGTTGTACATCATATTCAAGATGCTCTTCATAATTTTTAGGTCCGTCATCCAGAACCTAAAAACGCAAAAACATTAAACATTAAACGTATATAAAACAAATAAGGAAATATATAAATTCTCGAAGTTAAAAAAACTTACAAATAAACTTGATGTTGGCCCTCGTAATGGGGATCGAGTCGTTTCAGCATCTTTCATTCCCGATGTTCAACTAGTGCCTCAATCTCTGGTGCAATAGAGACTGGAACATTATATGTTTCCGGCACCTAAGACACATAATGGTTCCTACTAGAAACGTGCTAACGAGGCTGAGATGGTTTCGGCTAAGCCGATCGAGACTGTTAAGGCTGAACCGTCTGAGAAGCCCAGTAAACCTCAAAATCTAGAAAATCGTTCTATTCACAATAAAAGGCTTAAAAGATATAAAAAGGTTTATAAATTTCAAAAATCTTATAAAATTTCGAAAATCTTATAAAAATTGACAAAATTACATAAACTTTATAAAATACTTATACTAAATTTTAAAAACATATATTAACCATTTGAAAATATTAAAAAATAAAAAATGCTAAAAAATTATAAATACTATAAAAGTTTGAAATAAAAAAGGTTATTAAAATTAAAAACATATATATATTAAATATAAACGTTTTTATACATAAAATTCTTAAAATTTTAATTATACAAAAAAAGTAAAAAGGTTTATAAAATCTAGAAAATTTAAAAAAGCATTTACAAAACGTTTCATAACTGTTTTACAACTTTAAAAACGTTTGTAAAATAACGTTTATAGTTTTTTTTTAAATGTTTTAAAATCAATCACATACTACAAAAACCTAAATCAATTCCTAAATCACTCTAAATCAACCTAAACTACCAAGAAATTTAACTAAAAAAACATGCATCATTTCACCTTAAATCTATCCACCTAAAAAATCTTATTCAAATTAACTTGGTAAAACGAAAACTTACATGGTTTGCAGGTTTGGACGATCGAATTTGACGGTTGGATGCCAAAATTGACGAGAAATCATAGAGAGAAGACGGAGAGAGAGAGAGAGAGAGAGAGAGAGAGAGAGAGAGAGAGAGAGAGAGAGAGAGAGAGAGAGAGAGAGAGAGAGAGAGAGAGAGAGAGAGAGAGAGAGAGAGAGAGAGAGAGAGAGAGAGAGAGAGAGAGAGAGAGAGATAAATCACAGAGAATGAGGAAGAAAAAGAAGTTGTCGTTCCAATATTATCCGTAAACCGATGGATTACCAACGTGTATTTCATTTACCGTAGGTAATCCGTCAAAAAACAGACGGTTTAATTATTTGGTGAATTTTTGGCGGTTACGCGAAAAGTTGTGATAAAAATGGTGGTCGAATAACCGATGGATTACTGACGATTATTTCATTTACCGTCGGTAAGCAGTTGGTCAATGAAAAGAAAAAAAAAACAGGTTTGGTGTGACTCTAACCCGGATTCTTTGAAAGTTTACAAAGCTCTGAAACCATTTTGCTATGTTGTAATACTTGTTCAAGTATTATAACTAAATGTATATATCTTATACATGTCGGTTAAAAAAATTAAAACTATTAGGCTCCAAAACTATTAGGCTTTGTTGTTATACTCGTTTGAGAATAACAACCAAATATATATATTTTACATTCTTTATGTTATAAAAATGTTAAACATTTTAAAATTTTATTTTTTAATTATATTTTGTAATTTTTGACTGTTGATAAATTATTGAAATATTAAAAAAGGAAAGATATTTTTTTTTTGACAACATGAAATATAATTTTGTTAATTGTTATTAAATAATAAATTTATTTAAACTGTATTCTTTTAATATTAGTTCCCGAACCAATCCCGACCACCGTCTTGTTCCAGTTTGCGATCACATGGTTCCACTCCTAAACATGAATCCATGTTGATCTTGGGTCTCCACTTTGCCACAGTAGCTTTAACCGCCACATTTTGGTCTGAAATACTCGTCCAGCGATTTTGTGGAATTTCTGCCAAACTTAGTCAATAATGTTCGTACTAAAATTTAAAAATTCATGAAATTTTGAAAACAAAATTAATATCAAAAACCAGTTGAAAACTAATTTATAAAATATTAAACTTACCAAAAAGATCATCAAAACATGCTGTTTTCAAACTATCGCAAATATTTCCATAAGTGAGACATATCCCGTACCAATGATGTTCGATCATATCGCTTACGACAAATTGAATCGCCGCATTATAACTGAACCATATTATGCGGTTTTGGCGGGACGGGTGAAGGATAGGAAATTGTTCCTGACCGGGTTCATGATTTCATGAGTAATGGAAAAGTCCATTTTTGGGGAGTTTTGGGAGAATAAAAGGGAAATTTTGGATTTTTATAGTAGGGAAGAAGTTGTTTTGAGATGAAAACAATGACAAATTGGGTCTCTATTTACACAAAAGTAACCGACGAGTTGAATCGTCGGAAATCCGTCGGTTTCTGTTCAAAATTTTGTAAAGAGAGTTTCTGAAACGTTTATGGGGAACACACACAAAGTAATTTCTTTTTTGACCGTTTACTGAAACTTACCGACGGAATTCCTATGGAATTTGAAATATCGTCGGAAATCCGTCGATAATAAAAAAACTAAACCATGTTCGGCGACTTAAACATGGGTCGTTACCAAATGTTATATGCTCCAAAACCAATACACTATGATGTTATACTTGTCCATATATAACAACCAAATGTATATATTCTATATTTTGTTTTGTTTTGAAAAAAATTAAAAGTTTTTAAGTTTAAAATTTAACTATATTTTAAAAATTAAATAAAACAAAATCATAATTTTATTAATTTTTGTTGAATAATACATTTATTTAAATTAATCTGCTTAACATTTTCAATTCATGAATCAATCCCCTTCCTCCGTCTCGTTCCAGTTCTAGATCATACGGTTCCACTCATGAACTTGAATCCATGCTTTTCTTGGGTTCCCTCTTTTCCACAGTAGCTTCAACCGGTACATTTTCGTCTGGAATACTGATCGAATCATCTTGTGTAGTTCCCGTCAGACTAGCCCGAGAATATCATGAATAAAATTAAAATAAGCCTAATAAACAAATTTGTTAATGAAACTAATAACTGAAATATAAAAAGTAAAAGGTATATTTACTATAAAATCGTAGAACCGTGTGTTTTTGAGACCCCCAGCAATATGCTTGTACGTCAGAAATCTTTTGGACCAACGAGCTTCAATCTAATCACTTACGACAGATTATATCGCTGCATTAAATCCAAACAAAATGGCCCAGTTTTGGCGGAACGGGTGAAGAATTGGAAGACGTTCCCGACCCGGATTAGTGATTAAATGAGTAATGACGGTTCGGGTTTCGGAAAATAAATGAACAACGTCCATTTGGATGGAGTTTTAGAAGAAATTTAATGGAATTCTAGGTTTATTAAGAAGGTAAATAGAAATTTTGAGGATGAAAAGAAGAGGAAATCGGTTCTATACTTATAAATTTTACTCCGATGGCTTAACCATCATAATTTTGACGGAAACCCGACCAATTTTCGAAAAGATTATTTCGAACCGGTTTTTGGTAACAAACACAAAGTACCGATAGGGAATCCGTAGGGAATCCGTAGGGAATCTGTTTTGACCATTTGAAAAGTCCGTAGGGAATCCGTCGGTAAATTTTTGACGTATTCCGACGTGATAGGGTTTAGGGTTTCTTTAGGGTATGCTTTTACAGATTCTCATACTCAGGTTCTTACGTTAGACCTATATGACAAGGTTAGTTGGAAAATATAGGTTTCTTATTTACAAATTACCGATAATATATGTTTTCGGTTAAGCTAGCGTTTGTCATATATAAGTTTTTCTTAAACACCATTGTATACTAAGAAGTTGTTTTTGGCCGACGTATTTTTTTTCTTAAAATCATAGAATACTTGTTCTAAGAGAATGTAAGGGATGGTATGTAGTCTAAAAGATCTTTACATTATGTTCTTGGTTGTTTTTCGATCGTTTGTTTCCGATTTTGAAAACCTATACCTTAAACCCTCGGATTTCCGTCGGTAATTTCCAACGGATTGTTAAAGTCCGTTGGGTATCATTCAGAATATGAGCCGCCTTTTTTTACCCGCGGTTTTCCGTCAGAATTTTGAAGAATAAAAGAAAACTTCCCTTTATATGTGGATCGAACCCTGGCACGGAGAGGTAACTACAAGGGATAAAAATTGTTGAGATGAGTATTACGTTGCCGTTTAACATACATAAATATATTGATATTGTAATATTTTTCGAGCTTTGTTAAAAAAAACTTTCAAAAATCTTAAAAACTTATTTCAAAATAAAACAAAAATTTAAAATATGAAGTAATATTTTTTAAAGTATTTTTAAAAATATTTATATTTTAAATTTAATCTTCATCACTTTCCGAATCATAGTCGGATGAATTTGAATCGGTGTCGTCATCAAATTCACCCGTCTCTTCTTCTGAATCTGAATGAAGAATGATGTCTCCAAATTTAGTAAAATCAACGACTAGATTGACTTCAAGGGATTCTTCTATTGGAGCTATATAACCACTTATGCTTGCTTGTAATAGATCATGTTCTTCAACTCCGTAGACTCTTCCTCTCGGCTTGATTTTTTATCCATGTGTCGTTCTTGTCTTTTTTTCTGAGGGTAAGAAATGTAACACACCTGGATCAAATAAAATATCATTTATATGTAAACTAAATAGAAGATAGTCAAGTTTGTAGATTAATAAAAAGGTAAAGTCGATCACTAACCTGATCTCCTTGTGAAGCAATAATGAAATGATCATATTTCCAAATCTTCTTACTCGAATGGATATACGTCACTCCAAAGTCATCGATTGTGACACCTTGGCAAATAATTGGGTTATACGAATCACAAAAAAGACAATGCATATCATGCCGAGATCCCCACATACTTTACTTCTAATATTTCTTTGAGAACACCGTAGCACACAACTTCACCGAAAGTAGACAAAACCCATTGATATGCGGTTGTCCTAAGAGCCAGCTATATGCACCTTAAACACATATTTCTTGTGCAATATCTTGGATAATACTTTGTATTTTAGTGGGGGTCGTTGACTATATATTTCAACCAATTATCGGGCCTGCCTCCCTTTCTTTCTTCATTTTACACCTGAAAAATATAACACGCAAGAGTTAATAAAAATACCCAGTTTATCAATGTTGAGTAACATTTAAAAATAAAATTTTACATAAAATTTTAACTAACCGGAGAAGTCTTTTTGTTTACGCTATTCACGCTCATCCTCGGTCAATTTTGGATGCCAATTTTGTAGACCATCCATGTATAACCTACGAAAAGTAAATATCTCATTAATACACTTATTATGAAAGTTACTTGCCAATGTAATAACAAACATAATGTAAACTATATAACTTTCATATTCGATGACTTCGTCACAGTTGGTGAGAATATACATGTGTAGGTGTGCATGCTCCTGGGTTATTAGATACCACACACATGCTTTTCCGCTTAACCATCCAACTTTTTGAAAAATTTGGCAAACCATTGTGTTGGATCGCCTAGGATCTAGGGTTCGTTATATTGAATTACCCACCTCGTTCCTACCTTGTACTGCCAGCGGAATGAATGGTGAAACGAGATCGGCAGCGACTCAAATGCTTCGCCTCTACCAGATACACACGCACACAAACCGGGATGCTAGTGCCGGATATTTTGGGATCTCTGAGTTCTGGTGTTTCTGCTTTTCTGTCAGAGAAAAACTCGACGGCTCCTGTTCTAGGTCGAAAATACTTTCTATTTATTCAGACCTAGAACCACTCAAACGGGCCGACTTGATTAAGTCGTAAATCGAAAAGTCTGTTTCGAAAACCCGACCTGTGTCGATCGACACAACACCATATACTCGATACTAATGTGTATCCAATACACATTAACATGATCATTACGGTAATGATCATTCCCATATTTTAGCTTCCAGTTTGCTTAGGTGTGTGACCCTATAGGATCATATAATACTAGCAGTAAGTCTACGACTTACAGATTGCAAGAGGCTTCTAGCAAAACATTGCAACCGCCAAGTATTATACGAATGTCTGATCTCTACACACAACTATCATCAGGAGTGAGTACAAGTGTGATTTCAGGACACAATCCCAACAATCTCCCACTTGTACTGGAATCATCAATTCCTGTAATCCTTTTGTCTCTATATCTCGATTTGGCATAAGGCAAGATTAGTGTCATCCTTATTGAGCCAATATCATTTTTATCGAACTCCTGATCTTATACTGAACAATCCAAACAACTGAACTACAGTTCGTTTGAGTGCGGCCACACATTTTCTCAGTATCAAATCTTCGATAGGCCCTGAGATATTTATCTCCCGTTATTCAGGAGGGACAAATCCCTTCTTGTTCCATCCCTGTTTCAACACATACTACATGATATACCTGAGCAGTGCCGTTATAGCCGCCAGCTACGGGTCGACGTTTGACAAGGTCAAAGTGTACCAATTCATATGTAAGAAAACATGATGAACTCAGGTCTAAGGACTATACTCTATAGTCGTAAGGAGAATCTCTTATGACACAGATATAACTATCTTGTAGACTTCTCATTAGCGGGTCATGTCCGATCATATGTTCACCAACATATATCTATGTGACTGACTGTGATACTCATATCATTGACTCCATGAAACTTAGTCAACAGTCACCTCACAAGCTAGTCTTTCGCAGTTGTCAGTGTCCCACTTTGACAACCTCGACCAGGGAAAAATCATAATTTATGTCATCTATAACTTATAGGGTTTCATGATCAAGTCCTCAACTTGATGACCTATAATATGACATAAACTTATTTTGGGACCATTATTTAGATCACAATAAATAATGCTGAAATCAAATTTCATTAAACATTTCCAAAAGAATGTTCACAAGGGCATCTTATTATAACTAAAATAAAACCAAAAGTCCCACTAGAATCAAGATTACATCTTAAGATCTCTAATGCCTACAACAGTCGTATGACTCTCATGCTTAGGACTTGGGAGTGGCTTAGTCAGAGGATCAGCGACATTCTCGTCGGTCGGAACTCGGCTGATCTTCACATCACCTCTATTGACGATATCACGAATCAGGTGATATCTCCTCTCTACGTGTTTGGACTTCTGGTGTGATCTGGGTTCTTTCGCCTGAGCAATGGCTCCATTGTTGTCACAAAACAAAGCCACTGGCTCCAAGATACTCGGAACCACACCAAGTTCAGTCATGAACTTCTTGATCCAAACAGCTTCCTTTGCCGCTTCTGAAGCAGCAACATATTCAGCTTCCGTCGTGGAATCAGCTACGGTATTCTGCATAGAGCTCTTCCAGCTCACTGCACCGCCATTTAGACAGAAGACATATCCAGACTGTGATCGGAAATCGTCTCTGTCCGTCTGAAAACTCGCATCGGTGAATCCATTCACCACAAGTTCTTCACTTCCTCCATACACCAGGGACTTATCCTTAGTATGTCTCAAATACTTGAGAATATTCTTGACTGCTGTCCAGTGAACTTCACCTGGATCAGATTGGTATCTACTCGTCATGCTTAACGCGTAAGCTACATCTGGACGAGTGCAGAGCATGGCATACATGATAGATCCTATTGCAGACGCATAAGGAATCCTATCCATGCGCTCTCGCTCAGCATGTGTCGCCGGACACTGCTTCTTGTTGAGACTAATGCCATGAGACATCAGTATGAAGCCCTTCTTGGAATCATGCATCTTGAATCTGTGCAACACCTTATCAATATAAGTGTCCTGGCACAATCCAATCAGCATGTTCACTCTATCTCTGTAGATTCTGATTCCAAGGATGTACGCGGCTTCTCCCATGTCTTTCATGGAAAAACAACTTCTGAGCCAAGTCTTGACAGACTGAAGCAACAGAACGTCATTACCGAGAAGGAGTATGTCATCGACATATAGTACAAGAAACGCAATTCCGCTCCCATTAGTCTTCTTGTATACACATGGTTCTTCCTCGTTCTTGATGAAACCAAATTGTTTTACTGCTTCATCAAAACGAAGATTCCAACTCTGTGATGCTTGCTTCAATCCATAAATGGATTTATGAAGCTTGCATACCTTTCCAGCATTCTTAGGATCTACAAAACCCTCAGGCTGTGTCATATACACATCCTCTTCCAGAATTCCATTCAGGAAGGCGGTTTTGACATCCATCTGCCAAATCTCATAATCATAATAAGCGGCAGTTGCTAGAAGAATCCGAATGGATTTAAGCATAGCGACTGGGGAATAGGTTTCATCATAGTCAATGCCATGAATTTGCTTGAAACCTTTAGCCACCAACCTCGCTTTGTAAATTTGCACATTGCCATCCACGTCAATCTTCTTCTTGAAGATCCATTTACACTCAATGGCTTTTGCACCATTAGGTAAATCGACCAAAGACCATACTTGGTTTTCTGACATGGATCTCATTTCGGATTTAGAGGCTCCAAGCCACTTTTCGGAGTCCGGGCTCATCATTGCTTCCACGAAGGTCGCAGGTTCTTCACTTTCAATGATCATCAGATCATTGGAATTGGTCACGAGAAATCCATAATATCTCTCGTCGTGACGGATCCTTCCGGATCTGCAAACTTCAGGCTCCACAGGCGTGGGCTCCACAGAACTTTGTGGATCCAACTGCTGCTCTTCCTCAGCAGGTTGAGCAGTCTCCTGTGCATCTCGAATTTCTTCAAGACGTACTTTACTCCCATTGTTTTTCTTAGAAAGAAACTCCCTCTCAAGAAAAAAACAGTCCCGAGCAACAAATACTTTGTTCTCAGATTGGTTGTAAAAGTAGTATGCCTTGGTTTCCCTAGAATAACCAACGAAGTAGCATTTATCTGATTTGGGTGCGAGCTTGTCAGAGATTAAACGTTTGACATAAGCCTCACAACCCCAAATCTTCAGGAAAGACAGAATAGGAATGTTCCCAGTCCACAATTCATGTGGTGTCTTTTCCAATGATTTAGATGGTACCCTATTTAGTGTAAACGCAGACGTTTCTAGAGCGTATCCCCAAAAGGATAATGGAAGATTTTAATGACTCATCATAGACCGAACCATATCCAATAAGGTTCGATTCCTCCTCTCTGATACTCCATTCCATTGGGGTGTTCCAGGAGGAGTGAGTTGTGAAACAATTCCACACTCGCTCAGATAGTCTTTGAACTCTTGACTCAAGTATTCTCCTCCGCGATCCGATCGCAGAACTTTGATACTTTTGCCAAGTTGGTTATGTACTTCATTCTTGAATTCCTTGAATCTATCAAAGGATTCCGACTTGTGTCTCATCAAGTAGACATAGCCATACCTACTGAAGTCATCAGTAAAGGTGATGAAGTACTTGTAATTTCCTCTGGCAATAGTGCTCATCGGCCCACATACATCAGTATGAACAAGGCCCAATAAGTCACTGGCCCTTTCATTTGGTTTGTTGAAAGGGGCCCTAGCCATTTTGCCCATCAAGCAAGATTCGCATTTCTCACATGATTCAAAATCAAATGAGCCCAGAAGCCCATTTCGATGGAGTCTCTGGATGCGTTTCTCATTGATATGGCCCAAACGACAATGCCATAAGAAAGTCGGGTTTTCGTCATTTGACTTAAACCGCTTTGTATTTATGTTAAAGACAGGCATTTCTTGGTTTAAGACATATAACCCATTGTCTAATGGGGCGCTACCATAAAACGTACCATCACGATTAAAAGAACAAACTTTATTCTTAACAGCAAAATCAAAACCTTCCAAATCCAAAACGGAAACTGAAATTATGTTTCTGTTATTCGCAGGTACAAAGTAGCAATTATTCAAAGCTAAAACCATGCCCGAAGGTAAAGACAAATCGTAAGTGCCTACGGCCAGTGCAACAACCTTAGCTCCATTCCCGACCCGTAGCTCCACTTGTCCTTTCTTCAGCGTTCTACTGTTTCTTAGTGCCTGCATATTAGTACAAATATGAGCACCGCAGCCGGTATCCAATACCCACGAAGTAGAACTAGAAGACATAACATTAAGTTCGATAACATAAATACCTGAGTCAGACGCATCATACGTCTTCTTCAGCTTCTTGTAATCTTCCATGAACTTCTTGCAGTCTCTCTTCCAATGCCCTAACTGCTTGCAGTAGTTGCATTTGTCCTCAGGAGAAGGCCCGGATTTGGGCTTTGGCTTGGGCTTGTCCTGACCATTCTTAGGTTTCTTAAACCTTTTACACCCTTGTACCATCAGTACACTGGGAGTTGCCTTCTTGAGATTCAGCTCTGCTGTCTTCAGCATGCCGTGCAACTCAGTAAATGTCTTAGTCATGTTTTGCATATTGTACTTCATAATGAACAGATCAAAACACGACGACAAAGACTGCAGAATCATGTCAGTGGCTAGCTCATGGCTAATAGCACAGTCCAGTTTCCCCAGGTTATCAATGTAACCCATCATTTTAAGGACATGAGGACTCACTGGACTGTCCTTAGCCAGCTTGCAATCCATGAGAGATTTAACCGTCTGGTATCTCTCTGTGCGAGCTTGCTCCTGAAACAAAGCTTTCAGGCTGTTAATCATCTCAATGGGTGACATCACGTTCTCATATTGCTTCTGCAGCTCAGAGTTCATAGTCACCAGCATTAGACAATTAACGTCTTTGACATCAGCTGAATGCTTATCCCAAGCATTCTTTTCTGTCTGCGGGGCGTTGGAACGTGGCCTCTCGGGGAGAACTCTTTCAAGGACATATTCCTTGTTCTCCTGCCTGAGAACTATTCTCAGGTTCCGATACCATTCCAAGAAATTAGATCCATTTAACTTGTCCTTCTCAAGGACGGATCTCAGCGAGAAAGTGTTGATGTGAGTTGAGACAGACATAGCTATAATTAAGATAGGTAGAGGTTTTTAGTTATGATGCTCAAGGAAATGAGTAATCTTATTTAATAAGAAAACTCGCATTGTATTCAAAAACTATGTTTCCTCAGATGAATACAATGAACCAAGATCCTCAGATCACCAAAATTTGAGTGGGTGACTCGCCATCATCCAAACTTTAGTTATCTAGGTAAGCAAATCATTGCTAATTGTACCCAGTACAATTCTTGGTCACAGATGAGACAATCCATGTCTAATCCACTCTGATGTCTCTGGGCCCAGAACTTCTGATAGCCCAGTCAAGTAAACCAATCTCTTTCTGTCTTGTGATCATCGACAGTCGCACTGCAAGTCTATCAATGATCACTTGCCTTACTCATGTTGTTGTGGATACCAAGGACTCCAAGGCTATCCAACAACGAAACGAGTCTTGACAGTAGACAAGATCGGGCAAGTCATCAAGATTACTTGATATTTAGTTGAGGAAAAGAACTATTTAATCTTGATGCATATCCAATATACATTCAAGAAGTTATTAAGTTAATTAAAACATTCAGTTTTATTAATTTTAGGTTCATCAAGAACTTTAGGATTAAATTTGGTCTGGTATATACAAATTTGAGGTCCAACCATCAAATTTGCGAATGGTGTGTCGATCGACGCCAACCATTGGCATCGGTCGACACAACCCAATATAAACCAGTCTTCGATAACCGGTCAAACCGGATCGAATTTCCTTAACCGATTCAATCTAATTGAACCGGTCCGGTTTAACAGTCCATATCGATCGTCACACAACTCTGTGTCGATCGACATTACCAAACCAGAACCAAATTGGTTAATTAAAATTAACTGAGCGAGATAACCGGTCCAATTGAACCGATCTATCTTTCGCATTGCCTGTGTCGACCGACACATGGCTATCTCCAAGACCGAGTGAGCGTTTTCGCGGTGTGTCGACCGACACAAGATTAGTGTCGATCGACACTATGCGATAAACCTCAAATTCTTTTACGAGTTTTCGCGGTGTGTCGGCCGACACAAGATTAGTGTCGATCGACACCATGCGACAAACCCTAAAATTATTTACGCGTTTTCGCTCTGTGTCGACCGACACACGCTTTGTGTCGATCGACACTCTGCGAAAGCACAGACATCGAATTTTCAACAGAAGCTTTAATCCGTGATTAACAACATGAAAAAGCGATTTAACAAGCATCAATCTAATCAATTACATCAGTATTCGATTTAAATGCTCCAGATTCAATAGACTAAACCCTAACATGCTCTGATACCACTGATGGATCGCCTAGGATCTAGGGTTCGTTATATTGAATTACCCACCTCGTTCATGCCTTGTACTGGCAGCGGAATGAATGGTGAAACGAGATCAGCAGAGACTCAAATGCTTCGCCTCTACCAGATACACACGCACACAAACATGGAAACCGGGATGCTAGTGCCGGATCTTTTGGGATCTCTGATTTCTGGTGTTTCTGCTTTTCTGTCAGAGAAAAACTCGACGGCTCCTGTTCTAGGTCGAAAATACTTTCTATTTATTCAGACCTAGAACCACTCAAACGGGCCGACTTGATTAAGTCATAAATCGAAAAGTCTGTTTCGAAAACCCGACATGTGTCGACCGACACACATACTGTGTCGATCGACACAACACCATATACTCGATACTAATGTGTATCCAATACACATTAACATGATCATTACGGTAATGATCATTCCCATATTTTAGCTTCCAGTTTGCTTAGGTGTGTGACCCTATAGGATCATATAATACTAGCAGTAAGTTTACGACTTACAGATTGCAAGAGTCTTCTAGCAAAACATTGCAACCGCCCAGTATTATACGAATGTCTGATCTCGACACACAACTATCATCAGGAGTGAGTACAAGTGTGATTTCAGGACACAATCCCAACACATTGACGGATAAATTGGCTTCTCGCCTCTATCATCGTTTCAAGCTGTGTGCGGAATCTTTGTACATACCTGCGTTGGGAAGTAATAGCTGGCAAAGGTCGCAGTCTCTTTGTTGTTATATTGAGCCACAATATAACCCTCCACTTTAGCTCTTCGCCTTCTTTTAAGGTGGAACATATATCGCTCAAAAGTGTACATCCACCGATATTGTACCGGACCACTAAGTCTAGCTTCTCCAGGGAGATGAATGGACATATGCTTAATAACATCAAAGAAAGACGGTAGAAATATCTTTTCTAAATTGCATAAGATCTTAGGAATGTTTTCCTCCAAATTTCTGATGCCGTCAACAGTAAGTGACCTCATGCATATATCCCTGAAAAAAGCTTTAACCGTTGTGATTGCTTTATGAACATCTTTTGGGAGGAGATGAGCAAATGCAAATGGTAGAAGTCGTTGCATCACAACATGAAAATCATGACTCTTAATTCCTATAAACTTTCCTCCATCAGTATCAACACAGTTACGCAAGTTAACCATCACAGAATTTAACTCATCGCATAATCCAATCAAAGAACTCTTCCTTTGAATGATGGTCTAACCACTACGCTAGAATTAGACATTTCCCATTCTTCGGAAGATGAAGTTCACTCCGAGAACAAATTTTCGGCACATAAAGCCTAGACTTCAAATTATCTTTCGTCTTCCCTCGCACATTCAGAACAGTGTTCATGATGTTATAAAAAAATCTTCTCAATGTGCATGACATTAATATTCTGTCTTAAGAGTTGGTCCTTATAGTATGGCAAATCCCATCAAAATGCTTTGCTTGTGCCATTTGTGGGATAAACCAACTGCATATACATTTTCGTGCTCATTTCGACCGCAATAAGGAGTTCTTAGCGCACCAAAGGTTCCTAAGAGCCCAAAGTAACCGAACCACTGTCTTGGGGAGGAGGATAATCAAACACTTTTCTCTTCTTTGTAATTTTTTTGTGTTTCTCTGATATGGAATATGTTCTTCAACTGGAATGCATCAGTCTTTTCTTGACAGTACGGACATGCTAACCTCTCATGCGTTGTCCATCCAGATAACATACCATAAGCCATGAAATCGCTAATGGTCCACATTAGTACAACCCGCATCTCAAAATTTTGCCTGCAAGAGACTTCATATGCTTCAACACCGGGCTCCCATAACATTTGAAACTCATATATCAATGAATGCAAGAATACGTCAAGTGATCTTTTTGGATGCTCTGGTCTGGGAAGGAGTACGGAGAGGAAAAGAAACTCTCGACGCATGCACAGAGATGGCGGTGGGTTATAAGAAGTCAGAATCACTAGCCACAACAAAAATTTTCTCTCATGCCTCCCAAATGGGTTGAAACCATATGTGCATAATTTGAGGTACACGTTACGTGGTTTATAAGAAAAATCCGGATATACTCTATGAAAATGTCGCCACGCCTCAGCATCTAAAGTATGTGCAATCTCTGTTGGGAATGTCCTGAAATCTACTGTACTATCTCTAGAAAGTATGATAAGTGTCGAGATCAGACATAAGTCATAAATACTGGGTGATCATGATGACTTGCTAGAGCCCGCTCTTGATCTATAAGTTTAGGACTTATTACCAGTATTGTATGATCCCAAAGGGTCACACACCATAGCTAACGGGAAAGTTAAAAGGAATTAATACAGTAAGATGCAAGACATTTACTGTATTTGTACAGAGAATTGGGCCAGACAAAATACAGTCTTTTGTCTGATTTGGGTCTTGGGCCCAAAAGCCTAATAGGCCATTAGTTTAATTACTTGGGCCCATATAAGGGAGGAAGGAGGCGCCAGACAGCCTATGTTCCTGCGATTTTTAGGTCTGGCCGTCCTCCTCTCTCTCTGTTGTTCCAGCGTGGTCTAGCAGCCTGATCCAGTAGCTTGTAAGCGTGTGGATACCTAGGAGGAGCCGGTTTCTATCAGCTCTCAGTGATCTCTTCATTACCAATCCGCTGCGCTAATAACAAGGTAATGATTCTGATCTGGTTTATGATTCAACTGCAAATCACATAGATCCTAGATGATTATGTGATAGGTTGTAATCTGATAATTGAACCTATGAACCAACATAATCCTACAGTGGTATCAGAGCCTAGGTCGTTAGGTTTTTGCTGTTTGGATCATATCTAGGTTGTTTTAAATGTTTTGAATCGATTTTAATGAGTAAAATTTGATTAGAAAACTTGAAAAACCTATTATGTAAATCGCATGATCCGATTGAAACCCATCGGTATGCGATGTGGACGCCCGTATCGATCGACGAGGGAGTGGGATATCGATCGATATCCATCGGATCGATTGCTTCTCGCTGTCCCGATGACCCGATCGCAACGAGCTGATGCACGCGAGTATCGATCGACATGTAAGTGTCATATCGATCGATATGCTGGCGAGGCATACGTTCCGCGAGTAGCCAATCGGTTTAGCCGAGCTTCGCGGTTCGTTCTTCCCAAACCCGCGACAATGAACCGATCAAACCGATTGTGGTTCATTGTCAGCTTTAGCTTAAACCGCAAGTTAGGTCAAAATTGGCTAAAACACAAGGTGTTTCTTCCCGGTTTTGGACTTAACCGAACCGATCCAATTTAATTGGTGGTTCAAGCGGTTAATCCAAATCGCGGTTTGCTGGAAATTATTTAATACAATTGGTATTATTTAATTTCTGGTTAAACCGGATTTAAATTCAAAAATTGAATTTTAACCTAAACCGAAGGCTGGTCTAAGTTTGATTTGGTTGGACCAAATAATTTAGAGCTGGTCTGGTTTAGTAAATAACCAGTTGGATTTAGTAGTTAATTTGGTCGTGGACCAGAATTAATGAACCGACTCGGTTATGTCAAATTATTGGGCCAATTGGAATTATGTGGTCTTGGGCCAAGAATTGGGCCTATAATTTGTGACCCAACCGAAAACTTTAATAAAACATTAAATTAGAAGTTTCTAATTTTGGCATGTTAAGAAAGTTTCTGGAAATAGTAAGTTTCCAAATTTAGAAAATTTCTAAAATAAGATTGTTTTCCGATTTAGAAAGTTTCTAAAATAAGTAGGTTTTCCAAAATAGAAAGTTTCCAAATTTAGTAAGTTTCCGAAATGGAAAGTTTCCAAAATAGTAATCTTCTATTCTTGGAAGGAAAACCTAAAATCCTCAAAACAAATATCAAGCTTGGATGTCTTGCCCAATCTTGTCAGCTACTTAACGCTTATTCAATTACAGATATGGCTTACAGTGTGAGGTGTCTGTTTTTGCGTAAGTAAAGTAGTACATAGTCATTACTGTCATTGGGAGTCCCAGACTTTAATGATTATTTGGCTGTAAGAGATTGGTTTCCTTGACTGGGCCATCGGGAGTCCCGGGCCTTGAGACATCTGGTGAATTGGGCCTTGGGCCCAATCCACAACCGAGAGTTACATGAGTTGTAACTAGCTGTGTGTATGCTTACCTAGTTAAGCTAATTCTGGGTGACGGCCAGTGGCCCACTTTGGTTTTAGTTTAACATGGATCTCGGAATCATTGTATTCTTATGAGGATAAACAAAGAAATTTTGAATACAATGCGAGTTTTCTTATAAGTTGTTAAGATTACTCTTTTATGAACTAAATAACTAAAACTCTATTTATCTCTAAATTTCAGTTATGAATAGCACAAACAATCAAAACACTTTCTCGATCCGGTCTGTCCTTGAGATGGACAAACTGAACGGATCAAATTTCTTGACTTGGTCGCGGAACCTGAGGCTAGTCCTCAGGCAGGAGAGAAAGGACTATGTCCTTGAGAGAGCTCTCCCCGAGAGGATCGGGTCCAATGCCTCTCATGCAGTATATGATGCTTGGAATAAGCATTATAATGATGCGGTAGATGTGCGTGGTCTGATATTGGCTACCATGGACTCAGATTTGCTGAAGCAATATGAGAACATGGAGTCGCCAATAGAGATGATCAGCAGCCTGAAATTGAAATTTCAGGAGCATGTAAGAGTGGAGAGATATCAGTTGGTTAAGTCTCTCACTAGCTGCAAACTACCAAATGATCATCCAGTGAGTCCTCATGTCAGTAAAATGATGGGTTACATTGATAGCCTGAGGAAACTGGATTATCCAGTTAGCCAAGAATTGGTAACTGAGATCATTCTGCAGTCACTGCCTTCAAGCTATGATAAGTTCAAAAGGAACTATATCAAGAAAGGCTTAACGAAGACGCTGACTGAACTGCATGATATGCTCAAGACAGTTGAGCCAAACGTGAAGAGTACCCTGTATAATCTCATAATGGAGAAGGGTAGGTTTACTAAACCTAGTGCTGACAAGGGTGAAGACAAAGTTGTCCAGATTTTGAATCATGGCAAGCCTGTGTCTTCTGAGCCCGAGTCAGATACATCTCACGTTGGTAAGTGCTGCTACTGTAAAGAGACTGGGCATTGGAAGAGAGATTGCATTAAATTCATGGAAGATTATGAGGAGTTGAAGATGATGTATGAGACTACTTCCTCAGGTATTCATGTTATTACTTCAAGTTCTACCTTATAGGTATTGGATACTGGTTGTGGCACTGATATTTGTTTTAATATGCAGAGCCTAAGCAACAAGTAGAACGTTGAAGGAAGGACAAGTGGAACTGCGTGTCTGGAAGGAGCTATGGATGCTGCCTCAGCCGTAGGGTTTTCACTTGTAGATGCCTTTGAGGCTTGGTTTTGTATTAAGTAATTGCTACAATGTACCTACTTTAAGCAGAGTTGTCTTTCATTTTCTTGTAAGAATTTGAATGTTTTTCATTTTGATAAAAGACAAGTTTTGTTCCTTTTGATCTTAATGAAATATTAATTGTAGCACCCTATTCTAGGAATGGGTTTTATATCTTAAACCAAAGAGTGCCTAAATGTAACATAAATACCGAATTGGTTTAAATCTGATGAATTAAACCTGATTTTTCTTGGCGTAAATGTTTTGGTCACATAGAGTGAGTCGGATTCAGAAATCCCATAGTTATGGACTTTTGGGCTCATTTGATCGGATATCTTATGAGACTTGAATTCTGCTTACTGGACCAAAAGACAAAGGGCCCATCTTAGCCGAGCTAGAGAAAGGCCCAAAGGCTTATTGAACCTTGAACATACTCATGTATGTGGCCCAATGAGCAGTAATGCCAGAGAAAAATTTCTTGTACTTCATTATCTTTACTGATTACTTCAGTGAGTATGATTGTGTTCATTTGATGAGACACGAGTCGGAATTCTTTGAAATGGTCGAAAGAGTTCCAGAATGAGGTATAGAATCTGAGTGACAGAAGTATTGAGACTCTGGATTAGATCACGAGTGAGAATACTTAAGTCTTTGATGGTGTGATCATCTGAATGAGTGTGAAGTCGTTTCACAGCTCATTTCTCCTGAAAACCTGGAGGTGTTTCTGTGAGAAAGAACCAGATCTTATTAGAAATGATTAAAGATGAGTCACACGAATCTTCCATGATATTCTTTAAGAATAACGCTCTAGAAATATCTAAGTTTACGCTGAAATAGTTCCACCAATATCAGTTGAAAGACACCACATAAATGTGGACTGGAAATGATCCAAATTCGTCTTTACTGAGTATTTATAGTTGTGCTACTTCGCTGGTTGTCCTAGGGAAACCAAGGCTTGTTACTTTTTATGTCCATTCCGAAAACGAAGTAAGGTTGTTCGGAATTCTGTTTTCTAAAAGGAAAGTTTCTTTCCAAGAAGAACAGTGGGAGTAAAAGTATAACTCGAAGAAATTCGAGAAATACAGGAGGCTGCTCAACCTGTTGAGGGAGAGCAGCGGATGGATTTACAGATTTCTGTAGAATCTACACCTGTAAAGCCTGAAGTTCGCAGATCTGAGTGAATCCGTCACTAATCCGAGAGTGATTTCTCGTGATTAATTGCCATGATCTGATGATCATTGAAAGTGACGAACCTGCGAAATTCACAGAAGCGAAAGTGAGTCCGGACTCCGAAAAATTATACTGTATGTAAGTTAGCTTCATCGATCCATTCATGGATAGAAGCAAGCATATCGGAGTTGGAATCTTCGTTATGTTGAAGTAGTCAAGGTTTTGACTTGAACAGGAACGAAGTGGAACTGTGCGTTTACTAATAGATAAGTGGGAGCGATGTTCCATTTCTCATAGTGTATGTCAATGACATACTGATTCTCGGAAATAACGTTCCAATGCTGCAGTCGGTAAAGGACTGGCTTGGGAGTTGTTTTTATGATTGACATGGGTAAAGCCACATATGTTCTTGGATTTTGGATCTAAAGATAAAGATCCAAAAGAGCTGATAGGACAAAGTCAGGATTCTTATATTGACAAAGTCCTACACGTTTTCAGCATTCCAAGAAGGGTTTTATGCCAATGTCACATGGCATTACGTTAAGCAAGAAACAGTGTCCTACGATATCTGCTGAGCTTGAATGCATGGATGAGATTCCATATGCGTCGGCAATTGGATCTATCATGTATGCCATGACACGTACTTGTTTTGATGTTGCTTTAATGTTAAGCAAAACAAGTAAAGACCAGTCAAATCCAGCAAAGAATCACTGGATAGACGTAATGAATATCCTCAAGTATTTGAAAAATATTTAGGATAAGTTCTTGATTTACGGAGAAAGTGAGGTGCTACAAGTCGGTAGAGTCTGAAAGGCAAGTTTCCAACAGACAAAGATGATTTCCGGTCACAGTCCGGTTATATCTTGTGTCTGTCTGGCGGTGCAAGGCACTGTTGCTGACTCCATGACTTAAGCTGAACATTTCGCAGCTTGGGTAGCGGCGAAAGAGGTTGTTTGGAAAGAAGAGTTCATCACTGAACTTGATGTGATTCCTAACATAGATGAGGCTAGCTGCACATCAGAGGTCCAAACACCTTGAGGGTAGGTATAACCTATTCCGTGAGATAAATGACAGAGGTGTTAAGTAGATCAGCAAGTTTCAACGAATGAGAACGTTGCTAATCTATTAACGAAGCCACTCCTTAGGCCTAAGCACGAGTCGCGGACTGTAGCTGTAGGATAAGTGAAATTAAGATGTAGTCTTAATTTCAGTGGGAGTTTGTAAAGGGCTTTATTTAGTTGTTTTGAAAGGTTCATGTAAACATAATATTTTATGTTTATGAAATTTATGATTTCTGGATTATTTTAACTGTGATATAAATAATCGTTCCAAAATGATTCATGTCATTATATAGGCCATCGAAGTACATGAGAAAGACTTGATCATGAAACCCTATATTTAACAAAATGACATAAATCAGAGTGTCCATAGTCGAAGGTTGTTGAAATTGGAACACCAACAACCACTTGAGACTAGAGTGTGTTGAGACTTATGACCAAGTTTCATGGGTCATAGATGCGCGGCATCAAAGTCGACACATAGGTATATGTAGGGGAGCATATGACCGGACATGACCCGCTGATGAGAACTCTACAAGATAATAATATCTGTGTCATAAGAGGTTCTCATCTACGACTATAGAGTATAGTCCTTAGACCTGAGTTCGCATGCATGTGGCTGCACATGGATTGATGCACTTTGATCATTGTCTAACGCTGTTTCGTAACTGGGAGCTATAAGGACCTTGGTTGGGTGTATTACAAAGTGTGTAGTTCATAGTGATGGAACAAGATGGGATTTGTCCCTCCTGTTAATGGAGGTAATATCTCAAGGCCAATCGGAGACTTGATAGCTGGTAAGAGTGTGGCCACACCCAAACGGACTTGCCCAAGTCGTTTGCATTGTCAGTATCAATTCTGGTCCGATGAACATGATCTTGGCTATATAAGGATGACACACATCTTGCCTTATGCCAGATCGAGTTATTGAGACAAAAGGATTAAGGAATGTAGAATTCCAGTACAAGTGGGAGATTGTTGGGAATGTCCTGAAATCTACTGTACTATCTCTAGAAAGTATGATAAGTGTCGAGATCAGACATAAGTCATAAATACTGGGTGATCATGATGACTTGCTAGAGCCCGCTCTTGATCTATAAGTTTAGGACTTATTACCAGTATTGTATGATCCCAAAGGGTCACACACCATAGCTAACGGGAAAGTTAAAAGGAATTAATACAGTAAGATGCAAGACATTTACTGTATTTGTACAGAGAATTGGGCTAGACAAAATACAGTCTTTTGTCTGATTTGGGTCTTGGGCCCAAAAGCCTAATAGGCCATTAGTTTAATTACTTGGGCCCATATAAGGGAGGAAGGAGGCGCCAGACAGCCTATGTTCCTGCGATTTTTAGGTCTGGCCGTCCTCCTCTCTCTCTGTTGTTCCAGCTTGGTCTAGCAGCCTGATCCAGTAGCTTGTAAGCGTGTGGATACCTAGGAGGAGCCGGTTTCTATCAGCTCTCAGTGATCTCTTCATTACCAATCCGCTGCGCTAATAACAAGGTAATGATTCTGATCTGGTTTATGATTCAACTGCAAATCACCTAGATCCTAGATGATTATGTGATAGGTTGTAATCTGATAATTGAACCTATGAACCAACATAATCCTACAATCTCTTCTCTCTTTTATGCTCGGAATTCCATCTCATTTCCCCTCCAGTTGGTTCAGATTGGTATAATCGTTTCAATCTATCAGTTAACGAAAAATACTGCATTCGTTTGAATGGAACTTTAACTCTTCCCCTTGTGTCATGATAGTGCGGTTTCCGACAAAATTGACATTGTAGACGGTATTCGTCTTCTGACCAATATATCATATAGTTGTTGATGCACATATCTATCATCTTGTACGAAAATCCAAGCCCTTGAACAAATTTCTGGACCTCGTAGTATGAATTGGGCGCAAGATTATCTTCGGGAAGAATATCTTTCACAAAATCAAAAATCACATTCACAAATTCCTCCGCCAAATTGTAGTATGTCTTTATACCCATTAATCTAGTAGGAGATGATAATGACAAATGACCCTCTCTGCAACCTTCGTAAAGTGGTCGCTTCGCTACATCTAACATATCAAAAAATCTCCTAGCTTCTACATTAGTTTCCTCTACCCTAGGAATTTGATATTCACCTACTTCATGAATATTTTATTGATATGCATCATTAATCATCTGAACGGTAGCTACATTAAAATATACTTCCACATTATAAGGTTCACTAGAACTACCATAAGCTTCCCTACTACAAGTACTGGCATGAGGTTATCTACTTTTACTTTCATAATCCGATGTTTCCCAATGAAGTAACAAATCTTATAACCCGCCGTAAACCCCGAAGAATACAAGTGATGCCACACGTCATCAATCCTAACATTTCTAACATTCTGGCACTAAGTACATAGACATTTTAACTTACCGGTTTTCTGCGTATGTGGTTGACGACATGCTACCGGCATGAATTACATAATATCGAGTGCATATTTGGTGTGCAATAAGTTCATCGCCGGATCAACTCTCGGACCGTCAATCCACGATCTGTAATATTTAGAAGAAGACATTTTTCGTAATAAAAAATATTAGAGAGAGAGTGTGTGTGTGTGAGAGAGAGATTGGTGTGGAGGAGAAGTGAAAAACCGTTTGGTATTTGTAGAAGATTAGTCGACGTAAAACCGACGGAAATAGTCTTTATCTATCTGAAATCCGTCGATTTATGGTTGGTCCAAGGGATACCTCAACGACTATATTAACATATCTATTAACGGTTACATTGAATCGACAATTAACCGACAGATTACCGAAGGATAACGGATTCCTTCGATGTTCTATCGGAAATTCTTGAAGGAGAGCCAATCCGTCGGGAATTACAGACGAATACCCGGCGGATATATTACCGTCGAGAATCAGTCGGTTTTTCGTTGAAAATTTCTAACGGTATATTTTCGGTCGGTAATCTCGTGTTTTTTTGTAGTGTTTGGTTCCTAAAATATAAAAAGAAAAAAGTACTAAAATCTACATTAAAATATTTGTACCTTTGAAATCTCAGAATCAGCCGATAAAATCGGTTGGAAAAACACTTCACCATGCTTCCTCTATACAAATACAAGGAAGATTGGATTAAGCAAGAGATGTTTTTCCGATAACATAATGTTCATGCACAAAAGACAATCCATTACTAGAGTCTAGAGTCATTAGATAAAACGTAAAAATACGACAATTTAGTAAATCTTACGAATTGTATGTGATAAACAGGAGTATTTTATTTTTTACTTTGCACTTTTTGTTTTGTAATTGAAAAGCAATATTTAAGTGATTAGAGTAAAAAAAAGTCAATTAAGTGTGCTGTTTATTACTTATGCTTTTCGGTGAAAAGTTGGAAAGTTTTCTTATCTTGTCTTTTATTTACACGAATTACTAAAACAAAAGAAAACCATTGATTGCAGGAAGTGTGAATGGTTGCATTGCTTTTGGGGTTTATAATCATACCTCTATGTTTTTTTTTCCAACCCCACCATTAGGAAAAAAAAAAGTATTCTTTTGTGTTCAAAATTTTAGAAAGTAGCTTAGACAAGAAAACAAAGTGAAATAAATATAAGAAAAAGTATAGTAGTAGATTAAATTAAAGTTAAAGAAAAGAAGGTTCGCCTAACCTACTCAAAACTTATATTGTAGTGCATGATTCGCTAATGTATTATCTCAAACAATCAAAGTTAAACTTTGGTATATATATATGTGTGTGTTCTCTTCTTGTTAAATCTCCAAAAGATATCTTAAGGTGAAAGGCCAAATGCTAAAACATATTACTACTACAATAGGCTAACGGTCTCTCGTTCATCAATTGGAGAATGCTCTTCAAATTTCAAAATGGAGAAGAACGGTGTTGAGAATTGATGCTCTCGATTCCACCCAAGACCGTAACTCATGACTCGATCAAGAACACACAACGCAAGCAATTGATCCGGTTCACGGTGTTAACAAACCGTTACATCCGGTTAGGACCTTGCGGTCCCCAACTTCGATAGATATGCCGGAAACCACCTCCAGCGTGGTCGTACATGGTAATCGCTCACCGTCAATTACAACCCAATTGACATTACAAGGAAGAAGAAGAACACAGAAGAAGAACAAGAGAAGGAGTAAAAATAAGAACCCAAAACCCAAGAAGATCTCTCTCAATCTAGCTATATGCTTACTCTCTCGCTATCTCTCTCTGTATCAACTCTCTCGGAGAAGATGATTAAGTCTGACTTATAAAACCAGAAGCATCGACACTTTTATTTGGAGAAGATATGAGCTCACGTAAAAAACACGTGATCATTAATTAGCTCAGCTGGAACTTTTCTTTTCCACCAGAAGCTTTCAATACTTGAGAGTATTCTTCAGTATATTTCTCCTCATGTTTAAGCTTCTGCTTCTGTCTCTTCTTCAACTTCCATCAAGCTATGTTACAGATTCCTCATGTTGAATCATCATCCAACAATCTCCACCTTGATTCAAGCTTGATGAATCCTTGTGAGCTGCCTCTTAGAGCTGTCCCAAAAACTGAGCTCTAACTTTGGCAATTCCATCTCCACAAACCCGCATAAAGAAACCTTATACAGAACAACCACATCACAAATTTAATCATTAAACCTGATTAATCATCAATGAGTTTTATAACCAGCTTCACACAAATATGTGTTAACCTAAAACTCCTCATTGATCATCTATCGAACTTCGATATACCTGAGATAAACACTCAAAATATATCCCATTAACAAGACTAATGTGTTTAGAACTTGTTAAATCAACAGACAACTTCATAACTTCACACTTACGAGTCCAACAATCACACAAATTCCATTATGACTTTTATTAAAGATCATAAAATTATTTCAGTGATTGTACTTAACCTTTATAGTTCTCGGCAAACCTGATCCCTTTGTTAACTCATTTGATTCTCCCCATGTGCACTGAGCTTAGAATCAAATCATTATTGAATCAGCTGCAGAACCTGAATCACTTATGCTTCATATCCTAAAGCAACCTTTGATCCAGTCCTGTAAAACAATCTCAACAAAACCTTTAGTTAGTAAGCAATGCATTAATAACCTGAGATTGTACTTACAACCATCTGTCTAGCCAACTCAGCCTTGAAACCAACTTGTACCGCTGTTGATACTCAACAGATCACGCCTCACAACTCCACCTTGTTGTGAAGACTTCCGACACAAAATCCCTTGTCCAATTCCATGAGTGAACAGATTTGTACCAGCAGCTTCTGACTCACTACTTGTACCCTTTACCATATCTCTCATCATCAAAACCTGAGATGCTCCTGAGATATTCCCTTACAGTTTCTTTCACACCAAATCTCGAGCTCAAGGTGTGGTACTTCAACTGTAATACTGACCTGCGATATTAAAACAATATGCATACTCCACCAAAGAACATTTGGTACTTGCATCAGAACACAGATTCTGCCGTAATCTGTCTTTTATCCATCAGCTTCACCTTTACCGTCCTTCTGATATAGCATATTCCTTCACTTGCTTTCTAACAAGTGTCTTCATAAGAAGATCCTCCCAAGTATCCTAAACCTTTGAAACTGATGATTCACCATTTGAGCATTAGCTAATGCCTTTCCTAAGGAATCTTCCTTAGTATCCTCCTTGTGATGCATATAGATACAATTATAACTTCACTTGTTCTTTGCTTCAAAATGCAGCTAGCTTTTCCTGCATTTACACTTTCATGGAACTTCTTTCAACTCTTAGAGCTGAGCTACAGATCATGAGCCTTCTTGTCATGCTGAATGCGGTACTTGAACCTTCTTGAGATGACAACTGTAAGACTAGTCCCTGCAACACCTGCAATATCTTTCAACAGTTTCCCATATACAGCTTCTTTTATTTTCTCACCCTTACAAACTTGTAGCATTCTTGAGACACTCTCCCTAAAGCAATGACCTGCAATACCTTCTTCTGGTATGCAGAAATCACCTTGAGTATTCCTTTGAGATGATGACCCATACTTCTGAAACATAACATCTGCTTGGTTGCTTTGTGCTTCTTGTACCTGCGGAGATACCACCTGAAGCTTGAATTTTGTGACACAAATTTTCCTTTCTTACTGCAGCCTCTGCAGTAAAATCCTTTGTACCAGAAGATCCACCATGACACTTTTCCAGCTTCCCTGTGTCACTCATCTGAACCAGCTCTGACTGAGACGGCCATTTCGTCTTCGAATCAATGCACTTGTTATATGCCGTAACATCTTGACTCTCCTTATCGTGTTTCCTGTTGTACACAATTCTGAACCTATCCTTTTAATAACCCCGAAGGCATGTAGCATTTCTGAATATTCCCAAAGAAAACCTCCAGAAAAGTATCCTCAGATTCATCAAATAGAACCTTAACCATGAGTCTTTGTACTTGGATGTTCCCATAACAAAGCTGATCCATTCACCCTTTGATTCGTAACTTTGAATCAAACGAGCCAGAAAACCAGTTTCAACAACACTTCAGTGACTTCAGAAATGTTCACATTAGCATCTTGCTTATGTTCCCACAAGATCCACTTATTTATCATTTATTTTTCCACCGAAGCTTCTTCATTTTTTGAGTATCTGATCCATACATCACACCTGCTGAAAAAATAGCTCCACCTAGAGATTATCATCCAATGAAATATTCCTTGCCTTCATTGTACCACCAGCTACTCCACCTGGAATAATACTCATTCTGAAATTCAAATGTCTTGATATCCTCATTTGATTCATGCCCTTTGAATCATTAGAACCAGAGACCAAACTTCGTTTCTACCACTGATTTTACCACCAGCTTTCACCAAGAGTTTAATACCATTCACACCAGGATAACACTCAACTTCTCTGAATCACAGCAACAGCTCTTACCAGAGCTTGACAAGTCACTGCAACATTCACTTTAGTCTTTTTGCTTTAGTTTCCCATGAGCACTTTTGTTTCTGGATTTCGCAAACATCCCCTGCCTAAATCTTTGTGACTCACAAACTGAGATACAGTATCAAGAAACATGAATCCCTTCCTTGGTTTCAAATTTACATGCTTTTTCAGTAGCCTTTTTCCATTTCAATTGGACTTTGCTCTTTCTGCATTAACCTCCATGATAATCTGATTTTGAGCCTTGATTATCACAAACCTGAGCTTCTTAGATTAATAGTAATCTAAAACCTTATTCTTCTGAGACTGATACATCAACATAGAAACCTCTCAAATCTGAACCACACTGATTTTCTTCATACCCCTTAACTTGTCTTATTACCAACAGATTTTGAACTTGTTTCTACATCCATCTGCAACTCTTTTAACCTTGAATCATGAAACCTTAACCAATAGACAAATAGCATCAGACACACATCAATCCACCCTCTAAGGCGTCCTCTAGACTTGGGACTCACATGTGTCACCAAATGCCATCCTTTTAACTATTCTAGAATCACACTGCATTTATCTCAAACAAACAGAGATACCCAAAACACAATCTGACACCAGACCTGAATCTTGAGCATTCTTTTGCAAAGACCAAAAAGCAATCCGTGTGAACCATCTTGATTTCAATCCTTCTAATGCAGAACAAGAATGACTAGAAACAAACCATATGACCATCACACACTTACATTGTGACTGCAGCGGAAACAAATCGAGTGCCAAACCGATTTGAGTCTTCGAAGTTGATAATACAATTCTGAAACCATGAGATTTATTCAATAACCCAGAATTTAATCCTTTCTGATCATAATCAACCCGACGTTGTAGAATAACTTCACGTCTTATCAACTTCGAACTGATTTCTTCAATATATAATCAAGAACAAAAACCTTTGTAGATTGTTCTTTCTTCAGTATCTTTGAACCCATTGATCCTTGTACGACCAACGACTTCTCTTGTGATTATTCAACACCAGAACTCACAATATATGAATAACTCACAAGACCATTGGAGAGATTTAATTTACTTGTTCGTTCGATTCGGCAACATCCGAAATCACACGATCCAAAAGAGTCATTTTGATGAATCTTTCTAACTCCAATACTAGCGTCTTCAAACAATAAACAAATGCCTCCTTTATCTTGCCGGAATTAGACGTCGCCTTCATCGGCAAACGTGTTCACTGTTTGTCGTAATCCGTTGGAGCTGATCAAGTACATATCACTCTTACCTTCGAAATCTCAGAACTCTACAATACTGTCCCAGGCGGCGATCTTCCTTCCTCTGGTTCCGGTGACTGTCACCTTGAACCATCACCATCTTCTTCTTTCTTTAGCTTGCTATCTTGCCCGCCATTGCCGTAAGTCCCTGAATCGATTGAATCATCGAGTCGTTAAACCACGGCTCTGATACCAATTGTTGAGAATTGATGCTCTCGATTCCACCAGAGACCGTAACTCATGACTCGATCAAGAACACACAACGCAAGCAATTTGAAGGATTATGGTGTTTATTCAAGGTTTAATTCTCGTATTACAACCTAACACATAATCTTAACAGATCTAGGTTCTTGCAAAACGAATCATAAAACCAAACCTGTAACATTACCTATTGATTGCACAGCGGATTGATGGTAATGACAAGATCAGTCTAGAACAGATGAATCACCTATTCCTCCTTGAGTATCCACACTCTTACAAGCAAGGGACGGCTGCTAGACCAAAGAGATAGATGATCAGAGAGAGAGGTTAGAGAGAGAGATGGTTTTCGGCCACAGAAAGAAATCGCAAGCACTTATCAATTCCTTAGGGTTTCGAAATTATTAACCTCTCATTAATGGGCCCAAGTCATTAGACTAATGGCTCATTAATCTTTTGGGCCCAAGACACAAATCAGACAAAAGCCTGCATTTTGTCTGGCCCAATTCTCTGATCCAATACAGTAAATGCCATTGCATCTTACCGTATTAATTCCATTTAACTTTCCCGTTAGCTATGGTGTGTGACCCTTCGGGATCATACAATACTGGTAATAAGTCCTCAACTTATAGATCAAGAGCGGACTCTAGCAAGCCATCATGATCACCCAGTATTTATGACTTATGTCTGATCTCGACACTTATCATACTTTCTAGAGATAGTACGGTAGATTTCAGGACATTCCCAACAATCTCCCACTTGTACTGGAATTCTACACAGGACATTCCCAACAATCTCCCGATTGTACTAGAATCCTACATTCCCTAGTCCTTTTGTCTTAATATCTCGATCTGGCATAAGGCAAGATGCGTGTCATCCTTATATAGCCAGACCATGTTTATCGGACCAGATTTGATACTGACAATTCAAACGACTTGGGCAAGTCCGTTTGGGAATGGCCATTCTCTTACCAGCTATCAAATCTCCGATTGGCCTAGAGATATTACCTCCGTTAAACGGCAGGGACAAATCCCATCTTGTTCCATCACTATGAACTACACAATTCATAATACACCCAACCAAGGTCCGTATAGCTCCCAGTTACGAAACAGCGTTAGACAATGATCAAAGCGTATTATTCCATGTGCAGCCACATGCATGCGAACTCAGGTCTAAGGACTATACTCTATAGTCGTATATGAGAACCTCTTATGACACAGATATTAATATCTTGTAGAGTTCTCATCAGCGGGCCATGTCCGGTCATATGTTCCCCTACATATACCTATGTGTCGACTTTGATGCCGCGCATCTATGACCCCTCGAAACTTGGTCATAAGTCTCAACACAATCTAGTCTCAACAGGTTGTTGGTGTTCCAATTTCAACAACCTTCGACTATGGACACTATGATTTATGTCATTTCGTTAAATATGGGGTTTCAGGATCAAGTCTACTCATGTACTTCGATGGCCCATATATAATGACATGAATCATTTTGGAACGATTATTTTATATCACAGTTAAAAATAATCCAGAAATAAAATTTCATTAACATTTAAAATGTTTACATGAACCAATCAAAATAACTAAAACAAAAGCCCTCACAACTCCCACTCAAAAAGAGATTACATTTGAATATCTCTAATTCCTACAGCAGCAGTATGCAACTCGTGCTTAGGTCTCGGGAGTGGCTTTGTCAACGGGTCAGCCACGTTCTCATCAGTGGGAACTCTGCTGACCATTACTTCACCTCTATTCACTATATCACGAATCAGGTGATACCTTCTCATAATGTGTTTGGATTTCTGATGATGTCTCGGTTCCTTGGCTTGAGCAATTGCACCATTGTTGTCACAATACAGTGCTAGAGGCTCAGTGGCATTTGGGAATACACCGAGTTCAATCAAGAAGTTCCTTATCCAAACTCCTTCCTTCGCAGCTTCCGAAGCAGCGATGTATTCAGCTTCAGTTGTGGAATCTGCCACGGTGCTCTGCTTGGAACTCTTCCAACTTACTGCACCGCCATTCAGACAGAAGATGTAACCAGACTGTGACCGGAAATCATCTTTATCTGTCTGAAAACTTGCATCCGTGAATCCACTGATTTCAAGCACTTCACTTCCTCCGTAAACCAAGAACTTATCCTTAGTATTTCTCAAATACTTCAGGATATTCTTTACGGCAATCCAGTGACTCTCACCTGGATTAGACTGGTACCTACTCGTCATGCTTAGTGCATAAGCAACATCAGGACGAGTACAGATCATGGCATAAGTGATAGATCCTATAGCCGAAGCATAAGGAATCCTACTCATGCGCTTAAGCTCATCAGGTGTCTTAGGACACTGATCCTTGCTTAGTGTAGCACCATGTATCATTGGCGTGAACCCCTTCTTGGATTTATCCATTCCGAATCGATGCAGGACTTTATCTATATAAGCATCTTGACAAAGTCCAATCAGCTTTTTAGATCTGTCTCTAAAGATTCGGATTCCAAGAACATATGCGGCTTCACCCATGTCCTTCATGGAAAAACAACTTCCCAGCCAGTCTTTAACAGACTTCAGCATTGGAATATCATTTCCAATAAGCAATATGTCGTCGACATATAGGATAAGAAACGCCACTTTGCTCCCACTAGTTTTCTTATACACACATTGTTCCTCTTGGTTTCTGATGAAGTCAAAGTTCTTTATTGCTTCATCAAAACGAAGATTCCAACTCCTCGATGCTTGCTTCAATCCATAAATGGATTTGTGAAGCTTACATACTTTCCCAGCATTCTTAGGATCAATGTAACCGTCAGGTTGTGTCATATACACATCCTCCTCCAAGATTCCATTCAGGAAGGCGGTTTTCACATCCATCTGCCAAATCTCATAATCATAATAAGCGGCAGTTGCTAGGAGAATCCGAATTGATTTCATCATGGCCACTGGTGAATAGGTTTCATCATAGTCTATACCATGAATTTGCTTGAAACCTTTTGCCACCAACCTGGCCTTGTAAATCTGGACATTTCCATCCATGTCAATCTTCTTCTTGAAGATCCATTTACACTCGATGGCTTTTGCACCAGCAGGTAAATCAACCAGTGAAAACACTCGGTTAGTAGACATGGAGTCCATCTCGGATTCTGTGGCTTCACGCCACTTTAAGGAGTCAGGGCCCATCATGGCTTCTGCAAAGTTCGAGGGTTCATCACCGTCAATGATCAAAAGATCATGGCAATTAGTCACGAGGAATCCCTGATATCTATCGGGTTCGTGACGGATCCTTCCGGATCTTCGAACTTCAGGTACTGCAGGTTCAGGTTCTATTACAACTTCATGTAATTCATCCTGCTGTTCTTCCTCATTAGGTTGAACAGATTCCTGTCCTTCTTGAATTTCATCAAGTTGTACCTTACTCCCACTATCTTTTCTAGAGAGAAACTCTCTTTCAAGAAAAGTACAATCCCGAGCAACAAAGATTTTGTTCTCGGATCGCAGATAGAAGTAATAAGCCTTGGTATCCCTAGGATAACCAATGAAGTAGCATTTGTCAGATTTTGGTGTAAGCTTGTCTGAGATTAATCTTTTGACATAGGCTTCACAACCCCAAATTCTGAGAAAAGACATTGCTGGAGCTTTTCCAGTCCATATCTCATATGGTGTCTTTGCTACTGCCTTTGATGGCACTCTGTTCAGTGTGAACGTTGCGGTGAGCAAAGCATATCCCCAAAGGGATATAGGAAGGTCTGTGTGACTCATCATGGATCGGACCATATCTAACAATGTCCGATTCCTTCTCTCAGACACACCATTCCACTGAGGTGTTCCAGGAGGTGTGAGTTGGGAGATAATCCCACACTCACTCAGATGATCACGAAATTCCTGGCTCAAGTATTCTCCTCCTCGGTCCGACCGAAGAGCCTTAATACTTTTACCAAGCTGGTTATGTACTTCATTCTGGAATTCTTTGAACTTTTCAAAGGTTTCCGACTTATGTTTCATCAAGTAGACATATCCATATCTACTGAAATCATCAGTGAATGTAATGAAGTACTGAAAGTTTCCTCTAGCATTTGTGGACATTGGGCCACACACGTCAGTATGTATCAGGCCCAATAGTTCACTGGCCCTTTCTGTGGGTTTATTTAAAGGGGCCCGTGTCATTTTGCCCATTAGGCAAGATTCGCATTGCTCACAAGACTCAAAGTCAAATGAGCCCAAGAGTCCATTTGAATGGAGCCTCTTGACGCGTTTCTCACTAATGTGCCCCAAACGACAATGCCAGAGAAACGTTTCATTTTCTTCGTTAGATTTGAACCGTTTTGTATTTATGTTATATACTGGAGCAGATTGATCCAGCATGTACAGCCCATTTATAAGAGGGGCACAGCCATAGAACATATCATTGAGATTAAAGGAACACAATTTATTCTTAATAGAAAAATCAAATCCTTGCAAATCCAACAATGAAACTGAAATGATATTTCTGCTTATAGCAGGTACAAAATAACAATTCTCAAGTTCTAAAATCAATCCAGAAGGTAAAGACAACAAGTAAGTGCCAACGGCCAGTGCTGGAACCTTCGCTCCATTTCCAACCCGCAACTCTACTTGTCCTTGCTTCAACCTTCTACTGTTGCTGAGCGCCTGCATATTAGTACAAATATGAGCCCCACATCCAGTATCTAATACCCAAGTGGTATTATCAGAAGTAGTAGTATTTACTTCAATAACAAAAATACCTGAAGATTTAGTCTCCAAGGACTTCTTCTTCTTCAGACTTTCCTGGTATTTCTTACAGTCCCTGCGATAATGCCCTGCCTCTTTGCAAAAGTGGCAGATATCAGAAGGCCCAGCTTTAGACACGGGCTTGGGCTTGGCCTTTTCATTGCTGACTACCTTGCCCTTTCCCTTGTCTGCAGCGGATTTCTTGAAACCTTTGCCCTTCTGAACCATGAGTACAGATGACTCCTTGGTCTTCTTCAGATTCGGTTCTGCAGTCTTGAGCATACCATGTAGCTCAGGCAACGTCTTTATCAACCCATGCATATTATAGTTCAAAATGAACTGGTCATATGCAGGAGTAAGAGACTGCAGAACGATATCACAAGCAAGCTCTTGGCTTATGGGACAGTCGAGCCTAGTCAAATGATCGAGATAACCCATCATTTTCAGAACATGTGGACTCACTGCTGCATCCTTAGCCATTTTACAGTCCAAGAGATTCTTAACAGTTTGGAATCTCTCTGTACGAGCCTGCTCCTGAAACAACGCTTTCAGATTTGCCATCAGCTCCATGGGACAAGTCAGGCCTTCCCACTGCATCTGCAGTTTGGGAGCCATTGTCGCCAACATCAGGCAAATCACGTCATTAGCATCTGAAGAATGCGTATCCCAAGCATTCTTCACAGCTTGTGCGGCATTATTCGCAGGTCTAGGAGAGAGAGCTCTTTCAAGGACATAAGCCTTCTTCTCCTGTCTGAGCACAAGTCTCAGGTTCCTGGACCAGTTCAGGAAGTTTGATCCGTTCAGTTTGTCCTTCTCAAGGGCAGACCGGATCGAGAAAGTGTTTTGTGTTGTTGTGCTTGACATAGCTGAAAAATGAGACATTAGAGATTTTAGTTATTAAGTTCATAAAAGAGTAATCTTAACAACTTATAAGAAAACTCGCATTGTATTCAAAATTTCTTTGTTTAACCTCATAAGAATACAATGATTCCGAGACCCATGTTCAGCTAAATCCAAAGTGGGCCACTGGCCGTCACCCGAAATTAGCTTTACTTGGTAAGCATACACACAGCTAGTTATATCTCATATAACTCTCGGTTGTGAATTGGACCCGAGGCCCAAATTCACCAGATGTCTCAAGGCCCGGGACTCCCGATAGCCCAGTCAAGGAAACCAATCTCTTACAGTCAAATAATCACTAAAGTCTGGGACTCCCAATGAAATTAGTGACTATATACTACTTTACTTATGCGAAAACAGACACCTCACACTGTAAGCCATATCTGTAATCGAATAAGCGTTAAGTAGCTGACAAGATTGGAAAGACATCCAAGCTTGATATTGTTTTTGAGGATTTTTAAGTTTTATTTCCAAAAATAGAAGATTACTATTTTGGGAAACTTTCTTATTTTAGAAACTTTCTAAATTTAGTAACTTACTAAAAATAGAAATTTCTAATTTAATATTTTATTAAATATTTTGGGTTGGGTCACAAATTATAGGCCCAATTCTTGGCCCAAGACCATAGAATTCCAACTGGCCCAATAATTTGACATAACCGATCTGGTTTATTAATTCTGGTCCAAGACCAAATTAACTATCAAAACCATCGGTTATGTACTAAACCAGACCAGCTCTAAATTATTTGGTCCAACCAAATCAAACTTAGACCAGCCTTCGGTTTAGGTTAAAATTCAATTATTGAATTTCAATCCGGTTTAACCAGAAATTAAATAATACCATGTATTAAATAATTTCCAGCAAAACCGCGATTCGGGTTAACCGCTTGAACCACCAATTAAATTGGATCGGTTCAGTTAAATCCAAAACCGGGAAGAAACACCTAGTGTTTTAGCCAATTTGATTTAACTTGCGGTTTAAGGCTTTAAACACACAATTAACCGCCAATTAAATGGACCGGTTAAATCGGTGTGGTTTTGGGCAACGAACCGCGAAGCTCGGTTTAACCGATTGACTATTCGCGGGACGTAAAATTTAACGGGACAAACAATCGGATCCAAGATCCAACTCGGCCCATTAACGCAATTTGTGGCCCATGATTCATCGGAGGCCCATGATCCAACAGCGGTCGCTCACGATCGCAAACGATCGATCATCGCAACACACGATCATGGACGACTCTCGGCATCATGGCACACGCATCGTGATCCAAGCTAGCCTCACGATCGCGAGATCGATCTCGGCCAACTACTCCACGCGGCCCATCTCTCGGCATCATGTTATCGATCGACCATTATCACACGGTCGATAACATAACCAAGACGAGGCACAACACGGCACACGCACACGCACACACATGATCGAAAGTGATCCTCGATCACTCGATCTCATCACTCGGCAATATCACATTAATTACCGAGACCATATGCATGCCGAGACCAAATCACTCGGCTATTTAGGGTTTAAATAAACGGCCGAGACCAAATCATTCGATTAGGGCATTAAGGTTTTAATCAATTTTAGCATAATTGATTCTCTAACACATTAAACAGCCCTATGATCCAAATTACAAGAAACTAATGCCTTAGCTCTGATACCACTGAAGGATTATGGTGTTTATTCAAGGTTTAATTCTCGTATTACAACCTAACACATAATCTTAACAGATCTAGGTTCTTGCAAAACGAATCATAAAACCAAACCTGTAACATTACCTATTGATTGCACAGCGGATTGATGGTAATGAAAAGATCAGTCTAGAACAGATGAATCACCTATTCCTCCTTGAGTATCCACACTCTTACAAGCAAGGGACGGCTGCTAGACCAAAGAGATAGATGATCAGAGAGAGAGGTTAGAGAGAGAGATGGTTTTCGGCCACAGAAAGAAATCGCAAGCACTTATCAATTCCTTAGGGTTTCGAAATTATTAACCTCTCATTAATGGGCCCAAGTCATTAGACTAATGGCTCATTAATCTTTTGGGCCCAAGACACAAATCAGACAAAAGCCTGCATTTTGTCTGGCCCAATTCTCTGATCCAATACAGTAAATGCCATTGCATCTTACCGTATTAATTCCATTTAACTTTCCCGTTAGCTATGGTGTGTGACCCTTCGGGATCATACTGTTGGAATTATGTCCAGTAATCTCTGTACTGTCTCTAGAAAGTAAGAGTATGTCAATGATCAGACATAAGTCATATAATACTGGGGGTCATGATGGCTTGCTAGAGTCCGCTCATGATCTATAAGTCTTGGACTTATTGCCTTTATTATATGATCCCATATAGGTCACACGCCTAAGCTAACGGGAAATTGTGTAGGAACGGTTTAGCAGAAGTACGGTAAAAGTGCTAGGCATTTACTGTACTTAGAGAGACTAAAGGGCCTGATTAAATCCAAGGGATTTAATCAGAACTGAGAATTGGGCCCAAAAGCCCATGAGAACTAGAAGGGATTTTAATGAATAAAATCAGACCTAGCTCTCTAATTCTCCTAAGCATCTGCGCCGCCAACTCTCTCTCTCTGCGCCTCCTTCTTGCTCGGTCTAGCAGCCACTTTCCTGTGCGTGCGTGTGTGAGCCTTTGGAGGATCCATCTCTTGGTGGTTCTGCTGATCTCTGACCCGTACCTCCTCTTTCCGCTGCACAAAAAAGGTAACAGGTGAGATCTATTATGTTTCTAATCAAGAGAACCTAGATCTGCATGTTTAGTAGGATGAATCAATCTGAGAATTGAATCAGGAGACACTAAACGATCCAACAGTGGTATCAGAGCTATTGGTTCTGTGGTTTTTCTTGTTTAGAATCATGTTTAGGATTGTTTAAAGAGGTGTTTTTGAATCAATCTACTGATAAGAAAAAACACTTAAGAAACAAAGAATTAAAACCTTAACAAACAAGAAATCGCATGATCCAATCTATATGAATTGGTATGCGTCGGAGTGTTGATTGCCAAAGGATCACACGTCCGGATCGAGTCGCGTTGCGTCATCCGATCATGGATCGGTATGCGTCGGACCGATCAGCTGCAATGGACCGCGAGATGCTCGGCTGAGACGATCGCAGGTTGCGTGACCGAGCTGATCGCATACATCGATCGCGGATCGATGGTATGGATCGATGCTTGCGTCGCATCCTGCCCGTCCCGTTGTAACCGAGAGCCGTGCATCGTCCAGCACTGTCCCGCGTGACCGAGGCCGAGCATCGACCCGAACATCGTCCCGTCCCACGCCGTCCGTACGATCGCGTGATGCTTGCATCGCGTGATGCTTACGGCTGCGACTGTCCCGACCGGTTAGGGTTTTGGCGTGTGATGTTTCGGTTTGGTTAACGGTTCGGTTTAATTTTATTAAAACTAATTCGTCACGGTTTAATAAACAGACTTAATAAATTTATTAAGTTCTGGTTAAACCGGGATAAGAAATCCAAAGTCGAAAAATTGGATTTTGTGCCTAAACCAGTGATTTTCTAATTTGATTTGGTTGGACCAAATAAATTGAGAAAATCCGGTTTAGTAAATAACCGGTTGACAATTGTGGTCATCGTAGTAATTAATTTTGGTTAGACCAATTTTAATGAACCAAACCGGTTATGTCATTTAATTGGGCAATTGGGTTATGTCTTGGACATAGACCAAATTCTTGGGCCTCGGGCCAAGAAGTTAAAACAATCGGGCCAATTATTAGAGTCTTTTCTTCAGAATTAATTTAAAATTTATTTTTATATAAATTATAAAATCGATTTTAAATTAATAAGTTTCCAAAATTTTTGAAATTAGAAAGTTTCTTAAAATAGAAGTTTCTAGATTTGCATGTTTTGGATTTTAGGAAATTTCTATAATTAAAAGTTTCTAATTTTAGAAAGTTTCCAAAAATAGTAAGTTTCCCAAAATAGTAATCTTCTATTTTGGGATGAAATTTTAATAAACCTACGAACCTCAAATAATATCAAGCGTTGGATGTCTTGTCCAGTCTATGTCAGCTGTTGAAGCCCATTCAATCGTACACACGGCCTTACAGTGTGAGGGTGTTTATCTTTTGCGTGGGTAAAACAGTTTGTGATTCATAAATGTCATTGGGAGTCCCAGACATTAGTGATTACATGACTGTATAGTCTGGTTTTCTTGACTGGGCCATCGGGAGTCCCGGGCCTTGAGACATCAGAGTGGATTGGGCCTCGGGCCCAGATTCACAACCAAGAGTTATATCACGGATATAATTAGCCGAGATAGGGCTTACCGATATAAGCTAAGGTTGGGTGATGGCCAGTGGCCCATTTTGATCTTAGTTATATGTGGATCTTGGAATCATTATATTCTATTGAGGGTAACTTATGTTATTGAATATAATGCGTGATTAATCATATTAAATTTAATACAAGATTAATCATATTGAACAAATTAACTAATAACCTTTTTATCTTATATTTCAGCTATGACTACTACAAGCACACAAAACACATTCTCAATCCGGTCTGTTCTCGAGAAGGAGAAGCTGACTGGAACGAACTTCCTGACGTGGTCAAGGAACTTGAGGCTAGTCCTCAAGCAGGAGAAGAAGGATTATGTCCTTCGTGATCCCCTCCCCGAGAGGCCTCCTAACAATGCCGCCAGGACTCTGCATAATGCTTGGGAAAAGCATTCGTCAGATGAAAATGATGTCTATTGCCTGATGTTGGCGACAATGACTGCTGAGCTGCAAATGCAGTTCGAGAATGTGTTGTCACCCATCGAGATAATGGCAAGCCTGCAATCGCTTTTTCAGGAGCAAGCAAGGAATGAGAGGTTTCAAACAGTTAAGAACCTCTTAGACTGTAAGTTGGCTGCAAATGCGGCAGTGAGTCCTCATGTCTTGAAGATGATGGGTTATCTCGATCATCTTCAGAAACTCGACTGCCCTATCAGCCAGGAACTTGCCTGCGACATCGTTCTGCAGTCTTTACCTGCAAGCTATGATCAGTTCATCCTGAACTTCAATATGCATGGCTTGAGTAAGACATTGCCTGAGCTTCACGGAATGCTCAAGACTGCAGAGCCCAACTTGAGGAAAAACGCCAAGGACCCCAATGTGCTTATGGTGCAAAAGGGCAAGGGCTTTAAGAAATCCTCTGCCAAGGACAAGGGAAAGGCTAAGGCTGTCCAAGTCTCGGACAAGGACACGCCAAAGCCCAAGCCCAAATCCAAGGCTGGGCCTACTGACATATGCAGGTTCTGTAAAGAACCAGGGCATTGGAGGAGAGAATGTAAGAAATTCCAAGAAGGTCTAAAGGAATTGAAGAAGAAGACTCTCGAGACTTCTTCATCAGGTATTTTTGTTATAGAAGTTAATACAACTACTTCTGATAATACCTCATGGGTTATGGATACTGGTTGTGGGGCTCATATTTGTACTAATATGCAGGCACTCAGCAACAGTAGAAGGCTGAAGCAAGGACAAGTGGAGCTACGAGTTGGGAATGGAGCGAAAGTTCCTGCACTAGCTGTAGGCACATACTTGTTGTCTTTACCTTCGGGATTGGTTTTAGAACTCAATAATTGTTATTTTGTACCTGCGATAAGCAGAAATATTATTTCAATTTCTTTGTTGGATTTGGAAGGTTATGATTTTTCAGTTAAGAATAAATTATGTTCCTTCAATCGCAACAATTTGTTCTATGGTTGTGCCCCTCTTACGAATGGGCTTTACATACTTGATCAATCCGCGCCAATTTATAACATTAATACCAAATGGTTCAAACCTAATGAGGAGAACCGAACGTTTCTATGGCATTGTCGTTTAGGGCACATCAGCGAGAAACGCATCAAGAGGCTCCATTCGAATGGACTTCTTGGCTCATTTGACTTTGAGTCTTGTGAGAAATGCGAATCCTGCATGATGGGCAAAATGACACGGGCCCCCTTTAATAAACCAAACGAGAGGGCCAGTGACTTATTGGGCTTGATACACACTGATGTGTGTGGCCCAATGTCCACAAATGCAAGAGGAAACTATCAGTACTTCATTACCTTCACTGATGATTTCAGTAGGTATGGATATGTTTATTTAATGAAACATAAGTCTGAATCTTTTGAGAAGTTCAGAGAATTCCAAAATGAAGTACAGAACCAACTTGGCAAAAGCATTAAGGCTCTTCGGTCCGACCGAGGAGGAGAATACTTAAACCAAGAATTCAGTGATCATCTAAGAGAGTGTGGGATCGTGTCCCAACTCACTCCTCCTGGAACACCTCAATGGAATGGTGTATCTGAGAGGAGAAATCGGACCTTATTGGATATGGTTCGATCTATGATGAGTCACACAGACCTTCCAATATCCCTTTGGGGATATGCTCTGCTAACAGCAGTGTTCACTCTAAATAGAGCGCCATCGAAAGCAGTAGCAAAGACACCATATGAATTATGGACTGGAGTGACTCCAGTGCTGTCTTATCTAAGAATTTGGGGTTGTGAAGCCTATGTCAAGAGATTAATCTCAGACAAGCTTACACCAAAATCTGATAAATGCTACTTCATTGGTTATCCGAAGGAAACCAAGGCTTATTACTTCTATCTACGTTCGGAGAACAAGATCTTTGTTGCCCGGGATTGTAGCTTTCTTGAGAGGGAGTTTCTCTCTAAGAAAGACAGTGGGAGTAAGGTACTGCTTGAAGAAATTCAAGATGAACAGGATACTGCTCAACCTAATGAGGAAGAGCAGCAGGAGGACCTACAAGAAATTGTAGAGCATGAACATGTAGTACCTGAAGTTCGAAGATCCGGGAGGATCCGTCACGAACCCGAGAGATATCAAGGATTCCTCGTGACTAACTGTCATGATCTTCTGATCATTGATGGTGATGAACCATCGAACTTCAATCAAGCCATGATGGGCCCAGATTCCTCTAAGTGGCGTAAGGCCACTGATTCCGAAATGGACTCCATGTCGGTCAACCAAGTGTTTTCGTTGGTTGACTTACCCGCTGGTGTAAAAGCCATCGAGTGCAAATGGATCTTCAAGAAGAAGATTGACGTGGATGGAAATGTCCAGATTTATAAAGCCAGGTTGGTGGCAAAAGGTTTCAGACAAGTTCACGGTGTGGATTACGATGAAACCTATTCACCAGTGGCTATGATGAAATCTATTCGGATTCTACTAGCAACTGCAGCTTTTCATGATTATGAAATTTGGCAGATGGACGTGAAAACCGCCTTCCTGAATGGTATTATGGAAGAGGATGTGTATATGACACAACCTGACGGTTACATAGATCCAAAGAATGCTGGGAAAGTATGCAAGATTCATAAATCCATTTATGGATTGAAGCAAGCATCGAGGAGTTGGAATATTCGTTTTGATGAAGCGATCAAGCAATTTGACTTCATCAGAAACGAAGAAGAACAATGCGTGTATAAGAAAACTAGTGGGAGCAAGATAGTATTTCTTATTCTGTATGTCGATGACATACTGCTTCTCGGTAACGACGTTCCAATGCTAAAGTCGGTAAAGGACTGGCTTGGAAGTTGTTTTTCCATGAAAGACATGGGTGAAGCCGCACACGTTCTTGGAATCAGGATCTACCGGGATAGATCTAAAAGGCTGATAGGCTTGTGTCAAGATTCATACATTGACAAAGTCTTACAAAGATTCAGCATGAAAGATTCCAAGAAGGGCTTCACGCCAATGGTACATGGCACAACGCTAAGCAAGAAGCAGAGCCCTACGACGGCTGCTGAGCTTGAGCGCATGAAGAATATTCCTTATGCATCTGCAATAGGATCTGTCATGTATGCCATGATCTGTACTCGTCCTGATGTTGCTTATGCATTGAGCATGACGAGTAGATACCAGTCAAATCCAGGTGAAAACCATTGGATTGCCGTCAAGAATATCCTGAAGTATCTAAGACATACTAAGGACAAGTTCTTGGTATACGGTGGAAGTGATGTGCTTGAAGTCAGTGGATTCACGGACGCAAGTTTCCAGACAGACCAAGATGATTTCCGGTCATAGTCCGGTTATATCTTTTGTCTGAATGGCGGTGCAATTAGTTGGAGAAGCTCCAAGCAAGACACCGTTGCTGATTCCACTACAGAAGCTGAATATATCGCCGCTTCAGAAGCTGCGAAGGAAGCTGTTTGGATACGAAAGTTCATTATTGAACTAGGTGTGATACCAAATGCGGCTGAGCCTCTGGCACTGTTTTGTGATAACAATGGTGCTATTGCTCAGGCAAAGGAACCAAGATCACACCAGAAATCCAAGCATGTTCTAAGAAGATTTCACTTGATACGTGACATCATTAATAGAAAGGAAGTCAAGATCAGCCGAGTTCAGACAGATGATAACGTCGCTGATCCATTGACAAAGCCACTCCCAAGGCCTAAGCTCGAGTTCCTGACTGAAGCTGTAGGCATTAGAGACATTGAAATGTAATCTAAATTTGAGTGGGAGTTTGAGGGCTTTATTTAGTTATTTGATATGTTCTTGTAAAACATTTTCTTATGTTTAATGAAATTATTATTTCAAGATTATTTTAACTGTGATGAAATAATCGTTCCAAAATGATATGAACCATTTTATAGGTCATCGAAGTAAATGACTTGATCTTGAGTCATCAAAGTCATTTAGCTTGATCATGAGACCCTATATTTGATAGATGGCTTATATCATCCTGTCCCTAGTCGAAGGTTGTTGAAATTGGAACACCAACAACCGCGTGAGACTAGATTGGTATGTGACTTATGACAAAGTCTCAGAATGTCATAGATGCACGGCATCAAAGTCAGTACATAGGTGTATGTTGGGGTACATACGACCGGACAAGACCCGCATATAAGAACTCTTCAGGATATTTATATCTGTGTCATAAGAGATTCTTACTACGACTATAGAGTATAGTCCTTAGACCTGAGTTCGCATGCATGTGACTGCACATGAACTAATGCGCTTTGATCATTGTCTAATGCTGTCGTTAAGCGATAGTTATAAGGACCTTGATTGGGCATATTATGAAATGAGTAGTTTACAGTGATGGAACAAGACGGGATTTGTCCCCCCAATATAAATGGAGTGAATATCTCTAGGCCAATCGGAGATTTGAATACTGGAAAATGCATGGCCATGCTCAAACGGACTTTCCCGAGTCGTTTGGATTGTCAGTATCAAATCAGAGTCCGATGAACAAGATTAGGCTTTATAAGGATGACACTAATCTTGCCTTATGACTAATCGAGATATTGAGACAAAAGGATTATGAATACAGAGATTCCAGTTCAAGTGGGAGATTGTTGGAATTATGTCCAGTAATCTCTGTACTGTCTCTAGAAAGTAAGAGTATGTCAATGATCAGACATAAGTCATATAATACTGGGGGTCATGATGGCTTGCTAGAGTCCGCTCATGATCTATAAGTCTTGGACTTATTGCCTTTATTATATGATCCCATATGGGTCACACGCCTAAGCTAACGGGAAAATGTGTAGGAACGGTTTAGCAGAAGTACGGTAAAAGTGCTAGGCATTTACTGTACTTAGAGAGACTAAAGGGCCTGATTAAATCCAAGGGATTTAATCAGAACTGAGAATTGGGCCCAAAAGCCCATGAGAACTAGAAGGGATTTTAATGAATAAAATCAGACCTAGCTCTCTAATTCTCCTAAGCATCTGCGCCGCCAACTCTCTCTCTCTGCGCCTCCTTCTTGCTCGGTCTAGCAGCCACTTTCCTGTGCGTGCGTGTGTGAGCCTTTGGAGGATCCATCTCTTGGTGGTTCTGCTGATCTCTGACCCGTACCTCCTCTTTCCGCTGCACAAAAAAGGTAACAGGTGAGATCTATTATGTTTCTAATCAAGAGAACCTAGATCTGCATGTTTAGTAGGATGAATCAATCTGAGAATTGAATCAGGAGACACTAAACGATCCAACACATACAATACTGGTAATAAGTCCTCAACTTATAGATCAAGAGCGGACTCTAGCAAGCCATCATGATCACCCAGTATTTATGACTTATGTCTGATCTCGACACTTATCATACTTTCTAGAGATAGTACGGTAGATTTCAGGACATTCCCAACACAATTGACCCGGTTCACAGTGTTAACAAACCGCTACATCTGGTTAGGACCTTGCGGTCCCCAACTTCGATAGATATGCCGGAAACCACCTCCGGCGTGGTCGTACATGGTAATCGCTCACCGTCAATTACAACCCAATTGACATTACAAGGAAGAAGAAGAACACAGAAGAAGAACAAGAGAAGGAGTATAAATAAGAACCCAGAACCCAAGAAGATCTCTCTCGATCTAGCTATATGCTTACTCTCTCACTATCTCTCTCTGTATCAACTCTCTCGGAGAAGATGATTAAGTCTGACTTATAAAACCAGAAGCATCGACACTTTTATTTGGAGAAGATATGAGCTCACGTGAAAAACACGTGATCATTAATCAGCTCAGCTGGAACCTTCCTTTTCCACCAGAAGCTTTCAATACTTGAGAGTATTCTTCAGTATATTTCTCCTCATGTTTAAGCTTCTGCTTCTGTCTCTTCTTCAACTTCCATCGAGCTATGTTACAGATTCTTCATGTTGAATCATCATCCAACAAATGGGTATTACAATTTTCTGACTATGTCTCCGCATAATTAACGGGAGGAAAGTGTATAGCAAACTACTAACCGAAAACGATGTCAAAGACTGATTTCAAAGAGAGTCCAAGCAAAATCTTGACATAAAGGTTTGGATACAGAATATCGGTATTTTGTCGAGAATACATGTCTTCAATTGCTAACCAAACACACAAATTGCATCTGTTAAAAATAAAATGTAGAAAAATAAAAGAAGATATGTAATATTATGGGATCCCTAACATTATGTTAGCAAGTAAGATTTTATCTAAAAAACATAGCCAAATTCATTTTTCATATAGAAACTTTTCTTAATATATAGTTAGCATAGAGTGTTCGTTTGAGGCAGTCATTAAACATACATATCGGTCGGAAACTACCGATATGGATGATAGAGAAATAGAGTTCTATGAATCACACTTATTGTCAAAAAAAAAATAGTACATTTATGCTTATGTGGTCATTTGTTTAAAAAAATATATATACAAACTTTGTAATCTTACTTTAATATTAATGAAATCGTTTCTAAAAAGGGAAAAACATCGTCACTTAAAATTTCCACAAGATATCTTAATCGACGTACTTTACAGATAAAATTCGGATGTGTTGAAGCTAATTTGATTTCATCTTCTTTCTTAAGATTTGAGAAATGATTATTATCTACCTCGTTGAATTTAACTATTTCCTTCCAACGTCCCAAACTCTCAATTCTGAGTAACAAACCTTAATTAAGGAAACGTTTTCACACAGTTTGATTAAAGAAATGATGCTCCACTTCCACTTGGTTAATCATATATCAGTTTGTATTCCTACTCGTCCACTAGAACAAGATCCTCAGTTTGTATTCCTACTCGTCCACTAGAACAAAATCCATCCACTGCTTCATTTCCTTACCATTTTTTTTGTCAACTTTGTGGACCACAACAGGCTGATCTACTGACCATCCACTGTTTCACTTCACAAAGGAAAAGAGAGTGAAGTCGAACTCGAATTGAGAAAGCAGTAGAAGTGGTCCACCTGCGCTTCTCATTTCCTTACCACTTACAATAAAAGAAACTTGAGTATATAGGACCATGTTACATAAAACTCTGTACTATACCATGTCACATAAAACTCTGTACTATATTTTGGTTAATTTACTGAAACACTCATAACAGAGAGAGAGAGAGAGAGAGAGAGAGAGAGAGAGAGAGAGAGAGAGAGAGGAGAGAGAGAGAGAGAGAGAGAGGAGAGAGAGAGAGAGGAGAGAGAGAGAGAGAGAGAGAGGAGAGAGAGAGAGAGAGAGAGAGAGAGAGAGAGAGAGAGAGAGAGGAAGCAAATAAGAGCAAAATGATGTCGAAGCATATTACATTGGGAATCATGGTTTCTTTGGGTGGTAGGGTTTGCTCTACGATTACTTCCGCATCGTCCTCATTTTAAATTGAAACCCGGCCCAAAATTAAGTTATTTCCATCATTTGTTTCTTCTCTTTGATACCACTTTTCCAATGCTAGGTAGGATTAGTGTGCCGAACCAACGGAGATTGCGGTTCACTCACTGCATGTTCCTTCTTAGCGCCATATTGCATCATATACTACTTAAGTTGATATTTTATATATTTCACGGATAGGATTTCGAATATAATGGTCTCAAAATATCCAATTCCAAACTTTTTTTACTATCCATATCTGAATTTCGTGCAGAATCGGCCCCCCAAATGCCTAGATGAAAGTGGATTTAAGCATTAGTTTGGAGTCTCGAAAACAACAATAGACCAAATTTCCGAAAACATTTAATTAGATGAGTTGCTTTTAGACCAACATGTAACATGGTGAGCAGTACGAAACTTTGCAGCTTTATATGTTTTATAGTATGTGTTGTAGCAATTTGGTCAAAATTTGTAAATAGAAATAACATTAAAATATTTGTCCAAAAATAAAAAATAACATATAAACTAATATCTTCTAGAGACACAAAAAGAATATAATAACTTTTTGAGAAGATATTCAAAATCGGGGACTCTCCCCCACATCAGCCTCCATTGATTGGTTAATTTTAAACAAATTTTCCTACATCATTCAAACAAAATATATTATTTAATTTAAATGTAATTAATTAAAATTGTTGAGACATAAATTCTAAATTTAAATTTAATTTATAATTTCATAAATATATAAATTTTAAATGAATATTCCATATTTTTATGCAATAAATAAAAAAACAAATAAATTTTAATAAAAATGAAATATCAAATTATAAAACTAAAAGTAAATATAAATTATTAAAAGTTTACAATAATTTAAAATTAGAAGCAAAGAAACCATAGAAAAATATAAATAATAGAAAGAAAAAAAATTAAGAATAAAAAAGAAAATATTATAAAAATGAGATACAATGAATTATACAAATATAAGAACATAAGAAATAAAATAAATCAATGAAATACATATAAAAATTAAATAAATCTAAAATGATAACCAAAATATTAAAATATAAAAATAATAATTATTAATAATTAAAAATAAAATATTGCAAAATGAGATAAAATGATAATAAGAAAAAATTATATAAAATAAAAGAACATAGGAAAGAAAATAAAATCAATGAAATATATATATATATATATAATTAACAAAATTTAAAATTATACCTAAAAATATTAAAATATTATGAATGAAAACTGAAAATTTAAGAGTTTTATGAATGAAATGTATAAATAACAAGTATATATATATATATATACATTAAATAGTTTATAAGAAAATAAAAGGATGATAAAAATGGTTGAAGGAAATAAAAGTTTTTTTAACAACTCACTAAAAATTGATAATAAAAATATTTGTTTATAAAACAAATTAAACTAATAATCGTATGTTAGCGCATATTTTTCCTAAAAATCATTATAATTATACAAAAGAAAGAAAAAATTAAAGAATTCAGAATGTAAGAGTGCACTTCTTTCTCTTTTTCTTTGCTGGGGAGTAATACAAATTTGTAAATTACAAAATATAAAAATATTGATATTCAAAAAAATATCAAAATATGTTATATAGAAATTAATTTAAGCAAAATCCGCACATTTGCACGGATTCTCTCTTAGTCTTAAGTAAAGTAGAAAAGTTAAAAATGTCGGAGGACTCTACATTTTATTAATTTACAGAATTATTAATTTACTAAATAAATTAATAATTTATAATTTAAAGAGGAATATTTTCTATATCATGTTTCTTCTATTTCCAATCGTTAGTGTTGGTGATGAGACTGGAGATGATGTTGATGTACTTTCAGAAGCAATCACACGAATGAAGTAATTATCACGTTCTGAGTTATTCACAATTTTTATGTGGTTCAAGAAAAAGACACCATAAGTTATTGATGTAATAAGAAAAATTATAGATTAATTACAAAGAGATTGACGAGGGCTTATTGGATTGAAGATTTGAAAAGATTTTATTTTTCTCTAAAATCTTCTATTATTGAATTAGCCATTTGTACAAAATTGTTTAAAATCTCAATTTATTGTATTAATCATTTGTACAAATTCTCTAAAATACTAGTTTATTGAAAATTAAAGATTTCAACAATAAAATCTATCAAATAGGATTTGGAGAGATTTTAGAAATAATTTATAGTTACAAATTAATGAATACAAATATCACCCTCTTATGATGGTATTTGATGTTTTAAAAAAAACTTTAAAAAAAAATTAATGTTATAAATAAACGAAAAAGAATTTAAAAATAAAAATATTAATTAAAAATTAAAATTATCAATAAAAAATAAAAGAAAGTTGAAAATTTCAATATCATATCTCATTTCAATAGAAAAAAAGTTTTAAAAACTAATAAAGAGTATCTATCATTTTTGAAAAAATTAACCGATTCTTTCGTTTATTTGGGTCACTGGCCATCCGCCGAGAGTTTCAAAGATCTTAAATATTTTAAAATCCGCACTAAAATCATCAAAATCCTCAAAATTTCACTAAAATCACCATCAAAATCCTCAAATTCCATTTAAAATTCTATCAAATCTAGATTGTTTCAAATCATCTAAATCCCTAATCTAATAAGACCCGTGAGTTTCAAGGCAAAACAAAAAACACTAGAATCATATTTTACTAAATTGACTTAACTATGTATTTATATTCCTAATTATTAATTTATAATATTATTAATACCATTTATTTACATGGTATTTTTAAATAATTATTATCTTATTATTTTATCGATTTTTGTAAAATTTTACATTGGTTCAATTTGAGATTGGATAAATTTATTAATTTACCGTGTTTATTAATTTATCGAATATTAATTTATAAAGTTTATACTGTATAAGTAAGAACAAAATGAAAAAAAATGATTTTTAGTACTGATGATTTCATATTTTTTATAAAAATTGAAAAATGTATGATAAGTATTTTTATAAGAATCGAAATAAAAATACGAGAAACACTTAGTAAGAGTATTTTAGTCTAGTGTATATATAGAGAACTATTCGTCTTCGACTTCTATCTTTCATTTTTCTTTATAGTTCAAAATCATGTTTGATGTATTTAATTACTTCGATTTGGCATTATTTGGTATTTATCTCGGTAAATTCGGTCATTGTGAGCCAAAACGATTCACTACACTTTTGAATAAGTCAAAGAGATGTCTAATGAATCTTACTTGATTCATTGCTTTGTACAAGGAGCATCATCACTCCCCTGTCAATTGGGCTTCACAGCTAGTTAAAGGAGCATAACGTACTTTTTTTTTTGTCAACAAGAACTCTATATATTAAATCAAAGTTGTTCGGTTCGAGTTGTCATTTCAAAGAGTAAATTGATCCGACTCGTCATGATTTACATGGAAAAAAATAATACTCCATGCTCTCGCTCTTTTTGCAAGGAAGTCGGCACGGACATTTGCTTTCCTAGGAATTAAAATTATTAACAAACAACAAGAAATAAAATCTAAGGGAGTTGAAAAATTCCAACTCTGTCTTAAAACCCGGTCATTCATGTGGATCCTCTGTCATAGCTAATAGGTCCGAGCAGTCCGTCTCGATTACCACCGAGAAGATTCCCTCTTCCAGGATGCATGACATTGCCCAAAGTAATCCATCTAGCTCGGCGTGTAGTGGTGATAGGCTTCATCTACATCCTTGTGCTCCCGTGTAATTCCTTCCAGAAGGGTCCTTGAAGAACCATCCTAGCCCATTAGTCACGCCGTTATCCACCCACGAGGCATCAATTTGACACGTCGGGATCGAAGTAGGCATGCCAGTGGGGCAGTGGTTTTCCAAAGGTCGCATAAAAATTTCATCCTCCTCCTTTTCTCCCTTCTCCTTCTTGTTTGCATCCCTCCACTCTTCCGCTTCAATGATTGCTAACTGAAGTGTCTCCATAGGGGAAACTTCCTTCCTTCAAAAAACTTACTATTTTTGGCCTTCCAAATATACCACAAAATCCAAAGGTAGTTATCTCTTTGTGGGTCTGGGAGACCCACATATTTTGTCCTCCAAAAGAGGAAATCTATGTTATTAAATAAAGATGTACTCGGGAAGCAACCCGGAATGGACGGAAAGTCCGAAAGAGCTGATACTTGTAAAGCAGGGGGCATTCAAACAGAAGGTGGTTTATTGTTTCCTTCCGAGCTCCACACTTGGGACATAACGGATCTGTCCCTAGTTGTCTAAAGGTTAGACGTTGGCAAGTTGCCAAACAGCCCGAGATCGTCTGCCACATGAAGTGTTTGATCTTCCTTAGGGCTTGAGTCTCCTATACTTGGATTTTCAGGCAAGTTGTACTAGGTTCTAAGATTTCTGGATTCAAAACCTCCAGGTTACAAGATCTTATGAGATCGTACCCCGACTTCACATTGTACTTCCCATATTTTGTATGTTCCAAGTAAACCATCTGGCATAACATCTCGGCTAGGCCGAATTCCCATAATAAGTGGAATATCATCGGGGTGGAAGATCTCCTGGAGGGATTTTTCGTTCCATTCTTTTGTATCGTGCCTGATCAAAGTATGGACGAGAAGTAGCGGGTCTCTATAGGTCGTGTTATCTCGTCCTCTCGATGGTCTAGCTTGAGTATCTTGGACCCACGGTTCCCAGAATACTCTCGTATTGTATCCTGAGCCGATAGTCTTCTGCAGCCCCTGTCTGAGTGTCTGACGTGCGGCCGTGATACTACGCTACCCGAAGGAAGGGGAGTATACATCTCGGTCTTCTATAGGGTTTGTTTTTCTATAGTATCTCCCACGTAACACACAGGCTAGTAGGGAATTTGGGTATTGGATTAGTCTCTATAGTTGTTTTGCAAGTAACGCAAGATTTTGATCTCTCAGGTCTCTGATGCCTAAGCCTCCCATTTCTTTGGGGATGCATATATTATCCCATGCAATCCAGTGTAGACCCCTAGAATCTTGTTTGAAGCTCCACCAGAAATTGAAAATGGCATTCTTCAATTTGTTTGTCGTATCGTTTGGGAGGAGGTAGAATGACATCGTATAAGTTGGTACTGCTTTTGCCACTGATTTAATTTGAACCTCTTTCCCTCCCTTGGAAATGAGTTTTGAATTCCAGTTATTCACTGACCATTTAGGCGATCTCTAACAAACGCAAAGATTTTTTTCTTCGGTCAGCAAATCTGCTCAGGGAGACCTAGGCACATGCTCATTCCACCTTCATTTGTGATATTGATAGTACTCCTAATGTCTCGTCGGGTATTCAAATCTACTTTATCTCCAAAAACAATTGAGGACTTCTAGTTATTTAGTATATGTCCTGACGCTTTCCCGTAAGTCTTGATGATTTTTACTATCTCTGCACATTGCAGGACCTCAGCTTTGCAGAAAAAGGTTGTCATCTGCGAAGAGGAGGTGAGATATGGTGGGGCTATCCCGGGCTATCCTTAGGCCGTTGATACGCTTGTCCGCTTCCGCTCCATTCAGGAGGGAGATGAGAGCCTCCGTACAAATGATAAATAATAATGGTGATAGAGTGTCTCCTTGTCTAAGTCCTCGTGTTGGTCGAATCCTTCTTCTTGCTTCATTGTTTAACAAGACTTGGTAGGAAACCGAGGAGACACAAAACATCAGGAGAGGAGTTTGAAAAATTTCTCCGCAAAGCCCATCTTCAGAAGGAAGGCTTCAAGGAAGCTCCATTCGTACTAAAGTTTCACTTTTATACTGACCACACCATCTGAGTTCTTTTCCACAACTTGCAGATCTTGAATTTTGTTCCCAACCGGGATCACTAGTTTCCCACCAAGTTTCAATTGATCAAGTTTCAATTGATCAATCAATGCCTCTGGGGTCAATGGTGATGCTTCTCCGACATGGATAGCATCATACAGTGCAAACTATAAGAGATTAAGGTTAACTTTATTGATGATCAGAATTACAATATATATATATATATATATATATATATAGATACATGAGTTAAGAATATGCTGAGAGTATCTAGGAGAATATATATGATATGATCTTTATAGGTTAGATCATGTACATATCCATTGGGTTAATATCTTAACATATCATATTTATCCAATACACTCCCTCAAGATGGACGGTGATTTACAACTGCGATCTTGACAAAGAGATTCTCGAACTCGCGACGTGGCAGTGGCTTAGTATGGGCATCTGCAAGCTGATCAGCAGATGAGACATGAGACAATCGGAGTGAATTATGATGAACCTGACCACAAAAGAAGTGATAGTCGAGAGCTAGATGCTTCATGTGTGAGTGGAAAACAGGATTGGCAGCAAGATATGTTGTCACAATAAATGGTTGGAGTGGAGACGGCTGGGACACCAATTTCGCGGAGCAGAGACAGGATCCATTGAATTTTAGAGGCAGTGTTAGCAACAAAGCGGTACTCTGATTCAGCGGAGGAGCGAGCAACGCTAGACTGCTTTTTCACGGACTAGGAAATGGCATGCTGACCAAGGAAGATAACATATGCGCTTGTGGAGATGTAGTCATCACGGTCACATGTCCAGTCTGCCTCAGAAAAAGCATGAAGAGATAGATTGTTGTTGCGGCAGAAATAAAGTGCAGTAGTGATCGTACCAGCAAGATATCTCATAACACATTTAGCAGCATGCCAATGTGTGTCTATTGGCCGATGCATGTATTGTGAAAACTTATTGACAGAAAAGGATATATCGGGCGTGTTAGGGACATATATTGAAAGCTACCAACTACTGTCAAATACTAAGAAGCATCATTGAGGAATGTACCATAGTTGAGAGAGAGAGTCGAGCTAGATCACATAGGTGTAGATACTGGTTTGGCCGCCGACATGTTGGTACGATGGAGGAGATCATAGATATATTTACGTTGAGATAGGGTAATGCCCGAGCTTGATCGCATAACCTCAATATCAAGGAAGTAGGAAAGTTCACCCATGTACTTAAGCACAAACCTCTTTGAGATGAGATCAATGAAGACTTGTACGTCTGCAGGTGAGTTAACATTGATGATTATATCATCCACGTAGACTAGAAGAAACATCATGACTGAGTTTACGTGGAGGAAGAATAGTGACACGTCTGCAAGTGAGTTGCGAACGCCAGAGGTTAAAATAAATTCCTTCAAATAATTATAGCACGAGGTGCCTTTGAGACCATAGGTTGTTCCTTGAGTTTACAGACAAAATCAGGGCGATCTTTATCGACGAAACCAGGAGGTTGCTGCATATAAACATCCACATCAAGAGAGCCTTGCAGAAATGTGTTGTTGATGTCAAGTTGTCGGAAAGGCCAATCGTGTGAGATTGTGATTCACACCAAGGATTTGTATTGCGTGGATTATGACTAATTGCAAAATTTAGATTTCCTATGAGTCAAAGATATATTTAGGATTGAATGTCAAGATACGAACTTATACATTCAAAAGTACACAGAGTAATAAATAAAGTAGTGTAGTCGAAGTGTTTCCTCTCGAAGTTGGAATGAATGCGAATGATCTCTCTTTTCTTTAAATAGCCTCGATCTCGATCTTCTTGTTCCGATTTTATGGTATCTCGTTAGCGTCGATCTCCCTCTCTCCTTGATTCGCGGAGGTCGTTTCAACAGACATTGACTCGGCCTTTGATTGGGATCGCCTTCTTTTCTACGAGGTAACCATAAAGACCTTGTCGTCTACTGTTGATCTGGTCGTTCATCAATGGTTGAGATTTGATATCTCAACAGATTTTACCGATCTCGATCCGCGGGAGGATAAAACGATCTTCGACCGTTAATCATCGATTGTTAACCTTGAATCAACGGTTCAGATCACGGGAATATGAATAAATCCCTAGGATCTCGAACTCCTCGATGAAATTATTAGACCTTTGGTCATCATTATCTTGAATTCAAAATCGGCAGTTGAGATTTGAAGGTTAAAGAGAATCTCGTCGATCTCGAGAAAAAGGAGGCATGAGTTTGTTTTAAATGGGAAGTTACCCCGTCACGATTCCCATTACAGATCGCACAACAAATCCAGGTAACTTCTTCTCATTCTCTCATTTCATCTCTTTTGTTTCTCGCTCTGCTTTTAGAATTTCACATTTCCCAAAGTTCTTCCCTGTATTTTCTTCTTCTACTCACGATTTTCTTTTCCGAGTTAGTAAAAGGCTTTTATGGCACCGAAGGTTAGGATCGTGGGTAGTAATTCGTCGGTAGAGCCGTATGGTCCTCACCCCAAGACCACCCTAAACCTCCGTCATCTGCTGAGGCTGAGGGAGAAATGCCGAATTTCGGCAGGGGTCGAAATGGTTATTCCGACCGACGACGAGTCTCCGGAGAAAATCTAGGAAGGATATTGTTTCGCTTCTTATGCGTATTTCGATAAATGCAAAATCTTTTTTTCCATTCCCCGGCTCATATCATTTGTCTTGGCAAAATTTCAGATCATGTTTCCTCAGATGACCTCTAATTTTGTCTGTTACGTGATCGGAATCGGGGTCAGAGCCGCCGAGGAGGGCATCGAGTTCAGAGTCGAACAGTTTTTGCGGGTTTGCCAGGTTAAATACAACGTCCGGGCTCCTGGTACGTACTATCTCTCGCCCGCTTCAGAAAGATCCTGGAGGAGACTCCTAGGCGGGATGTGTGGAGAGAGAGATACTTCTTCTTCAAAATCAACGAGTACTCCGTCGGGAACTTTGACTTCTCTGTTGTGCCGACGCAGTGGGCACTTAGGGTCGGTTAGATTTAGGGTTTTTTGCTTAATAAAAGGTGTTTATCTTGGGCTCGTTTGTTTGTTGACCTTGTTCTTGTTTTGCAAAGACCCCTGACTCGGTTGCTCTGATCCAATTACAGAGAGCTATAGCCTGTTTGAGAAGAGGTGACGTCGATTGGAGTCATTTTTCCGCAAAGCGCCTACGAGCTACCATGGGATCTGAGCCCCCTCTTCGAGATCAACCACAATTACAGCTCGTTCTGGCCCCTGGCATATTGTCATCTCCTCGAATAATTATGCTTCCTCGCCACATTGTAGAGCAAGTCGGAACGAGTAAGGGTTGGTTTCTCGCATATTTGAAAATATGTCTAGTTATAGAGGTAAACTGACTCGTTATTGTTGTTTATAGGTCGGACCGTCTCAGATAGAAACTCGGTAGCCAGCACCCCTCCACAAGAGAAAATGTCTCGAGGAGGAACTACGCGTCGCCACGGGAAGGACCCGATTGATCTGGAGAAAAAGGTGAAGAAAGGCGATATGATTGACGCCATTTTCATCATTCTCAGGGCGACTCCTCCACCGCTAGCTCCCCTTACAGAAGAGACGGTGCAGGAGATCGAGGCCGCACTAGATGTACCGGTTGGTCATGAGATCGTTCCTGCCCCATCTAGAAAGTTGGTTCATCTCAGCTCTCACTCGAACGGGTTAAAGGGCTTGAACAGCCAAAATCGGGGCGGCTCTTATCCTCCCACTCCTAAACGCCAGCGAATCGACATTGAGGTGAGTTCGCGACAGGCGGGCCAAGAAGTAGAAACGAGGCTGGTTTCTTTGGGATCTTCTGGGACATTCAACTGGCGCTTTTGGCATCAATAAGAGTGTCCTATTGTGGATGATCCAAAGGGGGTGGCCTATTTACTTAGGCATTTTAAGCCTGCCGGCGTCCAGCTCCCGTCTGTTGGTGACATGGCACTCGGAGAGGCCTACACCGAAATGATGGCGGCTCTTGGAAAAGTAAGGTTCTCTTTCTTGTTTCATTTTGTTTGAGGCATGATGTTTTTATGTGGCTCATGCTTGTTTTGTTCGGCGTATGTAGTCTTTAGAGGCTGAAAATAGGTTTGTGGCCACAACAAAGTGCGAGCTGAGGGACGTCCCTCAAGCCAGCAAGCTCGAGGCTGCCAAAAAGGTGGTGACTGGCCTCAATTCCGGTCTTCAGGCTGCTAAGGTCCGAGAGGAAGATCTGAAAAGTAAGCTGGCCAAGTATGTCGATGAGGAGACCCGATTGATACGCCTCGAGGCTTAAGAGGAGGATCTTATACACAAGCTCGACGTGCCAGCCAACAGGACATACATAGCCGAGGAGTCGAGCAGGAAGGAAATCGAGCAGACTGCCAAAGATCGGGCTGAGATGGAGAGGATCCTTTCTGAAAAGGAACATGATGTCAATGTCTCGACTCATACCGCCAAGAAGGAGATCAACGAGGTTTACCTTGGAATCCTTAAGGATATCAAGGTAAAATGCGATAAGAGGACGGCCAAGATCAGTGCGGAGATCCGCCTCCAAGAAAGTCTGGCGAACATCGAGCTGATAGCTGAGATCGATTTTACTCAAGAGGTCCTCAAACTGGCTAAGAAGAAATAAGATGCTATCGCGGAGATGAATGTTGTTGCCGTTTCTGACTTCAGCATTAGTAAGCTCAACCTTCTTGTGATTTCCGAGGACTCGATCATGTTAGTGACTCCTGCTGCACAGGCCACTCCCTAGTTCGGCCAATATGGGTCGCATCTTCCGCGGGAGACCGGAGGTGGCTCTATGGCAAGCGGCGAGGTCTAAGGTCAGGTTGCTGGTGAAGGCGAGGCGAGGGCTGACAAGCAGACAGGTGACTGAGCCTTTATTTCTTAAAAGTTCTTAAGTGTTTTGGTGTTGCCCGGAAGGGCATTAAATTTTCTTTTCGAACCAGTGTTGCCCAAAAGGGCTTTTAATATTTTTGGTGTTTCCCTAGGAGGGCTTTCGATGTAATCGCGAGGACATTACGTCCTCTCTTTTTTATAAATCGAATTTTCTTTCGATATTTATTTTGTGCCTTTGTACTTTCGTGCCTTAGTTATTTTGTTACAACTTAGGGAGATCGTACTTCGAGGCTTAGCTCGATCAAACTGTTTCTGAGCGGATCTCGTAAGACGAATTAGCTCAACTGAACAAATCGGACTACTTTGATTTTGCCTTAGAAATAATTGATAAAGAATATTCTAAGTCAAAAAATGTGTCGAACTTGAACATGTTTCGAGCTAGTCTGGTTTTGCTTATAAATATTCGATTAAGAATTTTCTAACCATCGGAAGAGATATGGGTCGAGCTCGAACAAATTGTTTGTGTTGAATGGAATGGGAATTTCACTAAGCACCAAACAATGTAAAAGCCGGACTCAAACGGATTAAATTGAGCATACCTCTAAATGTTATCGTGGGGTCGTGGTTACAGAGTTTGTTTAGATGGTTTTCCAAGGTTTGACCAGATGCGAGTCGATTACTTTGTGTGTAGGAGGAGGTGCCCCCAGTTCTTCTAGCTGCATAGTTTGAAGAAGTTATCGTTAAGTACCTCGAGCAGATGTTTAACTTTGAGCTCACATACTATTTTTGGGGACTGTTTCCAGGTCGCTCTTTGAGGATCGCATTAGATCTCTATTTTGGGATCGTTTTAGGTCGTTACTTTTTGATCATTTCAGGTCGCTTATTTGGAAAGAAAGAATTTGATTAAAATGATTTTTTGACTTTACAAAAGTGATCGAGTGAGAATTCAGAGTGGGATTGCAGAATGACTCTTCGAGTTGCTCGAGATCGCAAGTCGCGATAGGAATTTTGTTTAGAGGGGCGGCTGCGCTTGAAGTCGAGCTGCCTACGTACCCTTTGAGGGGTCAAGCCATTTCGTAGTTCGATTATGGGCGGTATTCGTAGTGAAAATACTTTTTGAGTTTGATGATATTCCTAGGTCGTAGCTCAGGTTTTTGGGTTTCCACCGACTTAAGTCGGTAGATCCCATCCCGAGAAATGTCGGTGACCTGGTTGGTTCCTTTCCATTTTTCCCCTAACTTCCCAGCCTGCTCTTCCTTTTTATGGTAGAACACTTTCCGCAAGATGAGCTCTCCTACTTGAAACCTTCGGGTTTTAATCCTAGAGTCGTCTGTTATCATCTGATTGTTTAGTTCTTCATGTTGTGGGCATTCTCTTTTATGAATGCTATATACAAGGATTTATGCAGGGACTACGGCCTCGATCCCATAAGCCAAAGAGAAGGGAGTTTCTCCGGTGGATTTGCGAGGGGTAGTTCGATAAGCCCAAAGTACAGCTGGGAGTTCGTCGCTCCATATTGTTTTGCATTCGTCGAGCTTTTTATTGAGGTTGTTCATGATCCATTTGTTTTTTTCCTCTGCTAAACCGTTTCCTTAAAGATAATGAGGTGTTTAATAGGTCAGCTTGTTGTTCCTAGTTCTAGAAAACGTTTGGAAAGTGTTCGATATAAACTGGGACCCGTTTTCGGTGACGATCTCATGTGCTAGTGGCGACAGATGATGTTACGCCTGACGAATTCCTTTACATGGACGTCTTTGATTTTTTCATTATGACTCGGCTTCAATCCAATTAGTGAAATAGTCCGTCATAACCATTAGGTGCATAACCAGTCCGTTATAAGGGTCCCACGATGTCCATTCCCCATTGAATGAAAGGATATGGTGATGAGATCGAAGATAGTTTCTGTAACACCCCCGGCTCAATCCATAACCAGGTGAACCAAAGATGTCACAGTTTGTCAAATACCGCCAACGGTCCAGCCGTGCCCATAGTATTGGCCAATCCATTGTCGATATCCCACCCTCTCGCCGAGAGCCTTAGGCTTGCCAACCCGTACTCACGACAAGAGTTGTGTTAGCTTGGACTAGCTAATATCAGGGAGGGATACAAGGGTTTTACACAGACAAAAGCCTTTTTATTACATATATGTAGAACCTTACAAAGTCATTACATCATAAAATATTACAAGTGGATTTTCTTACAAGTCAACCCGTACATACCCAAAATCATACATGAGATTTTACAAAAAGTAAAGCGTTTACAAAAGGCATACCACAAACTACTTCTGGAACTTCACGTCCGTCACGTCCTACTTCACTCTTACTAGGGTTACCTATAAAATAAGGAAAGGGATGAGTAATCTAGTTTTACCCAGCGAGTCCAGGCCATCTATACAACTGATTATCTTCCCACCCCAAAATCCCCAAAGATAAAAATGCATGAATGCAACACTCATCAATCAATCAAAATATAGCACGCGGGAAACTAAAAGATGATATCATGATAACCACACACACACGGGCCTCGCACGCCCCTGGTCCTCGCACGCCCTGCACATTCAATATTCCTTCCTCGTGAACACCTAAGTCATAGCCACAAAGGCACATGAGCCTAGAAAATCACTAAAACCGAGACCCGTCTGTCACATCAGCTGGTTATATCTTGGCGGGTACCCTCACACGGTAACCCTACTATCCGGTTAGTACATGATGGTTATGCAGCCGTAATAAGGTCATATGCAGCCTTAATAAGGAATTTTCGTAGCCGTTAATATGTTCTTACACGAATCCATTTCTGGTCCTACGCGGCCGTTTATGGTTCTACGTAACACTCGTACATCTTGCAGCACCACATGATCCTCGTACTTATCACACACCATTTCCGAGAGGATCTCAATCCAATCTCGTACTTATCACAACCACAATCACATGTATGCATGATAATAAAAGTGATTCAAGAATAAACACTCCATGTGTTTCAATTCTTGACCACGACCTGCAAGTACCATTAGCACCTATGCTACCGGGAACTCTGATAGAGCAAGATTTATCCATATTTGATATATCATGGTATTTACCGGTTTTAGACCATGATATAAGTGTGTTTTAGAGTCTTTTAGTGTTTCTTTAGAGTCTTTACATGTGTTATTAGGTACATGCATGTTTGGAGTGGATTTGGAGTTATTGGAGCTATTTGGAGCATTTGGGAGTTTTGACCCGAGAGAAGAAGTCACTGCCCAACATTTGACATCTGCATCGATCGACACACCTGTGGCAACGATCGATGCAGACGCGAGTTAGACAATATCTCGGCGAGTTTTATGAAGATTATGGAAATTGCAGTAAAGCCCAGAAGTTTCTGATATTTACAAAGAAGCTCCAAAACGTGATTAGCATTATAATTAGGTTTTACAGCCACTTGTTAGGCTAAGTTTTATTCTAAGCTTTTCTTAGAGAGAGTTTTTGAGGGGCTGGTTTTGTTCTCGAAAGAGATTTGATTTCGAACCCATGTTCTTATTCTCTTGATTGATTTATGACATCTATTTTGACTATGTTTTCTGTTATGATTGCTATGTCCGAGTAGATCTCTTGTTAGGCTAGGGATTCTCATTAGGGATTTGAAAGAATGTTTGATTAACCGATTTATTTAGATTCATCATCTAGTTCTTCATCTAATATGTTCTCAATGCTTAATCTGAACTGGCCATTTAGATTATTGATTTTAGGTTGATTTACACAACGACGGTTGGTTAATTAACTAGATCTGATTTAGGTGAGCAACTTGTCTATTCGCAAAGAAATTTGGTCTAGAGAAGTTGTGAACGAACGAACTTGGAATTAATGCATGTTTAGAACTCTAGTTTCGCAACGAAAGTTGGTTTACTAGGTTGTTAGACATAGATAATTATCGCAGCGAAAGCTGGTTAGTTTTACCTTCGTGATTCTAGTTCAAGAATAATATAGATTGAATCTGATTATCTGTTATCTGATCTCCTGATATCCTGAGAAATTCCCGAAACCTAACGCCTTCGTTTGATTGCTTACATCCATCTCGCTTGATCCGTTTACTTGCTATTTTGTTTACTGCTTTACAATTTGCTTCGCTTGGCTTAAATCCGAATTACCTATAATCTATCGTGTGACCGGAGTCCTTGTGGATTCGATACCCTAAGTACTACATCTGCATCAATGTGCACTTGCAGTTAGAATAGGGATAATTCTTGACCTATCAAGTTTTTGGCGCCGTTGCCGGGGACTCTTTGAGTTCGCCGATAGATTCAGTATTAGGATTTAAACTAAGCATTTTTTATTTTTATTTTATTGTTTACTCACGTTCTTGTCTCTTTGGTGTTGCAGGAATCGCCCTGCATCGATCGACACGGTCCTGTGTGTCGATCGTCACATCCTCGAGCTTGCATCGATCGACACAAAGCGTAACCAGTGATACCAGGAGCTTGAGCGCTTGACAGGTTTCTTTCTATGGAGCCTGTAATTCTGATTCGCGGCGAGAACGGCATTTTACGAGACCAAGAGGGTCATATATGCAACGCAAAGGGTCAGAAACTGGATGGGGAAGGAAACCCCATCCTACCAGAGTATTACGCATTGGTTGGGCAGATAGCTGGGATGAGAGACAAGATTGATTCTATCCACATCATCCTACTTAGGAAGGGACAAATCCGAGCTGATGCAGTAGCTGAAGAGTTTGCAGAGGTGAATTATATAGCTGGAGCTGATTATTATGGAAAGACATATGGGAATCAGCAGAGACAAGGTTCTAGTTATGCTCCAAGATCGAGAGATTATGGTTATTCATCTCACCAAGCACCTCCTGCACCCACACATAATAGCAGATTGGAAGTCATGATGGAGCAGTGTCTTGAGGGACAACAACAGACCAATGTGTCTTTCAACTCGAAGCTTGAGACCTTGTACACTGATTTGAATGGTAAGTTTGAGTCCTTGAACACTCATATGAGGCTGCTGGATACACAAGTGGATCAAATTTCAAATTTTGCCAAAGAGAAGAATGCTCAGAAAGCTCATGTCAACGCCATCCCAGTTCAAGTTGACCATAGGCTGGATCAGGGATCATATCTTGAAGTTAAGGCTATGGGAATTGTGGAAAACAGAGACGAATTCGAAACTGAAATCCCTGAGTTTGAGAGCTTTGACGGACCAGACTCAACCGAGATTGACATTGATCTTTTGGTGAAATCCATCAGTGTCGATCAACCCACTTTCAGCGTCATGGACACCCACATTAGAGCTTTGACAGTTCAGATCGATAATGGACTAAGCCAAGGAAAGAAATTTGAGTTTGAGACTGCTGAACCAGTGAGAGAACCTGAAATACCCGAGACTGAAGCTGGAAGTCAGGATGAACTATCTGCGTCGATCGTTGCACCACGCGCGTCGATCGTTGCAGACCGTGAATAATCAGCCTCGATTATTTCTCGTGGGATTGTTAAGGAAAGGGTCTACAAACCTCCAATACCATTCCCAAAAACTCTTATAAAGTCTAAACATGAGCAGAATGTAGTCGAGTGCATGGTGGTGGTGGATAAGAAGATGAATGAAACTCCACCAGCTGAAGCATCGCGAGTTCATCCTTGTGTGTTGGGATATGCAAAGAAGATGATTTCCACTGATGGTCATTTGAAAGATGAAGTTCAGATTTGTGGAATTACAGCGTCCGACAGTGGAGAAAAAAAGATGGTGGTTCCTCAGGAATCTAGTCTAACATCATCAGAGCCTAAAACTGCTCATAAGAGGAAAGCTCTGAATATAAGATCTCCACCAAAGCAAATGTATGCACCTTCTAAACTTAAACCTCCTGATCAATCAGCTTTGAATGCAGGGAAACGCTCTACACCACCCAAGCTTCGCTCCCCCCTTGGATCTCTTCCTATGTTCCTTTGACGATCTCACGCTGATACTGCTTACACACCGCCATGGATGATAAGGCATTCACAGAGACATTCCAAGTCTCTGTTGAAACCCCCATGAGTCTGATCTCATCCGATAGTCAAGCTAATGACTTAAAATAAGCGCTGAGTGGGAGGCAACCCACTGTTAGGTTTTAATGTTTTCTTATTTATTTTTGGTGTTTTTATTAGGATTTTACGTTTTGGTTTTGTTTTTGGTGAATGTTCACTGCAGAATACGAGTCTGGAGACTGACAAATCGCTCAGCAACGATCGTTGCGGACACGGGCAATGATCGTCACAAGGAGAAAATACGGAGAGACTAAAAATCGCAGTGTGACAATCGTCACTGCCCCGTGTAGCGATCGTCGCACCCGGTTCAAATTCAAATCGAAGGTACGTGAGTTAACCGAAAATCAGGGTGGTTAAACCAAACCTGATTAAGCAACGATCATCACATACAAAGCAACGATCGTTGCATACCCGCGCGAGGTAAGTACCCGAGAACCTTTCTCATTCTTTTCTTCTCCAATTCGCAATTTCTCCTTAAGAACCCTAAATCCCCTTTTGCTCGATCTCCCCCATTTTCACTCGTTTTTAACGATTCAAGTGCCTAATCCACTCGATTTTCTCCCCTCTATCCATTTCTAGCACCCATTCCAACCAGTTTTCAGATGGCACCGAGGAAGAAACGGAATGTGCCTGCTGACACTTAACCACCTGCCGACTGGTTCGTACGCACATCACCTATGCCTACTCCTTACACTGGCGAGATTGGCACAATGCGATCTCCTTGGCTGAAAGCAGAACAGGACAAGATTCCTGTGACCAGAGTATGGGCTAATGATGCTAAGACAGAGACTGAGAGTGATGCGTGTTTGGAGAGACCAGTTTCTGAGACTTGGGACGATTATGACACGCTGTTCTACAACGTGGGCATGACATGACTCTCAATCCTATGCGATTTGCAGACTACCAGACCTGTCGGATGTTTGGGATTGATAGTCAGGTGCTAGAGGTTACGCGACAGATAGGGCTAGGGACGATGCCGATGAGGAGTTATGATCTTTATCCTGACTTGGTGCGACAGCTGTTGTCCACTTGTAGCGTCTATTACACGGATCCTGTTCTTAGGAAAGCTCAAGAGGGCACATTCACGTTCATGTGCGACGGACACAGGTATCGGATTAGCATTTGTGATCTCTGCAGGATCTATGGCTTTGATGATCAGGCCACTCACTGCTCTCTGGTTAGAGAGAGGGATACCGAGAGCTGTCAGTTTTTCTGGGACCACATTGGCTGTGAAGTGTATAACTCACGCCATACGAAGCAGATACAGTTGCGCCATCCGGTCCTGCGGTATGGGGGAGAATTTTGGGATACACTCTCCTTTGCAAGGCTGAGGTGAACAAGCAAAGGAAGCTGGAGTTGCAGTTATTATACACTGGAGTGAGTCACCTGTTCGAGGAGACACCTTTGCAAGATCCAGCTCCCCAGCTGAATTTGGGAGCAGTTTTTGCAGACCATTTGTGCGAGCTGAAGACTAAGCCATTTTCTGGGAAGAAGACTGAGTCCGTAGGGAGTTTACTTACTCCCATCTTCCAGCATTTCAGGATCCCCAATGCTGGGAGAGAGTGCGTCACCAAGAGGCAGTGGATGGATTATGGTCACTTGAAGAACACTACTTGGATGAAGGACGAGAAGCTTTGGGTTTATCACGACGCAGATTCAGATGAGTGGTGTGTGAAGCTTCCTGCTGCCGAGCTTACTAGAGTTACTTCCTTGGAGGCCTTGCGCTTTGAGCCTCCCGGGAACCTGAGACGCGGCGTTCCTACGATGGCTCACCCTCTAGGAGCTTCTTCTTCTTCTGCACCAGGACCATCTGCTCAGAGTTTTGCTTCTACTCCTACACCCAAGGTTCCTACTGCCCCTGCTACACAGGACATTGGTCCTTATCCAGCTCCATCGGTACCGTTAGGAGAGATGTCTGAGACTGAGTGGAGAGAGCGTCAGGATGGTATTCTGAAGAGTATTTGGGACTTCATGCGTGGCTGCACTTGCAGGAGACAGCCACAGGTTCATCATCCCATTCCTGCTAGTCGACGTCGGCAGCGCTCTCCGACTCCTGTTCTTTCGAGTGGTACTGAAGGCATGGAAGGCAATGATGATTAGAGTGATTGAGTAATGGCATTTCCAGATATCGGTTCTGTATTTTTCTTTTAACACTTTTTCTTTTGCATTTTTCTTTTGATTTTCCTTAGGATGCTTCTGTTTTTGGATGATACGCTTGCATTTGAACCATATGTTGCTTTGATTTTGCTTGTTTCAATTGATTTTCAGCTTTCAGGTTCAAAATTTGAGAATTTCTCACGGACTAACCTGCTGACTTGCTAACAGATCCGATAAATCGCAGTGCGTCGATCGACACAACCTTGTGTCGATCGTCACAACACGAGAAATCGCACTGCAGCGATCGTTGCGGTCCTGAGCAACGATCGACACATGTCAAATCGCCTTGCAGCGATCGATGCATTTGTGCGCATTGATCGTTGCATGTGCGAGACAGGTAAAAATCAGACAGAACTTAACACATCCATTAAACATTTTTACTTTCTTTTTACCGAACCTTGTCTTGACACTACTGGGGACAGTGTGTTTCAAGTGTGGGGGAGGTGGTACTGACTTATATCTTTCTGTTTTCTTAGAGTCAGTCCTGTTTTTCAATGAATTTTGTTTTATTGAGTCAAAACAAGTTTAAGTAAGAAACAGTGAATTTTTGAGAAGTTAACAACATCTTGCAGGAACTTAAGTAACCATTGGGATGAAGCTGCAAGATCTATCTATGACTATTAGAAAACCCAACATGGATCAACCTACTGAGGACACCCATATCAATTCAGGTATTCAAAGGATCCTTTACTGACTTCACCTTGTAAACCTGACTTAATTTTCTCACCTAAGGGCTTGGTATACCTTGAGTCGGATTCCTTTGTTAGTTCTGACACAGCTTGTAAACATGTCCGAGTATGGTTCCCTTCTCCCCTTCCATAAAGTAAAAAATAAAAAATAATAAACTGAGGATGAGTTGGTAACTCCGAAGTGGTCACAGGAGTAGTAGCAAACACTATTACCTTCTGTGCGATCCATGGAATGTGTCCAAAGTACACCCCTTAACAGGAAGAGTACTGATAAAAAAATAAAATGATACCCAATGGGGAAAAATCAGAATGCTAAGGAAGGGAAAAGAGATGAAAGGAACCAGAAACAGATAGTATGGTGGTCTAGAGCTGACGAAGTAAGAATCCATGTTCCCATTGATCGATAATCCTTAGGTGAGACCGCACTTAATATACTTAAGAAGTCAGTAGGGTGAATTTGAATTGCTTGGATTGATTGTGGAGTTTACTTAGGACAGTTGCTAAGTGTGGGAGAAGTACATGTTGGTCTTGATGTCTTGCAGGTGATTCTTTCAGTGGCTTACTAAGGGGAATCTGAGTGTTGTTGCTTCTAGGATAAAAAGAGTTTCTGAAAGTTTTCAAACCTCTTCACCATGTTTTAGTTCTCTATTTTGCTTGAGGGCAAGCAAAGGCTAAGTGTGGGGGAGTTGATATATCATGGTATTTACCGGTTTTAGACCATGATATAAGTGTGTTTTAGAGTCTTTTAGTGTTTCTTTAGAGTCTTTTATAGGTGTTATTAGGTACATGCACGTTTGGAGTGGATTTGGAGTTATTGGAGCTATTTGGAGCATTTTGGAGTTTTGACCCGAGAGAAGAAGTCACTGCCCAAGATTTGACATCTGCATCGATCGACACACATGTGGCAACGATCGATGCAGACGCGAGTCAGACAATATCTCGGCGAGTTTTATGAAGATTATGGAAATTGCAGTAAAGCCCAAAAGTTCCTGATATTTACAAAGAAGCCCCAAAACGTGATTAGCATTATAATTAGGTTTTACAGCCACTTGTTAGGCTAAGTTTTATTCTAAGTTTTATTCTAAGATTTTCTTAGAGAGAGTTTTTGAGGGGCTGGTTTTGTTCTCGAAAGAGACTTGATTTCGAACCCCTGTTCTTATTCTCTTGATTGATTTATGACATCTATTTTGACTATGTTTTCTGTTATGATTGCTATGTTTGAGTAGATCTCTTGTTAGGTTAGGGATTCTCATTAGGGATTTGAAAGAATGTTTGATTAACCGATTTATTTAGATTCATCATCTAATATGTTCTCAATGCCTAATCTGAACTGGCCATTTAGATTATTGATTTTAGGTTGATTTACACAACGACGGTTGGTTAATTAACTAGATCTGATTTAGGTGAGCAACTTGTCTATTCGCAAAGAAATTTGGTCTAGAGAAGTTATGAACGAACGAACTTGGAATTAATGCATGTTTAGAACTCTAGTTTCGCAACGAAATTTGGTCTACTAGGTTGTTAGACATAGATAATTATCGCAGCGAAAGCTGGTTAGTTTTACCTTCGTGATTCTAGTTCAAGAATAATATAAATTGAATCTGATTATCTGTTATCTGATCTCCTGATATCCTGAGAAATTCCCGAAACCTAACGCCTTCGTTTGATTGCTTACATCCATCTCGCTTGATATGTTTACTTGCTATTTTGTTTACTGCTTTACAATTTGCCTCGCTTGGCTTAAATCCGAATTACCTATAATCTATCGTGTGACCGGAGTCCTTGTGGATTCGATACCCTAAGTACTACATCTACATCACTATGCACTTGCAGTTAGAATAGGGATAATTCTTGACCTATCAATATTCTACTGCAAGTGCTCACACGATAGATAATAAGTTCTCAAGTTAAGCTAAATCAATCAGAAGAAAGCAGTAAACGAAGCAAGTAAACAAAGAAGTGTTTTCAATAGGAGGAAGGCGTCAGACTTAGGAAGTTTTCGGGAATTATGCAATGTCAGATACTTAACTAACCGGATTCAGATTAAACACATGTTCAAGAACTAGAAACACAATGCTAAACAATCCAACTCTCGCTGAGATTGTTTCTATATCTAGCAACCTAGCGATCCAAATCTCTTTGTGATCCTAGAGTTCTAAACAAGCTTTAAGAACAGGTTCTACCGGTCCACAATTCTCCTAAACCAAATCTCTTTGTACCTAGTCGAATTGTTCACACTAAGTTTATTCAGATTATAACTCACACTCTCGTGCTAAGTTAATTATCTCAGATCTAAACCCTAGGTGATCAGTCCAGAATTCAGTATTAAACACAACTTAGGTGATGAACGAACAGATTGTGAATCCTAATAAATCAGTTATCTAAACATGCATAAAACACTTATGAGAATTCTTAAATCTAACTAGGTTACTACTCAGACATATTATCATATAAAAAACACATAATGAATAGAAAACCCAAAGACTGAAAAGATAAGATAAAGGGGTTCGAAATCCTTCTCTCAAAGGTTACACGTTTTGGGGCTAGATTAGAATTAGGGAAACTTTTGGGTCTTTTTGAAATTCTTCGAAAGTTGTCTTCAACCCGCGCATATGACTCTGTCGCGCTCAGTGTTGACCGACACCAAGGTCAGTGTCGGTCGACATCCACTCGTGGTCGAGACACCAACTTCAGCTTGTTGCACAAATCGCCAGAAACGTCCTATAATCCCACTCTTTGCTCCAAACGCAAGACTACCTGTAGAAGACTCAATAGACTCGAAAAACCAGGTTAAAGACTCAATATACACAACTATATCATGGTTGAAAACCTAGAAAAACCACGATATATTAAACTCACTTTTCACTACTCGAGCTATGTCCGTCTTAGTGCCTTCCTGCACGATCTGAAATAAGATACTAAGGAGAGAACAAAAATAAACTAAACTTAAACTACAAAACTTAGGCTTACCGACCTTTCTTGCTTATCGGGTACTTGCCCTCATTACCGACCTACTTTCTCTTTCTTTTTCTTACCCTTTTATTTCCTTATGTTTAGTGTGAATCTAAGAGTGTTGGATGAGTAAAAAATGAGGCCATGACCGTGGTATTTATAGGCAAAATCAGCGAGCCTCTCTCTTATGTCATCCGATGTCATCCGATCTGCATGTTTCCATCTGATTTGTCTGAATGAAAGGTGCACCAGGCCTAATACTCTGGGCCTGCGTTCTAGCTTCCTAGGTGTATTCAGAAGTCTTATCTTATCTCTTTAGGTCGTAGGTCTTGGTATTCAAAGGTCCATAAGCTTTGTCGTTATCTTCTCGGTTCGAGCGGATAGGGTAAGCACGAGATGTCACCGCACCATTTGGGATTTTCTGGAGCTTATCCCCTCACCGTATACTCTGAATTCTAGGCTATATGCCTAAAGTTTAGGTCGTGGATCAAATGGCCTGGTCATTTTTAGTGATTGATCTTATCCGTTCGTTGTGGGTTGCTGCATGATTCGCCGGAATGAAGGGTATCCTTAGGTCTGGAGGTATAGTGAACCTTCATTATTATCTCCTTATCTTATCAGGTGTCCAATAAAGTCATGGAAACTGCATCGTGGCCAACAAGAAGAGCTGAATTTCGGTTAAGCGGGTAATCGTACCGTTTTGGCCGTTCACCGCCAAACCTTATGTTCTGATAATAATCCAATACAAGGACGTTTTGCTAGACTAGTATTGGCTTTTTCTTTTATCTATAAAATCAGTCATGCTTGTGTCCTTACTGATGTCTTATCCCGAGCATACCAAACTGTGTCGATAATTTCGTTTTGGCCCTATATTCGTCCTTTTACTTCTAACCAATGGGAGTTGGACACTCCTTCGCCAACCTTGGTTCTTGGTAAAATCAGAAAATGGTAATTAGACAATCTCCTCCATCTTAGTTTCATTCTTTGCTTGGTCCAATAGGAAGGCGCCATTTTTTCACTTAAACCGATAAATAATTCGACCAATGAGAATTAAGTTCTTCATCCAAGGTCTGGTTAGGAGGTTTGTGATCCAATGGGAGCTAATAATTTCTCCACCTGATTTGGTAAGTTTGGCCAATCATAAGTGGGCATTCAGCTGCTGGTCATATCAGTAGAATTTTGGTCCAATCAGAGCGAGACATCTTCAGCTAGGTTTTTGTAGAAAAATAACAGGTTGTTTTTGTAGGAGAATAAATGAAAATTTCTCCTGGTTCAAGCATTCCAGAAAGTGATCTGATCCTCTTCCAAATACGGTTAGATTCACGTGGCTGGTCTGATGGAGCATCATTTCGCACATCGGTCCTTACTGATTCCTGTAATTTGGCCGTATGGACATTTTTAAGGTCGTTTCGGTCGATCGTTGTTTCTTCACGGACCAACTGAATTTTCTTGCGACCGAATACCATATGGTCTATCTTTAGTCTTGTATTAGTCATGGTTCTTTTTGGAATTTTAACTTCCTTGACCGTCCACATTAGTCTCTCGGAGGTGCTTGTGAACCGTCTTCAAAAATGCGCGCCCGTTCTGATTTTTGTCTCGACCAAAATTATGCATATTATTCCCAAGGACGTTTACCATCGTTCCTCTCACTTTTCTTCAATGTTTGACTTTTTGGTCGTACTTAGCTCTTGGTAGGGTCATTACATTCTCCTCATCTTCTAAGAATTCGTCCCCGAATTCTACCGTAGAATCGATCCTTGGCTTATCCCCATCTTCTAATAATATTGTTCCATAACCTTATCGTCGAGTCTTACTCCTCCCAGAAGTGTCATACATTTTTTACCATTCCCTTTCCACGTTTCATCTCATACCATTCATCCTAATTCCTTTCCTAACAACTTAAAGGCTATAGGACGAGTCTCCTGTTTAACTCCCCTTTGATCCTTTCTAAAGTTCTTTCCCTAATTCCCAAAATAAACAATGCATCATGCATGCAAAGAGATAAGTTAGAACTCATGCGTACCTTAGCCTTTTGGCCAATCCCGGTATTTACGACTAGTGGTTTCTAAACTACCTAGTACAAACTACTCTTCTCTTTCTTGCAGCTTGTCTTGTCATAGATATGGTTGTTGGTTGGTAACTAGTAGTGGTCATTCTGCGGCAACATATCATATTTTTTATAACAAATCACACTGAATAGGTATTCCTATTCTCTCACATGACTATGTAACGAACATTAGCATGATCAGGAACCATGTTCTGATACCACCATCTGTAACACCCTCGGTTCAATCCATAACCAGGTGAACCAAAGATGCCACAGTCTGTCAAATACCGCCAACGGTCCAGCTGTGCCCATAGTCTTGGCCGATCCATTTTCGATATCCGACCCTCTCGCCGAGCGCCTAAGGCTTTCCACCCCGTACTCCAAGTAAGAGTTGTGTTAGCCTTGGACTAGCTAATATCAGGGAGGGATACAAGGGTTTACCACAAACTACTTCTAGAACTTCGCGTCCGTCACGTCCTACTTCAATCTTACTAGGTTTACCTATAAAATAAGGAAAGGGATAGTAATCTAGTATTATCCAGGGAATCCAGGCCCTCTATACAACATATTATCTTCCCATCCCAAAATACCCAAAGATAAAAATGCAGGAATGCAACACTCATCAATCAACAAAATATAGCATGCGGGGAAATAAAAGATGATATCATGATAACCACACACACATAGGCCTCGCACGCCCCTGGGCCTCTCACGCCCCTGGGCCTCACACGACCATGGGCCTCACACGCCTTGTGCATTCGATCTTCCTTCCTCGTGAACACCAAAGTCATAGCCACAAAGGCACATGTACCTAGAACATCATCAAAACCGAGACCCGTCTGTCACGTCAGCCGGTTATATATCGGCGGGTACCCTTGCACGGTAATCCTACTATCCCGTCGGATAGAACTCGGCCCTAGGCTGCAATCCCGTCTCTCCGAGTCTTTCCACCTAGACGGTCCTTCGCTAGTGTGATGAGTCAAAAAGAAGCATCGAACCTCCACCACACTCCGGTAATAAGGTACCGCTACGGGTCAACCTTAACCAGTCATCACACATATCCCAATTTCTGGGACGATCCCTTGATCTGATCTCGTACTTATCAAATATTCATTTCTGAGGACTTACCCGTGTTATACTCTTGCCAGTTTGTACATGATGGTTACGCAGCCGTAATAAGGTCCTATGCAGCTGTAATAAGGACTTTTTGTAGCTGTTAATATGGTCTTACACCAATCCGTTTCTTGTCCTACACGGCCGTTTATGGTCCTACGTAACACTCGTGCATCACACATCACCACAGAATCCTCGTACTTATCACACACCATTTTCGAGAGGATCTCAATCCATTCTCGTACTTATCACAACCACAATCACATGTATGCAGGATAATAAAACTGATTCAAGGATACACACTCCATGTGTTTCAATCCTTGACCACGACCTGCAAGTAAACCGTTAGCACCTATGCTACCGGGAACTCACTTTTCACTACTCGGGCTAGGTCCGTCTTAGTGTCTTCCTGCACGATTTACAATAAGATACTAAGTACAGAACCTATTTTAGTCTAGGCCAAAAAATAAATTAACTTGGAAAGAAACTACAAAACTTAGGCTTACCGACCTTTCTCGCTTATCGGGTACTTGCCCATATTACCGACCTACTTTCTTTTTCTTCTTTCTTTTTCTTACCTTTCTTTTCCTTGTGTTTACTGTGAATCTAAGAGTGTTGTATAAGTAAAAATGAGACCAGGGCCGTGATATTTATAGACAAAATCAGCCAGCCTCTTGTTTATGTCATCCGATGTCCTCCAATCTGCATGTTTCCATCTGATTCGTCTGAATGAAAGGTGCACCAGGCCTAGTATTCTAGGTATGCGTTCTAGCTTCCTAGGCGTGTTCAGAAGTCTTATATTATCTCTTTAGGTCGTAGGTCTTGGTGGTTTCTTTTGATTGGTCCAGAAACTTTGTCGTTATCTTCTCAGTTCGAATAGATAGGGTAAGTACGAGATGTCACCGCACCATTTGGGATTTGCTGGAGCTTATCCCCTCATCTTATCCTCTGAATTCTAGGCTCTATTCCTGCAAATTAGATCGTGGATCAAATGTCCTGATCATTTTTTGTGATAAATCTTATCCGTTCGCTGCGGGTCGCTGCGTGATTTGCCAGGATGAAGGGTAATGAGGACGAAACTTATCCTTAGGTATGGAGGTCTACTGAGCCTTCATGATTATCTACTTATCCTTTCAGGTGTCCATTGAAGTTGTGGCAACAGCATCTTGGCCATTAAGAAGAGTTGAATTTTGGTTAATCGGGTAATTGTACTGTTTTGGTCGTTTCACCGTCAAACCTTATGTTCCAATAATAATCCAATCCAAAGATGTTTTTCTAGACTAGTCTTGGCTTTTTATTGCAGATATAAAATCAGTCATGCTTGTGTCCTTACTGGTGTCTTATCCCGAGCGTACCAAACTGTGTCGATAATTCCGTTTTGACCCGATATTCGTCCTTTTACTTCTAGCCAATGGGCGTTGGACACTCCTTCACCAATCTTGGTTCTTGGTAAGCTCATAAAATGGTAATCAGACACTCTCCTCCAGCTTAGGTTCGTACTTTTCTTTGTCCAATAGGAATGAGCCATTTTTCTTCACATAAACCGATAAATAATTTGACCAATGAGAATTAAATGCTTCATCTAAGGTCAGACCAGGTGGTTTGTGGTCCAATCGGAGCTAATCATTTCTCCACCTGATATGGAAAATTTTGCCAATCTGAAGTGGTCATTCAGCTTCTGGTCAGATCAGTAGAAGTTTAGTCCACTCAGAGCGAGACATCTTCAGATGTTTGGTTTTTTTAGAAAAATAACCGGTTGTTTTTGTAGGAGAATAACTGAACAATTCTCCTTGTTTATACATGTTAGAAAGTTAGCTGATCCTCTTCCCAATATGGTTAGATTCACGTGGCTCGTCTGCTGGAGCATCATTCCGCACATCGGTCCTTATTGATTCCCGTAATTTGGGCGTACGTACGGACCATTTTAAGGCTGTTTCGGTCGATCGTTGTTTCTTCACGGACCAACTGAATTTTCTTGTGATTGAATACCATAAAATGGTCTATCTTGAGTCTTGTATTGGTCCTGGATCTTTTTGGAATTTTAACTTCCTTGGCCGTCCACATCGGTCTCTCAGAGGTGCTTGTGAACCGTCTTCAAAAATGCGCGTCCGTTCTGGTTTTTGTCTCGGCCAAAATTATACCTATTATTCCGAAGGATTTTTACCATCGTTCCTCAATGTTTGACTTTTTGATTGTACTTATCTCTTGGTAGGGTCATTACAGTTTCTCTGATGGCTTATGAATAATCGGGGCGTGTCTTTGGCACTTGTCACATTTAATAGAAAAAGATTCACACTTGGCAGCCATGGTTGGCAAGAAGAAGCCCTGCCTCTTGATCCTTATGGCCAGAGTTCGTCCTCCGGAATGACTTCTGCAGGATCTCTCATGAGCATGTGTTATAACTGTTCGAGCCTGCTTGTCATTAAGGCATTTCAGATATGGCCCGAAGAGGCTTTGTTTGAAGAGCTCTCTATCTGTGCCGTAGTATCTCACGCTCTGTACTTTGAGTTTTTGAGCTTCCCACATGTCGTTGGGTACCTCGCCGTCGGTGATGTACCGAATGATCGGAGTTCTCCAATCTTTTTCGGCGTCAGACTCGATCTTTGACAGGTGGAGCTAGTTTTGACGGGACCGTCGGGCATGTTAGCTAGGCAAACAGCTTTTTTGGGGTTGATATCGTCATCGATCTAAATAAACGAGGCATGTCTTTTATGTAGTGACTTTTTATCGACATCGTCTTCTTCGAAGGGGTTGTCTCTTTTTAAGGTTATGGATTTTAATGCTATGTCAATGCTTGGATTCTCGATCCCTTTAACCGGTATGATCCTTTTCATGTTGGGATCGGATGTTGAGGCCAATGCATCGAGGGCATCATCTGTGGTGTTCTCGCCTCGCGGGATTCGGGTTAGATCGAAGAAATCAATATGATCGGCGAGACTACGAACCACTCGCAGATATGCTTCCATACGCTCGTCTTTGGCTTCGTACTTACCACGTAATCATCTTATGACCAATTGGGAGTCGCTGAAAGCGTCTACTTCTCGGTCTCCTATCGCTATAGCTAGCCTGCGTCGGGCCTAGCCTGAAATATTTCTCCAGTACTTCTCCGGTGGGAGATACCAGCTTTACTTCGACCCCGGATCATTGTCATGAGGACGCGCCATTGACGTGGAGATTCCATCTCTTTGCAGAAGCTGGATCGAGATCGATGGTAAGGGGAGTTCGATTATGAAATCGGCCAATACTTGAGCCGTTTGGAATGTTCGAGTCCTGAACTCGATGTCGTATTCACTTAGTTCGATGGCCTATTTAACCAGTCGACTTGACTGGAATGGAGTGTGGAGGATAGTCCTTAACGGTTGAGAAGTCATGAAAATGATTGAGTGCGATTGGAAGTATGGTAGAAGCTTTCGAGCCGATGTGACCAATGCCAGTGCAAGTTTTTCCATCGCGGGTACCTCGTTTCGGCATCGATTAGGGTCTTACTGACGTAGTAGATTGGTATTTGATCGTTTTATTCCTCGCGAACTTGGACCCCGCCTACCTCCGCTTAAGAGACAACTAATTAGAGGTAAAGGGGCTCGCCTTCTACCGGCTTCGCCAGTATCGGTGGTTCGCTCAGATAATCTTTGAGCCGGGTGAATGCCTCTTCACCCTTTTTGTCCCAAAGGAAATTTTTATTCGCTTTGAGGAGGTGATAGAAGGGAAGACATTTATCAGTCGACCTCGATATGAAGCGATTCAAAGCACCTATTTTGCCAGTCAGTCGTTGAACTTCTTGCGTGGTCTTCGGAGACTGCATCTTTAAGAATGTTGCAATCTATTTAGAGTTTTCCTCGATCCCTCTTTCGGTTACTAAATAACTTAGGAATTCTCCTGATGGGACACTGATGGTGCACTTCGCCGGATTGAGTTTCATCCCATACTTATTGAGGATGATGAATCATTCCTTTAGCTGGGGGATGTGATCCTCGCACCTAGACAATTTGACTTACATATCGTCGATGTAGACCTCCATGATTTTACCCAGTAGTCTGGAAAACATCTTGTTGACGAGGCGCTGGTATGTAGCTGATGAGTTCTTTAGCCTGAGAGGCATGACCTTATAGCAGTAAGTGCCTCGATCGGTTATGAACGAGGTCTTTTCTTGGTCTTCGGGTTCATTAATATCTGATTATACCCAGAGAATGCACCCATAAAGGATAGTAGCTGGGGACATGTTGTAGCTTTGACCAACCGGTCGATGTATGGGAGCAAAAAGCTATATTTCAGACATGCCTTATTGAGGTATGTGAGGTCGACGCAGACTCTCCACTTCCCATTCTTTTTCTTAACCACCACAGGTTTCGTGAGCCAGTCAGGATATTTTACCTCCCTGGTCAATTTAATTTTGAGTAATCGATCGACCTCTTCATTGAAGGCTTGGGCTCGTTCTGGGCCGAGCTTGAGACGCTTTTTCCTGGCCGAATTGTAAGTTGGGTCGACATTCAGCTCGTGACTGGTTACGTCGATCTCGATTCCTTTCATGTCGGCTGAGGACCATGCAAACGACTTGACATTTTGCTTGGGGAAAAAGATCAGTTCGTTTTTAACCGATTCTGACAGGTCAGCTCCTATGCTGACGAGTCTTTCGGGGTGAGCTTCGTCTATGCAAACTTGAGTCGTGAGGTTCTTTGGGGGCCCTCTTTGACTGGGGTCGTTGTGTTTTTTAATTCGCATTTTTGCGAGCTCCTCCTCTTTTTGTAACTGCTATGCATGAGACTTTTCGATCTGCTTATACCCATTCATTTAGAAGCTTCTGGAGGTCTTTTTACTTCTAGAAACGGTTTTTATTCCTTTCTGAGTTTGGAACTTAACGCATTGATGGTAGGTCGACGGTACGGCTTTCATGTCTTATATCCAGAGTCGACCTAAGATGGTCTTAAGGAGCTAGTCGGCCTACCACAACAAATTCTGTCATCCTTCGTACTCCTCCAACTATTACCGGGGCGAAGACAGAGCCTATTGAGTATGTTGTTTCGCCAGCAAACCCTACTAGGGTCGTTTTTCCCTCGACAATCTCGGAGTCCTCGAATTCCATCTTTTTTAATGCGTCGTAAAAGAGGACATCTAGTGAACTTCCGGTGTCAATAATTATCCTTGAGAGTTCGACATCTCCGACAACTAAGCATACGAGGAGTGCGTCGTCATCAGTTTGTCGAGGTCGAGTATCTCGCTCTCATAAAAGGTGATCTCATGATCTAGATTGCATTGGGATCTTTTCTCGTTTGTCGGTCTCGACCCTCCTTTGGAGGGCTTTGATCTAATTGACCGAGTCTCGGCATAGCTTAGAGCCACAAAATATGAAGTCAACTTGTTTAGGAGTATAGCCCGTAAACCCCCTCCCCACAGAAGTGAGGGAGATTGATTTTAGAGCTTAATTTTATTTAGGGGATGGAGGTGGGGATAGTGCCGAAACCTTCGGGGCGCCGCATAAACTAAGTCGCCGAGAATGATCTCGACTCGTTTCGCGACCGATGGGGAAGAGAATCAGGCGACCCTGGCTCCTTAGATCGCTCACTTTTGTTCTGTGATGGCTTTTTAATGTTCGACTCTTTGGTCGATCTAATTTCCTTTTTCTCGGAATGTGTTTCTTCTTCGACCTCAAACTCTTGATTTTCGGCCTCTCGTTTTCTGGCTTCAACCTTGGCTCGAGTGTAGCATTCTTTTGTTGAACGACCCTTCTTGTAGTGAAAGTCACAAAATTTATCTTTGTCGAACTTGAACTTCAGCAAACCCTTTGGGGTCTCGACCGCGTTAACGGTCCCAAATTTACAATAATCCTTTTTGTGTTTGAATTTTGTGAACCCGATCGGTTCTTTTCCTTTTGATGCCTTTCCCTGAGGGTTGTAGTTCCTCCTTCGAGGCGAGAGAAAGCCAAAGCGTCGTCAAGAGTTAGTGGTTCGCGGACCATTATTTCCTCGTGGAACTTGGTTGAATACCACAGCCAGCGCCTAAGAGCCTCTATCGCTACTTTGTCGTTTGGATTCCCAATTTTGGATTTGATTTCCTTGAATCGATCGGTGTATGAATAAAGTGTTTCGTCGGGTCGTTGAGATACACCGAATAGAGCTGCCTCAGTAGTTTTGACTTCGATATAAACGGAGTACTGCTTAAGGAAAGCCGTCATGAACTGAGTGAAGTTGTTGATATACTTTTCTTCCAATCCGGCAACTTCACTCAGTTCATGACGCTCTTTTCTTCCTCGTCAGTCAGATAGACTCTAGACATCGCTAGTCTGAACGCTCTTTTGTGAGTTTTAGGGTCCGACTTCCCCGAGTAATCTGAGAATTTGGTTTTCTTGATCTCACGTAACCTCGCCAAGGCGATTCGATCGGTGAATGGCGTTTGACACGTTTCTTCGATCACTCAATCGAAAACGGGCGCCACGCTGGTTGCCATGTGAACTCGCGAGCTCAAGCTCATGAATTGGGCGTTAGCCTGCTCGATATATTGCCTGAGCATGCCGTGTTCGTCGCCTGCTACAGGAGCAAACTGTGTTTGTGGTTGAGCTAACGGTTATCGATTATGGATCGAATCAACTAGATCGATAGTTGGGAACAATCTCATCTGGTCGACTCGGGTGTTTGGAACGATATCGGGCTGAGCCCGATGGGAGGTCCAGAGCTCGAAGCAAAGGTTGAACCGCCGAGCCACCTTGGTCTGTTGCCAGAACCGTTAGGCGAAGGGGGTGGTCCAGGCAGTGGTCGGTTCGCAGGGCCACCTAAATCTGTAGTTAGCGAGCTTGAACTGAAGGGGATCAGTGTCTCCGTAGATGTCATCCTGGGATAAAACCCACTGTTTGACGTACCGGTGATATTTCATGAAGTGTCAGGAGGAGAAACCAGGCGTGTGCGAGGCAGAGTACTTAGAGGAGGTCTATGTTCTTTTTTTATCGATCTCCTGGGTTTTGGCTGGCGAGCTCTTCGCAACGAGCGTTAATGCGTCATTCTTGTTCGGTGATCTGGGTGGCAAGAGCGCGGTTAGCGATATCATGGGCCCTAGCAATTGTCTTGTTGTTTCTCGTTCGGCTTACTATAAAGTAAGCATTGTATGGATTTTAGCGAGGTCGTTCGGACTTTGTCGGGGAGGCACAGAGCTTGTGGTGAACTGGATCTAAGTGTTCCAGATCCGCCTCAAGGTGTCGAGGCAGAGGTGGAGTCGGACCTGATCCAGACCCAGTTCCAGTTTAGATCGTTCGTTCCTGACAAAATGTGTGTCGGAGTCTGGCCCGTTGCAGTGGTTTGAGATTGGGCCGGTTGGTGCCGATGTCGTGGAGACTGAGGCTGAGCTCGTTATCACGCCATTGGTCTGACCCGTGGTGTTTACTCTGATGGTGTTTTGAGGAACGACTTCGACCACTTGCTGGTGATCGACCGGAGGCGAGGCGTCAGAAGAGCTAGGTTGTTCTGGATTTATCTCGATCTATTGAATCCTAGATCTGATTCTTAAGATAGAAAGATCTACCGTAGTCCCCACAGTCGGCACCAGAAGTGAGATCGTGATTCACACCAAGTATTTTTATTGCGTGGATTATGACTAAGAGATTGCAAAATGTAGATTTCCTATAAGTCAAAGATATATCTAAGATTGAATGTCGAGATACGAACTTATACAATTGAATCGAAAGTATACAAAGTAAGAAATAAAGTAGTGTAGTCGACGTGTTTTCTCTCGAATTTGGAATGAATGTGAATGATCTCTCTTCTTCTTTAAATAGCCTCGATCTCGATCTTCTTGTTCCAATTTTCTGGTATCTCGTTAGCGACGATCTCCCTCTCTCCTTGATTCTCGGAGGTCGTTTCAACATACATTGACTCGGCCTTTGATTGGGATCGCCTTCTTTTCTACGAGGTCGAACCCAACGAGCTCGACCTATTTTGAATAGATTTGTCGATCCGTTTGGGCTTCTATCAACTCATGGCCCAAAAGGGCTTTGAACAATAATTGGGCCTTTCTGTTAGTTAATGGGCCCGATTGCGAAATCTACTACCAACAAATCCCAAATAATGCGAATTGTTGGAGCCTTGGCGACGGGGCTTAACGTTTCATGAAAGTCAATGCATGGGCGTTGATGGAAACCTCTGGCGATAATTCTTGCTTTGTGTTTGTCAATAGAGCCACCTGAAATAATTGGTCTGGAAAACCTACTTGCAACCAACAAGATTAGAAGCCCTTGTGCGCGGGGGAGATCAAACGTTTCATTGCGTAGAAAATCGTTGAATTCATTGTGCATTGCATCACGTCAATGGGGTCAGCTAGTGCTTGTGTGACTGTGTGAGGATCAAGAGCGAGCTGGACAAGAGCAAGAGAGTAAGTGCATTTCGGATTCGGTTTGAAAATTCTGGTTCTTTCCCTGCGTTGTCATGTTGTGATTGTTTGGTGGATCTGGTCTCGACAAGGTAGCTGCTGTTGTACTTGATGATGGAGAAGGAAGAGCAACCGTCGTTTTTAGCAAAGGATCAACGCGCGGGACCGCTAAGTTTGGCGATGATGGAGCTACAAGTTACTTGTTATCATTGTCTATTGGAATCATTGTCGGGACCCAAGCGCGTTCAGACTCATCTGGGTGAGTAGAGATAGAAGTAGACATAAATATAGAGAAGGAAAAAGATGATTCACAATTGAACATGGCGAGAAATATAAAGACAAGATGTCGGAAGATGTAAGCATAGTTAGGCTGATTGAGTAATAGAGTGCCCTAGAAAAGTGCATGGTAGGGAGCGAGAGTCGAGTTTGTTTGAGGTATAAGGTCGAAGCCACTGGTATCAGAGGCAACCAAACACTCGTAGCAGCGAGTAATTGGGAGTTGTTGAGTAGAGATATGAATAAGGGGATTCCATTTCCCGTATTTTAATCAGAATTTGGTAGATTAAATATGCTGTTATAGCGAAAGCGTACGACCAATATGAGGCAGGCATGGATGCGTGTGTGAGTAGATCCAAACCAGTCTCCATGATATAGTTATGCGATGTTCATACATGTCGTTGTGCTCGGGCGTTTGTGGTGGCGTCATTATGTGTGTGATCCCATGAGAAGCAAGGTAGGCGGCAAGAGAAATGTACTCCCCACCGTTGTCAGAGTAGAGTGTGCATATGCGATTTTGAAGCTTTTTTTTCTATGAGTGTTTTGAATTACATAAATGTTGCCGCTATCTGTGACTTCTATTTGAGAGGGATAAACCACATAAAACGAGTGAAATGGTCAACAATTAGAAGGAAATACTTATAAACATCGACATAAATAGTAGGTGAGGTCCAAACGTCGGAAAACCGAACATGTAATGGATGATTAGAAGAGATAGATGTGTTGGAAAATGGTCACTTGTGGCTCTTATTCATCAAACAGGAATTGCAATCAAAGTGTTGCAAAGCATTACAAAAACTCGAAGGTAAAACGAAGAAGCAATGGTCCTAAGAATTGGAAATGTAGGATGTCTGAGGCGATGATGCCAATCGGATACAAAAGACTTTAAATCAGAGAAAACTCTTAGACTTGATGAACAGGGCCACTCGTAGCTACCAAATTTAACCGGACCCGTCAGGAGAAGCGCTCCCGTGGGTGGATCCTTCACACGAAACATATTTGGGAAGAATTCCATAGATTGTGGGTTATCATGGCAGAATTGATAAACGGACAGCAGGTTCTTGTGTATCGAAAGTACATAAAGGCTCGTTTTTGAAATCCAAAGTGCAAGTGAGAGAAGAGTAAGAGAAAGAACCACTATGCAAGATTGGTAGGTTTGACCCGTTACCGATCACAATTGAGTCGTTATCGGTGTAAGGATTGTGGAGCGATTGGTTGTGGAGATCGGATGTCACATGGTGTGAAGCTCCACTATCCATGAGCCAACCATTAGGGTTTGTGGTGATGAGAGCTGCAGGATTCGCGCTCAGTCGCCATGGAAGAGCACTGAGTGGCGGAGTCTGAACTGGTACAACTCGGTAGATGGGATAACGTTGTGCATTGTGACCATGAGTGTCACAGGCTTGACACTTCCCAAGTTAAGGGCGGGATTTGGGATTGAAATTACGGTTTTGTTGTTGTTGTCGTTGATGTGGTGATGCATTGATGTATGGGCTCCAATTATTGTTGTTTTTGGATCGAGTGACCTGGTTTGCTGTGATGGGAAAAGAAGGCTCGCGATTGATCAACTTCTATGTAGTTCGGTGAATGTGGTGAGATTATCACGACTATTTGCGGCATCTACTTCAGGTTTGTATTCCTTTGGTAGACCCGCCAGGACTTGCTCGATGAGGTCTTTTGGATCCATTGGCTTTCCGAGAAGAGCGAGCTCGTTAGCCTTTGTTTTCATGGTGCGCATGTATTCGCTAACAGTTTTGGTTCCTTTGACGCAGCTCTTGATTTGGAACCTGATTTGGCGATTATGACCTCTGGTGGGAATACCATAAAAACTTTCAAGGATGCTCCATACTTCATGTGTTGAGGTAGCGCTTACGATGATGGGTTGAATCGGCATCAAGATTGCACCGATCACTGCACCGCAGAGGAGGCGATCATATCTTCTCAAAGTTGTAAAAGCTGGATTCGGCTCACTTTTGTTGTCCACCTCAATGGTCTCGACAAGAATGGAATCGTTCTTGTCGATAAAGTGGTGGAGTTCATGACCTTCAAGCAGAGCATGGATTTGCTTTCTCCACATGAGGTAATTGGTGTTGGTTAATTTGGTGATATTGCCCATATTAACCGAGAGGAGAGAGTTGTTCGTATCGTTGGAGTTGTACGCCGTGGTGCGGTCAGCAGTGGCGACAGAGGAACATGGGAGGAGTTTTTCGACATGTTGAGAGGAAGAAGGGTTGTCGAAAAATGTTTTTGATGGATCAAAGCTCCGATGCCATATAGGAGATTAAGGTTAAGTTTATTGATGATCAGATTTACAATATATATAGATACATGAGTTAAGAATATGCTGAGAGTATCTAGGAAATTATATACAATATGATATTTATAGGTTAGATCATGTAGATATTCATTCGGTTAGTATCTTAACAAATCATATTTATCCAGTACAAACTCAGCCCAACCTTGCCTTCCATATATTTTGAAAGAAACAACAAATCATTGTATAAAAAAGAATATAACATGAAACCAGTCTTGAAAACTTTGAACCTAATCTCACCAATGTGAACAGCGAGAGATCCTTTTTTAGCAATGGCAAAGCAGTACTCGCTTTAATGTTCTTGATGGAAGAAGCCACCAATTCAGGGATGTGTTCCACATCAATCCAACCATTACCGCAAAGCAAGTTGTTAAGTACCCACCCTATCAATATTGACCATATTCTTATTCATCAAAAAGCAAGAAGAAGGAATGGAGAAACTAATTTCAAGAAAGAAAACAAACAAGACGGAGCCAACATCAAGAACACGCATTCCTGGTTTCAGATGGTTATGAAGAAGTTGAAGGCACATTACCTGCATATGAGGTGCTGATATAGTCACGTTATAGCTTTGTTCTTCTTGATATTGTTTGGGGTCCAGAATTGATATAACAACATGGTCACACCATCAAGACTAGGGCTGGGTATAATTATCTGTTACTCGGCTTATACCAGCTACTTGACTCGTACTTAGCTTGAAAAAAAAAATATTTGTTATGACCAAACCGGGTAATAAGTAACCAAATTTTCTTACTTGTAAGTATAAGTCAAGTATCAAGTATTCAAAAAAAATATTACTACTCGGCTTGTTTTACTCATTACTCGTTTTATCCCTTCAAAAACTTGGTACTCGGTCTGTACTCGTTACTTGTCTCGTATATGTCTCCTAACATCAAGTACTTGCTTTGATCAAGGCAAGTAATAAGTATTTAAAATTGAAAACTTGCAAGTACAGCCAAACTTTGAATATTTTTAACTACTTGAGTTGGTTGGACCGTCATTCAGATTTTCAACAATTATTGATATTTTTGTTGTTTGATAATAATATTATTTATTTAAAACACAAAACATGTTTATTTGGTATTCAAGTAATATTTGATATAAGTTTTTTAGTTTTATTCTACATCGATTATAATATTAAGAATACTTGAAATATTTTTCCATAAATAAGGTTATCATACTCGCTTAAAAAACATTCATATGCGTTTTTATAATATAAAATCCTTAATCTAATTAATATTTAAAATTTTGAACCTAAATAAACAAGTAGTAAGTATTATCAAGTAATTTGCAAGTATTAAATTTTTGACCAAGTACTTGACCGAATCAAATACAAGTACAAGTCCAAAATTTAATACTTGCACAAAGCAAGTCGAGTAGCAAGTAAGATAAAAACGTCAAGTACCCGGCTTGTTCCCAGCCTTAATCAGGACAATTACACCACCAAAAAATATATATATGTATTGTTGGTATTAGAATCCATATCTTGATCGGCTCGATAAGGTCCATAAGATTATCGCTTAAGACACTTGATTTAAAGAAAACCTCTTTTCGGCCCAAGGTGAAATCAATTAAACCTCAACCTCAATTACAACAAAATGACCATGTTCCAAATAGTATGTTGCCCATCTCAAGGACAACTAACAAGGTGACCTCATCAAAACATATCAGCTCGAAATTAGCTCAATTACTTGAAGATCACGGAAATCGTTTAAACCAGTATATTATAAGACATGTAGGATATGGAGCTCGATACAAAACTATAAAATGAGTTCAAGGGGTTTATTTCAAAGATTTATTTTTTACACATTTTTGTACGTGAATCAGTTCTAAAAACATCTCATTTGAGATCCTCTTGTAATACTTTTATTATTTTAATATAAGATAGTAACGAAACCCAATTCGTTTAGATAATTCTTTGAAGTATCATTTGATTTATGAGAAGCTACATAATCGATGTTTCCCTAACCAAATTAAAATTTTTAGTGTGAATTTCTGGTTCACATTTGTCTTTTCACAATATGATTGATGATGGATAAACAAAGCGGTAAATTTTTAACTATAAACTAGATTTTGACCCGCACTTAGAAAGTGCGGGTTTAATTTTCTTTACAAATTTTACTTTTTATTCATTTTGTTAATAGTAGTTTAGATTTTTAATTATGTAATCTAATTTTGATTATAATTGTTTAACCAACATTATAAACAGTGAGTTAGCAATTTAGTTTTTTTTAAATGAATTATGTGTTATTTGGAGGAGATATATCGTAAGGATTAAGAGATTAAAATAACGATTTCGCATTATATATTTTAATCTGCGTTGTATCGTAAGATCATAGTTTGGAAAAAATATATATATGTGAAAACAACTATTGTAAAAGTTATATGGTATATGTTTAATTGTTATTTTATTTATCTAAAATATTATTTTATAAAATACATGTTGTAGTCGTATATATAATTTGCAAATTTGATGGAACTATCCGTTAAAAACTTCATTCAAACATAAAGCATAATTTGACGCTTCAAATATTTGAATAATATAAGTATGAAATTATTTTATTATTTTATTAATTTTAAAATATATCAGCTGAAATTATTTACTATATGCGATTTTTTATAGAAAATTTATAATCAAGATTGGCTAATTAATTTTTCAACCCGTTTAATTAATTAAATATTTTTCAGTTTGATGGAAAAACCGGCTAAAAGTACAATCGTAAAAACATCAATCGTAATATGTGTATATATATATATATATATATATTTGAAACAAAATAAAAAGATATTAAAATATATTTCAAATATTTGAATAATATAAGTATGAAATCATTTTAATATTTTATTAATTTTAAAATATATCAGCTGAAATTATTTACTATATGCGAATTTTTAGAAAATTTATAATTGAGATTGGCTAATTAATTTTTCAACCCGTTTAATTAATTAAATATTTTTCAGTTTGATGGAAAAACCTGCTAAAAAGTACAATCGTAAAAACATCAATCGTAATATGTGTATATATATATATATATTTGAAACAAAAAAAGATATTAAAATATATTTCAAATATTTGAATAATATAAGTATGAAATCATTTTAATATTTTATTAATTTTAAAATATATCAGCTGAAATTATTTACTATATGCGAATATTTTTTAAAAAAATTTATAATCGAGATTGGCTAATTAATTTTTCAACCCGTTTAATTAATTAAATATTTTTCAGTTTGATGGAAAAACCTGCTAAAAAGTACAATCGTAAAAACATCAATCGTAATATGTATATATATATATATATTTTTTTTGAAACAAAATAAAAAGATATTAAAATATATTATAAATATATTTTGAATTAAATCATAAATTAAAGAATCTTAATTTATATATAATAGTTGATGTATAAATTATTCATTATATTTACCACTTAATTTGTTTTGATTTTAATTAATTAGGAAAGTGGGACCCATTAGATTTTGGTTGTTTGGCTACATGTTTAATAATTGTCTTGTTTGGAAACATGGATTGTAGAGATAATGTTATATTCCCTAATTACCTTTAATGAAGGTTACAAATCCTAATAATATCAAGGGCAAATTTCGGAAACAACATTTATGTACCATGGCCAAACTCCAATTTTATAATAGTACTAGATTTTGACCCGCACTTAGAAAGTGCGGGTTTAATTTTCTTTACAAATTTTACTTTTTATTCATTTTGTTAATAGTAGTTTAGATTTTTAATTATGTAATCTAATTTTGATTATAATTGTTTAACCAACATTATAAACAGTGAGTTAGCAATTTAGTTTTTTTTTTAAATGAATTATGTGTTATTTGGAGGATTTATATCGTAAGGATTAAGAGATTAAAATAACGATTTCGCATTATATATTTTAATATGTGTTGTATCGTAAGATCATAGTTTGGAAAAAATATATATATATGTGAAAACAACTATTGTAAAAGTTATGTGGTATATGTTTAATTGTTATTATATTTATCTAAAATATTATTTTATAAAATACATGTTGTAGTCGTATATATAATTTGCAAATTTGATGGAACTATCCGTTAAAAACTTCATTCAAACATAAAGCATAATTTGACGCTTCAAATATTTGAATAACATAAGTATGAAATCATTTTATTATTTTTATTAAGTTTAAAATATATCAACTGAAATTATTTACTATATGCGAATTTTTTATAGAAAATTTATAATCGAGATTGGCTAATTAATTTTTCAACCCGTTTAATTAATTAAATATTTTTCAGTTTGATGGAAAAACTTGCTAAAAAGTACAATCGTAAAAACATCAATCGTAATATGTATATATATATATATATATATATATATATTTCAAAAAAAGATATTAAAATATATTATAAATATATTTTGAATTAAATCATAAATTAGAGAATCTTAATTTATATATAATAGTTGATGTATAAATTATTAATTATATTTATCAATTAATTTGTTTTGATTTTAATTAATTAGGAAAATGGGACCCATTAGAATTTGGTTGTTTGGCTACATGTTTAATAATTGTCTTGTTTGGAAACATGGATTGTAGAGATAATGTTATATTCCCTAATTACTCTTAATTAAATTTAATTAAATCATTAATATACATTGTTTTACAGTTTTACCCTTAATGAAGGTTACAAATCCTAATAATATCAAGGGCAAATTCCGGAAACAACATTTATGTACCATGGCAAACCTTCCTGTTTTAATAGATTAGATTGATGAAAGTTCAAGCTAATTAGAATTAACGATTGATCTTAGTGTATCTCAATCAAAACTTTCAGAAATGGAAAGAAAATCAAATAATCAACAACTGCCCATAGAAATCTCTAGGTTCGAATCAAAACAGGAGAAAGAGTACTTTCATCTTCACTGACCAGAGATAGAGGTGATTGGACACGTCAGGCACTATTTCTATCATTTTAAGTATACTAGGAGAGAACCACGGCAAATACGTGGATTTAGTTTAAATTTGTAGATATTTAATATATTTGATATTTATTTTGAATAGAAATATTTTTATATGTTTTAATTACAAATTTTTATTTTTCTATTTCTTTTATATGATTATAATAATTTTTGAGATAAAATATGCGCTAATATACGATATTAATTTATTTTATTTTATAAATAAATGTTTTTAATTATCATATAAAATTTTATTTCGTTCAAACTTTTTTATCTTCCTTTTATTTTCTATAAACTATTTAATATATATATACTTGTTATTTATACATTCATTCATAAAACTCTTAAATTTTTAGTTTTAATTCATAATATTTTAATATTTTTAGTTATCATTTTTCTAAATTATATATATATATTTAATTGATTTTATTTTCTTTCCTATGTTTTTATATTTTATATAATTTCTTTTCTTATTATCATTTTATCTTTTTGTAACATTTTCTTTCTATTCTTAATAATAATTATTTCTACATTTAATATTTGTAGTTATTATTTTATATTTCTTTATTTTTAATATATATTTCATTGATTTTATTTTATTTCTTATGTTCTTATATTTTGTATAATTATTTATTTTCATTGTATCTTATTTTTATAATATTTTTTCTATTCTTAATAATTACTGTGTTATATTATTTATATTTTTTTGTTCTATGGTTCTTTGCTTCTAGTTTTCAATTATTGTAAATTTTTAATAATGTTATCTCTACTTTTAGTCTTATAAATTTATATTTCACTTTTATTAAGATTTATTTATTTTGTGTATTTATTACATAAAAATATGGAAAATGTAATTAAAATTTTATAATATATGATATTTATATATTTATGATATTCTAAATTAAATTCAAATTTATAATTTATGTTTCAATAAATTTAACTAATTATATATATTATTAAATAATCTTACTTTAAATAGTATATTTATTTTAGATAAAATGATGATATGGAATATTTTGTTTAAAATTGACCAATCAAAGATGGGCTGATGTTCTTTTCTTATTGTCATTTTATCTCTTTTGTAACATTTTCTTTATATTCTTAATAATAATTATTTCTACATTTTAATAATTTTAGTTATCATTTTAGATTTCTTCAGTTTATATATATATCATTGATTTTATTTTATTTCTTATGTTCTTATATTTTGTATAATTTTTTATTGTTATTGTATCTCATTTGTATAATATTTTCTTTCTCTTCTTAATTATTATTGTTTATATTATTTATATTTTTTTGTTATATGGTTATTTGCTTCTATTTTTCAATTATTGTAAATTTTTAATAATGTTATCTCTACTTTTAGTCTTTTAATTTGGCATTTCACTTTTATTTATCATTGTTTATTTATTACATAAAAATATTAGAAAATGTTTTTAAAATTTATAATATATGATATTTATATATTTATGAGATTCTAAATTAAATTCAAATTTATAATTTATGTTTCAATAAATTTAACTAATTATATATATGATTAAATAATCTTACATTAAATAGTATATTTATTTTAGATTAAATGATGATATGGAAAATTTTGTTTAAAACTGATCAATCAAAGATGGGGTTGATGTTTTTTTTCTTATTATCATTTTATCTCTTGTGTAACATTTTCTTTCTATTCTTAAGAATAATTATTTCTACGTTTTAATAATTTTAGTTATCATTTTAGATTTCTTTAGTTTTTATTTATATTTCATTGATTTTATTTTATTTCTTATGTTCTTATATTTTGTATAATTTTTTATTGTCATTGTAATTCATTTTATAAAATTTTCTTTCTATTCTTAATCGTTACTGTTTATATTATTTGTGTGTTTTTTGTTATATGGTTCTTTGCTTTTAGTTTTTAATTATTGTAAATTTTTTAATAATGTTTTTTCCGACGAAATCAAGCTTTATTAATCAAAAAAGATACATTGTTCGGTTACAATATTAAAGACATTATACAGAAATACATTAATACAGTTATTACATACACATATATATGTGCCATACACTGAGAAAATACAACAGAAATGAGTTTAACGATGCTTTCCGAAGAGTAGTCTTATTCGCTAACCGATCATAATATCGGTTATTGTCCAACTTCATATTTGATTTTTCTCTAATGTGATTTGTATGCAACATCTTTTGGCTGAACTTTCTTTTTACAAAATGCATCTTGTAACCCGATGTGCCGAAGTGTAACTCTGAAAAATAGACACATTGATACTAACAATTTCGTACCAAAGTCTTTATGAGTTATCTTGTCTCTGATATATTTGTCTTTTTATTGACTCTAAACATATGCAATCTCCATAGTGGTTTCTTTTGGGGTCTTCGCTTCAGCAACAAATCTAATATGATTTGTTCCAAACATCGGCAAATCACCATAAAGTTATGATGACCATCGTAAGAAACTCCAAAACCAACATTAAAAATTGGAATGGACATACAACCGTTAAAATATGCCGGAAACCCACCGGCAAAAATACCGAAAATTACACTTCTACAACTTAATCGATATTTCTTCTTTGATATGTTAATCCCCAAGAAATTCATAAGTGGAGATGAATAGTTTGATAATTTGATATTTCACTTTTATTGAGATTTATTTATTTTTGTTTATTTAATACATAAAAATATGGAAAATGTATTTAAAATTTATAATATATGATATTTATATATTTATGAGATTCTAAATTAAATTCAAATTTATAGTTTATGTTTCAATAAATTTAACTAATTATATATATATGATTAAATAATTTTACGTTAATAGTATATTTATTTTAGATTAAATGAAGATATGAAAATTTTTGTTTATAATTGACCAATCAAGGAGAATACCCCAAAGTTTGACCCCAAAGAAAATAAAGTATATACCCCATAGTTTGGTGTTTTATTATTTTGACCCAAAAATTAATAGAATGCTCTCAACATCGAGGTGCATAAACTAAAACGGCGTCGATCCAGACTCCAAAAAGTTTCTAAACCCCCTCTGAATCTGATGACGACAATCGTCAGCTACGCTCTTCACTCTCATCCTTTCAAGGGTTTTTGTAACTCCGCAATGTCGAATCTTATGCATAGATTTCTCAGGAACCAATCCTGTTTAAGAGCAATCCCAAGGCTGACTCCCAATCTTATACCACATCAGAAGCCTTGCATCAGCAACGTCGAGTCTGTACCTGAAGAATTCGATCCAGTTCCTCTTACGAATCCCGTGATTACCTTCTCGGGGTCCGGGATTAAGCCCAGTGAAGCTCTGCGGTTTTACCCTAGTTTCCCAATCGGATACCGATTTAACCCAACTCTGGTTCAGGGTTCGGGTCTAACCGATACGGTACCGGTGATGGAGGAGAAAGACGAGGAGGAGTTGGTGATTTACGCTGATAGTGTGAAGAAGAAGAGAAAGAAGAAGATGAACAAGCACAAGTACAGGAAACTCAGGAAGCGTCAAGGACGCAAAAAGTAGAGGTTGTTTGCTTGCTTGCTCGATTACCCTTTTGATAATATTCTCTGGTGAGGATAAATCTGAAAAATCTGTGTGTTCCTAAATGTTGGACATCAATATTACTTTTGAATTAGATCGATAATGTCATTATGAATCTGTTTCTGCATTTCTCGTTACAGTTTAGTGTTACTGTTAATCGTTTGTTTTGCCAAGAATTAATCGATTTCTACACAGTTGCAATGTTAGTTCTGTGTGTTCTAACTTCACCACTTTGAATCTTTCAGGATTCAATTGCGTGTTGTGGTGTTGAAAATTTTTAAGAAAAAATATTTGAGATGAGATGATGGCATTATTAGCCTACTGAGTTTGCTTCAAAGTTTGTCTTTTCTTTCTTAGAATGTCCCAGTATTGGTTTCTTCTCGAGTTCTCTACCCAATCAGAAAAGCTGAGATTTTTACAGGCTTGAGTTTGTGATCGTAGTGACTTCTATTGGTTGATTTGATCCGTTAGTTCCTCTTAAGTATCTTGATCCTGGAAACCCACTCAAGATAAGTGTGTTGCATGAGATTACACCTTTGAGCTCTTCCGGAGTGACCTAGAATTAGAATTTGGAGGCTGAGGTCTGATTGTTTTCAAGTAACTCTTTGTTTCTTTCAGTCGTTAAGGTCAATCGGGATGATCTCATCAGATTATTTTAAGAACTGGTATTTGCCATTTTTGTTATTGTTATAAATACTGTCTTGATATAGATGGAAAATGGTGCGGATTATCTGCTTAGTTTTTTTGACACAAGGCATGGTGTTTAGCATTCATCAAGTTTCTTAAGCGGGGATCAACAAACATAATAAATTTTAGTTAAATGTAGATTCTTCAATAGGGTTGCTTTGGCATTGACCGTCTAAACTGGCATATAGAATTGCTTGCTTCTATCACTGAGATTACTTGTCTCAGACTCATTGAGTGGTTACTAATCTGAGGGTTCAGTCAACCCAAATTTCAACCATTATCCTTAAATCCTGTTTCTTGAGACTTATTATTAATCATTCTTCTGCTTTCAGTTTAGATTTACATATGTTTTGTTTTTTACTTGTGAATGAGCTTAGACTTGAAGTAGAATATGTTTAAGATTGAAAGTTTGCCTCTTTTCTGGTGATTCAGTTCAATTTCTTTTCTTTTTTTTACGAATCAACCGAACTATTCTCGGTTTGTTTCATCATGTTTTGGGTTTGATTTATTTGGTTTTGGGTTGTAAAACCTATTAAAAAAAATAGAAATGAACAATGTGCTTTTATCAACTTGAATTTATTAATAAATATTAATATAATTATTTTTTTATTTAATTTTTGCTCAGATTATTTAAATTAATAGTATAATAAATAATAAAAATAAAGTAAATTTAATATAGCAAAAACTAACTCCATTAAAAATAAGCCAAGTAATTGATCAATCTAAAAGCATAGCCACTTCACCATAACACAAAACAGAGTCAACATCGATCAAAACAGAAAACTCATAAAACAAGATCAAGAGTTCTGTGACACAAGAAGCGTCTTGTTCGAAAAGAGATGCAGCCATGCAAGACTTTCACTTGCCATTTCCTTTTTACGGCCGTTCGTATGTGATTTACTGTTACTTAACTTAAAGTTAGCCCAAAAACGTTCGCCAAAAATAGAAAGGAAAAGTAAAAAGGAAACCAAGAAATTAGCCTCAAACAAAAAACATATTGACTGATCTAAAGTCTATATAAATAAAAATAGAGGTCATTTAGCAAACTCAAACGTGTAAGATCTACGGGCTTCTAAAAAACCTCTCTCTAGCTTTCGCGTTTTTGCCTCCGTGTTGAGGCCTCCTCTGACCACCAGCACCTCTCGCTGGATCGTGAGAAGGCCTCCTGATGTAAGATCAAAACCTTGATCTCACAATGATGGACGGATGAGGGATGCTAGCTGGTTGTACAACTCTCTCTAGCAAGCCGGTGGATGATCGGATGGATTTGTGAGATAAAAAGTGATGGTAAGCAGCTTTCTTGCTCAGTGGGCTGCAAACTATCTGAATCACTCAAGAATAGTCTGAACCGAAACTCCTAAGAGGATGTGAATCACTCACAATACTCTAAAAAAAACAACTCTCCGAAGAACACAACTTTGAAAAGAAAGAAAATACTCTGATTATTTCTGAATAGATTGAAAGGTTACAAATGAGACTAGGATGAGCTTACATAGTGCTCAATACAATTGAAAGATAAAAACTAAGAAAAGGAATAAATAATCTACATTTAAGCCATATGGCCGTTGGAGATGATTTAGCTTGCCAAATAAGAAAATTCGTTGGCTCTTGTATCTTGACAATTTGGGGAGATAATTTTGTGCCTTAGGGACATTCTGGATGATGTAGATCACGTCCAAAATGCAGCCACATTGAAGAGGAAAGAGCCGTTTGATATTAAAGCCGTGAGGCTCTAAATAAGGCAAGTGTAGCATCTCCTGGTTTAGAAGTCGAATAACTTTTAAACCATAATTCCTTTTGAACCGAATCCAATTCTCACTGAACCTCTATTGAGTAAGGTTTCTAAAACAAGTTGGTTTAGAACTTGATTCATCTTGGTCCGATCAGTACTCTCCAATAAGTAACAGTTGGTCTCCAGCGGGTTCTTTGGAAATCTTCTGAGTTGTAACTTGCATATCTTCTTCATCTGGAAAGATTTTGAAACACTTCCACTTCGTGATGATTCCTTGATGAGTTAAGCTTCTGGAAAAGGTTGATTTGTTGCTTAAGTCTTCCTGGTTGGGTAGATATGCTCCAAGACATGCACATATGTCTCTGGTAGGCTCAAACTGCTTCTCTCCAAGGATCTTGGTTGGTTGATTTATGTCCTCTCCATTCTCCTTGGTTGATGATGAATTGATGTCCTCATCATATCTCCATCTTGAAGAAGTTTCGACCTCGAAACTATACAACCTGCACCAAGAGAAAGCAAGTTAGCCTTCATCCTAAGTTGAGAGTCTAAAACCTTACCTTGATTGTTTTGTGGTCTGGTGATGTAAGGGATATCAGGTGGTTCTCCTTGGAGAAAATAATCCAGTATCACTCCTCTTCGCTGGTCCTTTTGGCACTGATATTTTATTGGTGATGCCTCCATATTCTGAACTTGTTCAAGCAATAGGTTTTGTTCCGATGTAACTCCTTCGTGTTTTGCTCCTTTTGTTCCTGAAACAACATTGACACTTTGGACAAGAAACAAGTGCATTACAGGTTCTCTATGAGAATATAAACTTGTTGATTCTAATTCCTTAGCACTAGTTTCAGATAAACTTTCTACTATGTGTTTTAAGCAGATTTTTTCCTCATGCTCTTGTATGTTTAGTATAATTTTCAACACAATTGTGGCTTCATGAGAAATAAATGGAGTCAAAGAGATACTTACATGTCTAACACCTTCAATGTTCTTAGCTTGGTCTGGTGGTTTCTCTTTGATGCTCTCCTCTTCTTTAATACCTTGTCTAGTATTGGTACTTAGTGTGATGGCAATGTTTTGTACTTTCTCTTTTATGTCCATCTCTTCTGCTCCTGCATCAAATCCCTTTGACAAAAACAAGTGCATTATACTAGAATTGGAATTTACCAAATTAGATTGAATCAAACTATCACTGGTTTTGGATAATTCAATTTTCTCTTCTAGTAATTTAACAATCTTTAATGGACAATGTACAGCATAGTGTCCTCTCTTATGGCATCTATAACATGTCTGATTTTTAACTTTATTATAGTTAGAACACTTACCTTGGTGTGGTGCTGTTGGTTGCTTATGTAGGGTACTAGAGACATTGACCTCTTCTTGTGGTTTATTGGTACTCTTCTCTTGTACCGCTTTCTCTGCCGGTTTCTTCCTAACCTTGGAAGCTTGTTGCTTCTTCTTGATGGACGTTTTCGGGCTGGCAGCCTTTGTTGGTGGGGTAATTGTGATCCACCTTCTTGGTTCTTGAGGAATTTTCCACCTTGAGTAGTATGGCTCTGTTGAGATCTCTTCTACAAACTCTTTATGCAGCAGCTGCTTCATGTCTTCTCAAGTGCGGTCTGGTAGATCATATTCAAGCCTGAGGTAAGCATCATGATCCCATTCTAGATAGGCTTCTCCAATTAAAGTTTCTTCAGCAATGGTTGTCTTCTCCTCTTCTGGAACTTTATTGGCTTGAAACCAGTCATCCATATCTCTTTCCCACCTTAGATAAGCTTTTGGTCCTTGCACACGACCTGAAAAATAGATGTTATATGGTTCTTCTTGACAAAGCTCACCTTTGTATTCTTTTCCTTCACTGATTTCAGAACTGGTATTGTTCTCCCATGTGCCTTCATTGGGCTCTTCTCTTGTCTCTGTCTCAGCTTCACTTAAACTGTATTGGGAATCAGTTTCTTCACAGCCCGGTCCTTCTCCATAAGGATCTTCAAGGTCAGATTGATCTTCCCATGCTTCCTCTTGCCTTGACTCACATTGTACCTCGTCTTGGTAAGTATCTGGAGGTTCTGGTTCAGGTTCTCCGATATCACTTTCTGAATTAGCTTCTTCTTCTTCATACCATTCTTGTTGGGTGTTGGTTTCATGGGAGTAGTCTGGTGGCTTCGGTTTAGGATCAACTTCACCATCTTGTTCAACTTCAAAATCAGACTCAAAGTAGTCTTTATACCACTGTCCTCTTTCATGGTCATCTTCTCTTCCCCATGAATAGTTTGATTCATCTCCCCAATCAACCTCCGAGGTAGGGTAATCACTCACTTCTTCTTCCTCATACTCTATCCAGTGGCGGATCCAGAACATAATTTTACCGGGGGCATACTGTATAAAATAATAAAACTATTTTTGTACTTGTATATATATTGTATTACTATTATTATATCTTTATAATCTTATACCGATATTAGTTTTGAATAGTTTATAAATAGTATTTATTAGTACTTCATCTTTAACATATAAGCTATTAAAAAATGGTACAGTTTTTTATCATTTAAGCACTAAATTTGGAAAACTAATATGAAAAAATTCAGTTCAAAGAGATAAGAGTATCTATAATTATTTTTATGTTTCAATATGTTTAATTGAAAAGCACAGAAAGTATTATTTTGGAAATGAACTAATTAAAAGCTGTAATTAAAGAAAGACATCAAAAAATAGTAAAACCAAAAGAAGGAGATAAGTCTAGTTAATATTAAAAACAGGAAATAGAAAAAAATAAATTTGATCTCGAGGAAAGCTACAAGAAAAAAAAAACGTTTAGAGAAAGCTCAACTAGAGAAGTTTATAATGGAAAGTAGAGAAAAATTGACTTAAATAAAGAAAGAAAAGGGAAAATAAAATCAAACAAGGAAGAAAAGGGGGCAGAGTGGCTTCGAACAATGGATCAAGGGGGGGGGGGGGGGGGGGGGGCAGCATACTGGTTTTCACCATATGAACTACCGAACACTTTGTAGTACAAAAAGAAATAAAAATATTTGTAGATTTTATGGGGGGCAGCTGCACCCCCTACTGCTTTACTAGTTATGCAAGTTTTGTATATAATAAATAAGGAAACAATATATGGCAATTAGAAACAAGAAATTAAATTTTTTAATTTGGTTTTCAAATTTTATGGAAACAAATTTCGAATTAAAAAAGAAAAGAAAGATTTTTTTTTGAAACTTTATAGAATTAGAGAAATGAAACAATTCATAGATTTTTTTAAAACAAATAACAAAATAGAACTTTTTATAGTTTTTTCGAAATATAGAAGAAATTCAAAAACAAATGTAAATAAATAATTTTTTATGGTTTTTGATTTTAACAAAGAAATTTAAAAAGAAAACAAAAGAAGATAATTTTTAGGAGTTTTTAATATATGAAATCAAAATCAAACAAAAGCATGAAACAATTTTTATGATTTTCAGTTTTATAGAATGAAACAAAAGCAAAACAAAATTGAGGAAGATAAAGGTTGGATGAACACAACCTGGAGGTGGGAGCTTTTAGCTCTGATACCAGATGATGTAAGATCAAAACCTTGATCTCACAATGATGGACGGATGAGGGATGCTACCTGGTTGTACAACTCTCTCTAGCAAGCCGGTGGATGATCGGATGGATTTGTGAGATGAAAAGTGATGGTAAGCAACTCTCTTGCTCAGTGGGCTGCAAACTATCTGAATCATTCAAGAATAGTCTGAACCGAAACTCCTAAGAGGATGTGAATCACTCACAAAACTCTAAGAAGAACAACTCTCCGAAGAACATAACTTTGAAAAGAAAGAAAATACTCTGATTATTTCTGAATAGATTGAAAGGTGATTTACAAATGAGACTAGGATGATCTTATATAGTGCTCAATACAATTGAAAGATAAAACTAAGCAAATGAACAAATAATCTACATTTAAGTCATATTGCCGTTGGAGATGATTTTGCTTGCTAAATAAGGAAATTTGTTGGCTCTTGTATCTTGACAATTTGGGGAGATAATTTCGTGCCTTAGGGACATTCTGGATGATGTAGATCATGTCCAAAATTCAGCCACATTGAAGAGTAAAGAGCCGTTTGATATTAAAGCCGTGAGGCTCTAAATAAGGCAAGTGTAGAATCTCCTGGTTTAGAAGTTGAATAACTTTTAAACCATAATTCTTTTTGAACCGAATCCAATTCTCACTGAACCTCTATTGAGTAAGGTTTCCAAAACAAGTTGGTTTAGAACTTGATTCATCCTGGTCCGATCTATACTCTCAAATAAGTGACAGTTGGTCTCCAGCGGGTTCTTTGGAAATCTTCTGAGTTGTAACTTGCATATCTTCTTCATCTGGAAAGATTTTGAAACACTTCCACTTCGTGATGATTCCTTGATGAGTTAAGCTTCTGGAAAAGGTTGATCTGTTGCTTAAGTCTTCCTGGTTGGGTAGATATGCTCCAAGACATGCACATATGTCTCTGGTGGGCTCAAACTGCTTCTCTCCAAGGATCTTGGTTGGTTGATTTATGTCCTCTCCATGCTCCTTGGTTGATGATGAATTTATGTCCTCATCACCTCCTTAGTATGTGTAGTATTGTGGTCTTCATCGACAGCCGAGATTCGCGGTGGTGGTGTAGGGTGTTCCCCTTTTCTTCTCTGAGACACTGGAATGTGTTCCCTAGGCAAGAGAGTCGCGGTAGAAGCTCCATGGAGGATGAGTTATGCGTTAGATCCGGCGGTGGTGGACTCCGTTTGAGGGCGGTGGAGGGACTACTCGGAGTTATGGTGCAGGTCTTTGATGTTTATAGATGTGGGTTGGTTTCCTAGGGAGGTATAGGGTTTGCGTTTTTTGGTCGGAGATGCGGAAGTTGATAGCGGCGATTTTTTTCCCGAGGATGGTGGTTCCTCTTTGCGGTGTCTCTGCATAAAGCAGAAGCGGTAAAACGACTGAATTAAAGCTTTGATGGTTGACCGCGGCGGCGGCGAGCTGTGTGTCAGCGAATCTAGGGTTTGGGGATCTAGATCAGAAAGGCGATTGGGTCATGACTAGGCTTGGGCATAAATATCAGAACTAAAGAACCAGAACCGAAAATTTTCATTTGGTTCCACCTATATTACCCATTGGATCCTGATTTGAGGAACTGCGGGTATCGGGTAGGAACCAAAAACGAACCGAGAACCGAAACAAGGAACCGAAGAACCAAACTTATATAAGGCCTAGTAAAATGGTTACCCATGGTTTCGACACCAACGTAAAGAATCATATGAAAATGTTGTTAGATTCATTTAATTTATGTTTGTGTTATGTAATTGACATTCAATCATGGATTTTTTTTGGTTAATGACTTGTTGAATTAACAGAAATTTTGGATTTTTCTTGTTGATTTCGGGTATTTTTTTATTTCAGATATTTTGTTGATTTTGAGTAAAAATTGCTATTTCTGTTCCAAAATACCTAGAACCGTTTAAGAACCTAAAATTTTGGATATTTTACGGTTCCTAAAATTATGGAACCGAACCGGAACTGACAGGAACCGAACCGGAACCAAACCAAAAAATTGTAAAGTATCCATTGGATCCTAAATCTATGGAACCAAAATACCCTGAAACGGATGGTTCTTACCCGTATCCGAACTGAATACCCGAATGCCCAGAGCTAGTCGTGACCTGTCGTGGGTTCGAATTTTGTGGGTGTGGGACATATCTCCGAAAGTGGTTGGTTGCCTCGGAAGCCCGTCGTGACGGATTTGAGTCCGGCTGCGGACTAACCGGTGTCTTGGAGAACTCCGGCGAGGTGAATGACATCCGACTTCTGGAGTTCATCGGAGATGAAGCTCTTGGGCTTCCCGTCTTCTTCCCACCTTTCGATTTTTCCTCTGGATTTCCTTGATCTTTTAGTACTAGCCTAATCAAATTCGTTTCCGTCTGCCGAAATTTTGCTTGGAAAGCCACCGTTGTATGTCAAGCCGATTCCCGAGGTTTTCTCGGGTCGAATTAATATTAATATATATTATATTAAAAATTCTATATAAATACACAAGGAGAGAAAAGGTATAGAACCGAACAGTGACAGTCTAATCTTTTCGAATTTTCTACATAAATTAAGAAAATATGTCATTTGTAAAACATTTTCTAAATAAATAATAGTAAAAATAAGATTAAAACCTTCAAAAATAATCCAAAATTATAAACGGTTTTGTAAGAAAATAAAAGCAGAAAATTATATTGTTGAAATATGGTTCCCTCAACATTTTTATTTGCAAAATCCTTTCATTAATCTATATGTCTCAACTGATGACAAAATAATATCGTTCAGCCATTCATATGACATGGTAGACAGAAAATAATTATGTATCAGTTTCAACTTCAAAACTTCTCTAAAATGGATAACCGATATTGAAATGATCAACAATATATAATAAGCAATTTTGGTGTTATGATAACAATTATCAATTAAAAAAAATCAAGCACTTCAATAGGTTTACGAAGGTATTGATTTTCTAAAGATTTTTAATTCAATAAACAAGTTTTCATTATAATGTATTTTTGTAATTTAATAATAGATTTCATGCCGCCATTTATACTATCTTCAATATATTCTTTTATTTATTTTTCTTGTAAGTAGATGAACTCTATAATAGAGATGAATTTCTCTACACTGTATTATTCTATTTTTTCTCTAAAATGAATATTATATTTAAAATTCTATTTTTATTTTAGTATTAGTAAACTTTTTGTACAAAAGTTGAAAAAGATTTCACTATAAAATAGGTAGGTGAGTTGAAAATGTGCTTATAGAAATGCATGAAAACTAAGAATATATGAAGTCTTGCAAATTCCAAAATAGAGGTGAGTTGGTTAATTAGCTAAAAAAAACCTAGGTGAGCGATTTAGCTTATCACAAAGAGACTTGGTTTAGTTAAATTGTGAAAGAACGAAATTGGAATTAATGTATGTTGGTTAGTTATAATTTAGTGATTATTGTTTAAGAACATTGCATAATTAGACCATGATTGATTGTTTGCTTGCATTCCTGATTTCATGAGAACTTTCCTGAACCTGACCCTTCCGCTAACCAATTTACATCCCATTTTATTTTGCATTGCTTTTACATTAAAACCATACCGCTCAGCTTAATTCGAACCAAAAATTTTATCGTGTGGAACTAGAGTCTCTGTGGATTCAACCTCTATATACTATGATTTCATTATGTGCACTTGTAGTGTATCTCAAGTGATGAGGACATCAAGTCATCATCAACTAAGGAGCATGGAGAGGACATAAATCAACCAACCAAGATCCTTGGAGAGAAGCAGTTTGATCCCACCAAAGACATATGTGCATGTCTTGGAGAATATCTACCCAACCAGGAAGACTTAAGAAACAAATCAACATGTTCCAGAAACTTGACTCATCAAGGAATCATCAAGAAGTGGAAGTATGCCAAAAACTTTCCAGATGAAGAAGATATGCAAGTTACAACTCAGAATATTTCCAAGAAACCCGCTGGAGACCAACTGTCACTTATTGGAGAGTTAAGATTGGACCAAGATGAATAAAGTTGTAAGCCAACTTGTTTTGAAAACCTTACTCAACAGAGGTTCAAGGAGAATTGGATTCGATTCAAAAAAAATTATGGTTTAAAACTAAAAGTTATTCAACTTCTAATCCAGGAGATGCTACACTTGCCTTATTTGGAAACAAGCACTTATGAAGAGAAGATTATGCAACAGCTATATTATTTTTGCTTCTGCATTTTGAAGCCACATTTAGTGAATCTAGACACCCCAAGAATCCATCCTTTCGTGCCCAAGTTATCAAGATATAAGGAAATCAACAAATCCCCCTCATTCAGCCTTTTTCCAACGGCTACTTTCCTTTATGTCAAAGATTTTTGTTTCTTTACTTTTCCTTAGATCATTGTACATGAGTCTATATTAACTCATCCTTATTCTCATTGTAAGACACCTTTCAATCTCCAAAGTAATAGAAAACTTCGTTTCTCTTTCAAAGTTATCTTTGATTTATTTTGTCTTTAGAACTCTTGAGTGATTCAACCGGTTCTACAGATTCTGTCTTCTAATTCCTAAGTGTGTGAAGCCTTAGTGATCTGTTGACAAAGGATTGAGTCCTGTTTTGAGTGATTCAAGCAGCCTCGATTCTCCACAGATTGAGAGAGTCAATCATCCCACCAGATTGAAAGAGTCAATCACCCATTCATCACCACCTCTACCATCTTCCGCAAATCTTGGCTTGAAATCATCTGATCATCAAGTGATCCAAGGACTGGAGTGATTCCTGTGACTGCATCATATGGTATCAGATCTTCAAAAGCTCTTATCCATCAGGTTGTTTCTATCCATTATCTTTCATTTCAATCTTGTTTTGTTTCATTTAGTTCAAATCAAAAACCCCACAAAAATAGTTTCTCTTTATTTTGATTATGTGTTTCTTTGTTCTTTATTCGTATTTTTGTGTTTAAGAAAACCCACAAAAGTCATAAAAAAGGATTGTGATTTCGTTTTTCATACTGTCAAATTTGTTCATTACCATAAAAAAAATCTCGGCATTTGAATAGCTTTTCTTATTTGTTTTGCTATTCGATTCTAGTTTCCAAATTTTGTTTATGCGCATTCCACCCATAAGAAAAACATACAACTTAATATTATTGTATTTTTTCCTTTTGCTTTATTTGTATACTTTTCCATAATCATAAAAGAAACCCCAAAATAGTTTGATTAGTGTCAGTTGAATTGGTTCATTGGATTATTTTCCTTTTTAGATTATTGTTGCTTTTCCTTAGTTTGTTTTAAGCAATCGATCTTGATTGATTTGCTTCTTCTATTGGACTCGTGGTTTCTAAAGAAAAGCATGTAATTTTCCTTTGATAAGGTACTCTATAAAAGAGTTTTGATACTTTAGACTTCCATTGTTTCAGGTACCATGGAAGAAGATGTCGAGCATGATTTTGTTGGCTCGTGATTTCTAACATTTTCAGGACACAAGGAAGGACCAAAAGCTTATCAACAATGAGAGAAAAGAATAACAAGCGGTTTTTGGCTTCACAATGTTCCTAGGGAAAAGAGAGTGCCCTATGCCACCAATACACTTGTTGGAGAAGCTTACAAGTGGTGGAAACAAGAAGAGGCTAATCGGACCTACCACAATGAGCCGGTTCATTCTTGGTACGAAATGGCATGGCTCATGAATAATAAGTTCGTGAAGAATTCCCAAAATCAAAGCATCCACAACACAAGTCATGAATCCCCAGCGAAATCAAAGGGAAGGACTCAAGCGACAACACAGAGCCCAAAAGCTATGCAATCCCAAGCCTACAATGGCTCTGCAAAAAAGAAAGTGCTTCAAGACCTTTTGGAGAAGAAGACAGGGGCTAAGAAAATAGTGCCAACAAAAGAAGTTAAGTCAAATCCAAGCCCACCGGTCATAGCTCACCCGAGAAGCACAAAACCATCGCTTTTACCGGAAGGAACAACAAAGCAAAGTAAGACTTCTAAATTCTCTAAGGTAGGTACCACGATCTGTTATAGATGTCATCAGAGAGGACATTTTGCTAAGACATGTCCAATTAGAAAGTTAGGAACAATTTCACTAACTGATTCGGATATAGGAGAAACTAGAGGAGTAGTTGAGTTGAATTCCAAAATTTCCAATTCTACTATAGTGCATTTGTCTTTGCCAAAGGTAATCGATGCAGGTCTAAAACATGAAGTGGAGCACACTGTGAAGGCAGTAGACCACGAGGCAACAAGTAAGAAAGATGAAGTTACCACCAGCTTCATTCTGATGCAAAAAGAGCCACCCGATGGAGCAATAAAACACAATACCGTGGCAACAAAGGAAATAGAACTTACCAATAGTTTTGACCAGGTAAGTAACTCTCTACTATCATTCAGTCTCCATGATTCGAATTATGTGCTTATGAGCTTGCTAAAACCAATAGAATCTGAGGGAAAAATAATTTCGGTGGAAAAATCTATAAACCAGAATTCTAGTCTTGAGTTATACGTAAAAGAAGAATTAAATGAATGGACTCAAACTGAATTTTTCTCTATTGTTTATGATAATTCCATGACTTCTATAATACGATTGCTTCTTGCAAAAGTTGTAGAGAATATATCAGGTACCGAAAAGAAGCAACAAGAGCTAAGACCGCAAAAGACCAATGGCAACATCGAGAGTGAAAAAGGAGACTCCACTAAAACGAATACATTACTGCCCAAAAGAGCCAGCAACACGCCTTGGAGTGGAATCATTGCCTATTTTCTAATCAAAGAAGAACCACCAGACTATGCTAAGAACACTGATGGTGTCAAACAAGTGAGTCTCTCTTTGACTCCATTTGCTTCTCATGAAGCCACTGTTATACTAAAGAGTGTATTATATACAAACAAGAGCATGAGAAAGCAGTGAGTATAAAACCGCAAGCAAATGAAACTAGTGCTAAGGAATTAGAATCAACAAGTTTATCTTATCATAGAGAACCTATAATGCATTTGTTTATTACCCAAAGTGTCAATGTTGTTTCAGGAACAAAAGGAGCAAAATATAGAGGAGTTACATCGGAACAGAACCTATTGCTTGAACAAGTTCAGAATATGGAGGCATCACCAACAAACTATCAGTACCAAAAGGACAAGAAAAGAGGAGTGATACTGGATTATTTGCTCCAAGGAGAACCACCTGATGTCCCTTACATCACCAGACCACAAAACAATCAAGGTAAGGTTCTAGACTCTCAACTTAGGATGAAGGCTAACTTGCTTTCTCTTGGTGCATATTGTATAGTTTCTAGGTAGAAACTTCTTCAAGAGGGAGAGTATGATGAGGACATCAAGTCATCATCAACTAAGGAGCATGGAGAGGATGTTGGGATTATGTCCTGAAATCACATTGTACTCACTCTAGAGATAGTTGTATTGTCGAGATCGGACAATTCATATGATACTGGGTAGTCATAATGTTTTGCTAGAAACCACTTGTGACAAATGAGTTATAACTCATTTCCAGTATCGTGTAAACCTACAGGGTCACACACCTAAGCAAGTTGGACATAGTTCGTATGGGATTGATCATTGGCATATGATCTAGTCGATGTGTATTGGATACACATCGAATACGAGTTTTAATGAGGTGTGTCGATCGACACCATTGGGTGCGTCGGTCGACACAAGATGTGTGTCGATCGACACCACTAAGTGTGTCGGTCGACACAAGGCCGAAACCGAAACTGATGTTTCGGTTTATGTCAAGGTCGACATATATAAGTGAGCTTATGGATTTTCGACCAAAACAGAGAAAAAAGTGAGCCGCCTATGACAGTGTTTTCTCAGAGAGAAAACACAGAAACCTCTTTGAAACTGAAATCCCAGGAGATCCGAGCCCCGGTACTAGCATCCCGGCGGATTCCAGCTTGTGTGCGTGTGGACTGAGGTAAAGGCGCAACATCTGAGGCGCTCCAGAGATCTCGTTTATCTGACCATCTTCCGCTGCCAATCTCCAGGTAAACAGAGATCAGATCTTTGATTCAATTAACTAGACCCTAGTTCCTAGGCTACCGGGAACCTGACAGCAATTCCAAATCTGGTAGAATTGGCTCGAAGTTCCTTCAGTGGTATCAGAGCCTTCGGGTTTTACATTGAATCAAACCTGTTTAATCGAATTTGATTATTTAGATTCACAAACTAGGTTGTTTGTTTAGAACAGGTTAGATCGCTTTCGATCAAAATCGAGTCTGTGATTTCGCACAGTGTCGATCGACACACTAGGTGTGTCGGTCGACACAGAGTGGCGAATTCGACAGAATCGGCGGCTAGGGTTTTTCGCGAAGAAAAACCGAAAGCCTACTGTGTCGATCGACACAGCTTGAGTGTCGGTCGACATAGAGCAGATTCGGTACAGTGTCGATCGACACATGTTTAGTGTCTGTCGACACAGACCCATCGAATGGTTAATCGGTTCAATTGGATTGGACCGGTTATCATGCTTGGTTAAGTCCAAACAGATCGGTTTAAATTGGATGAATTTGTTCAATTGGATTGAACTGATTATCTCAATTAGCATGAACCGATGGGTTGAATCAGTTTGATTGGATAAAATGGTTCAATTGAATTGGACCGGTTATCGCAATCAGTTGAAACTGGTTAAAACGGTTTAAAATTGGATGAATTGATTCAATTGGATTGAACCAGTTATCGCAATTAGTATAAACCGATTTGAATGGTTAAGATCAGTTTGATCTGATAAGTCGGTTCAATTGGATTTAACCGATTATCAAAATTGTCTTCGATTAAGGTATATGTTGACCGTCACACACGGGTTGTGTCGATCGACATGACCGGTTCGATGAACCGGGTTAATTGGATTAACCGGTTATTGAAGTCCGGTTTTGTTTGGTGGTGTCGATCGACAGACATAACCTGCGTCGATCGATACAGTGCTCGAAATTCTGGTTATTGAACCTTGAATTTACAGAAACCAAACTCGACCTTAAACCTTGATCAAAGCTTAACTTAAATATGGTCAACTGTCAAGACTCATTTCGTTGTGTGATAGTCTAGCCAAGAGCTTGGTGTCCACAATTACGTGAGTAAGACAGGTAGTTATGTTGATGGATTTGCAGTGCTAAACATCAACAATAACATGACCTAAGAGATTGATTTGCTAAACTTTTGGTTTTAGTTTCCTCAAACTAAACATCAAGTGACCTTGATGTCTTGCCCAATCTCGTCTACTGTCAAGAATCGGTTCATTGTTGGATAGTCTTGGAGTCCTTGGTATCCACAGTGACCTGAGCAAGGCAGATGATCATTGATAGACTCGCAGTGCGACTGTCGATGATCACAAGACAGAAGAGATTGGTTTACTTGACTGGGCTATCAGAAGTTCTGGGCCCAGAGACGTCAGAGTATATGAGATATGGATTGTCTTATCTGCGACCAAGAGTTGTACTGGGTACAATTAGCAATGATTTGCTTACCTAGATAACTGAATTTTGGGTGATGGCGAGTCGCCCACTCAGATTTTGGTGAAGTATGGATCTTGGATCATTATATTCATAGAGGAAACATTGTTTGAATATAATGCGAGTTCTCTTATTAGATAAGATTTCTCATCATATACATAACTAAATCTTTATTTTTCTTGGATTTCAGCTTATGTCTATGACTACTTTCTCGTTGCGATCCGTCCTTGAGAAGGACATGTTAAATGGATCTAACTTCCTGGATTGGTATCGGAATCTGAGATTCATTCTCAAGCAGGAGAGCAAGGACTATGTCCTTGAAAAGGCTCTCCCAGAAAGGCTTGGGACCAATCGCTCGCATGCAGCATATAATGCTTGGAATAAGCATTATATTGATGTGGTAGATGTGCGTGGTCTGATGTTGGCTACCATGAACTCGGACTTGAAGAGTCAATACGAGAACATGGAGTCGCCAATAGAGGTGATCACCAGCCTGAAACTGAAGTTTCGGGATCTGGCACGAGTTGAGAGATTCCAAATAATGAAGTCTCTCACTGGGTGCAAGCTACCAGAGGATGCTCCAGTAAGTCCTCATGTCATTAAAATGATGGGTTACATTGATAACCTGGGGAAACTGGAATGTCCTGTCAGCTTAGAGTTGGCCACTGACATCATTCTGCAGTCACTGCCGTCTAGTTATGATAAGTTTATCAAAAGCTATATCAAGAATAACTTGACGAAGACGTTGACTGAGCTGCATGGCATGCTCAAAACAGCAGAGCAAGACATCATAAAGGGTAAAAGATTTGAGAAATCTTGTGTTGGCAAGGGTGGAGGCAGGGCCGTCCAGATTTGGAATCAGGATAAGCCTGTGTCATCTAATAAGCCCAAGTCAGGCCCATCTGGTGTTAGAAAATGCTTCTACTGCGATGAGTCAGGGCATTGAAAGAGAGACTGCATTAAATTCTTGGAAGATTCACAAGAAATGAAGGAGATGTATGGTACTTCTTCTTCAGGTATTGTGTTATTAATTCAAGTTCTACATAAGTATTGGATACTAGTTATGGTACTGATATTTTTGAAATATGCAGGACCTAAGTGACTGTAGAGTGTTGAAGAAAGGACAAGTGGAACTGCGTGTCTGGTTGAAGCAATGGTTGCTGCATGAGCCGTAGAGATTCTCCACTTGTAGGAGCCTTTCATACTTGGTTTTAAAATTAAGTAATTACTACTATGTATATGCCTTGTGCAGAAATGTCTTTCATCTTCTTGTAAAGAATTTGGATGTTTTTCATTTTGATAAAAGACAAGTTTTGTTCTTTAGATCTTAATGAAATATCATATGGTAGCACCCCGTTTGGAATGGGTTTATATCTTAAACCAGCGAAAGTTATAATATAACACAAATACTAAAAGTTTAAGTCTGATGACTCGAACTCGACTTTTCCTTGGCATAGTCGTTTGACCATACAGAGTGAAGCGGATTCAGAAGTTCCATAGTTTTGGACTCATTCGATTATAAATCATTTGAGATATGAATTCTGTTCACTGGACCAAATGACTAAGGCCCTTTTAGCAGAGCTAAAAGAAACGGGCCAGAGGCTTATTGGGCCTTACACATACTGATGTATGCGGCCCGATGAGCATTAGTGCCAAAGGAAATCTTCTGTACTTCATTACCTTATTGATGGCATCAATAAGTATGGCTGTGTTCATTTGATGAGACACGAGCAGGAATCCCTTGAGGAGTTCCAAGATGAAGTAAAGAACCGATTTGACAGAAGTATTGAGATCCTCGATTGGATCGCGGAGGAAAATACTTGAGTCATGAATTGGGTGATCATCTGACAAAATGAATCGGATCTTATTAGATATGCTCCGATTAATGATGAGTCACAGGAATCTTCCATAATCATTTAAGAATACGTTCTAAAATGTCTGTCTTTGCGCAGAAAAGGGTTTCAATCAGAATCAATTGAAAGACACCACATTGGATGTGGACTGGAAGTTTTTCAAGAAAGTTGTTTCTGATCATTTGGGGATGAAGGCTAATAAGCTTGAACCCAAATCTGATAAGTTCTACCTCGCTGGTTGTCCTAGGGAAACCGAGGCTTACTACTTTTACAACCAATCCGAGGACAAAGCATTGTTGTTCGGAACTGTGTCTTTTGAGAATGATCGTATTTACTCAAAGGAACAGTGGGAGTAAAAGTACACATCGAAGAAATTCGATAAACACAGGAGGCTGCTCAACCTGTTGAGGGAAAGCAGCGGTGAGATCTACAAAGTGCTGTAGGATCTGCACCTGTGGAGCCTGAAATTCGCAGATCCGAAAGGATCCGTCACTAACTCGAGAGTGATTTCTCGTAACCAATTGTCGTGATCTATTGATCATTGAAAAGTGACGAGCATGCGAAATTCAAAGAAGCGATGGTGAGCCCCAAGTCCGAAAATTGGCTGGGTATGCATGTTAGCTTCACCGATCCATTTCTGGATTGAAGCAAACATCTTGGAGTTGGAATCAACATTCTGATAATGTGGTCAAAATTTTTGACTTGATCAGAAAGAAATGAAACCATGCGTTTACAAGAAGACCAGTGGGAGCGTAATTGCAATTCTCACACTGTATGTAGATAAGATACTTGATCTCATAAACAACGTTTCGACGCTAAAGTCTTGTCAAGATTTGGGTCGGAAGTCAAATTTGACGATAGACATGGGAGAAGGCCGTGAAAGTTCTTGGAATAAGGCCAATTGGATCATGTCAAAATCCTTATGTTGATAAGGTATTGGACAGTTCATATGTGCTTAATTCCAAGAATGGCTTCATACCAAAGGTCTTATGGCAATAATCTTAGCAAGATGAAGTGTTTTGGACACTAGCTGAGCTATTTTTAATGAGTGTGATTGCTAATGCTGCTGCAATAGAATCCATCATGAATGCCATGTTTTGCGCTCGTCTAGATGTGGCTTACGCATAAAGCATGACGAGAAAATAGAAATATGTTCCGGTAATAGTCACTGAACAGTTACCAGAAACATCCCAAGTGTTTGAGAAACACTCAGGATGAATTCGTGGTGAACTGATAAAGTGACGAACCAGTTGAAAGTAGTTAGACGGACAAAGACGATTCCCGGTTCCCACCTGGTTATGTCTCTTTGTCTGAATAGCGGTGCTATCTGTTGGAAAGGCTCCAAGCAGTGGACCGTAGAATAGTGATTTTATCTGAATGGCGGTGTACTTTATGGTCATCATATAGGTCATGAAGTTGAGGACTTGATCATGAAACCCTATAAGTAAAAGATGACATAAATTATGATTGTCCCTAGTCGAGGTTATTGAAGTGGGGCGCCAATAACCGCGCGAGACTAGTATGTGAGGTGACTGTTGGACCAAGTTTCATGGAGTCAATGATATGATTATCACAGTCAGTCACATAGATATACGTTGGTGAACATATGATCGGACATGACCCGCTTAATGAGAACTCCACAGGATAATTATATCAGTGTCATGGGAGGTTCTCATTACGACTATAGAGTATAGTCCTTAGACCTGAGTTCATCATGCTTTCTAGCATATGAATTGGTACGTTTTGACCTTGTCAAACGTCGTTCCGTAACTGGCGGCTATAACGGCATTGCTTATGCGTATCATGAAGTATGTGTAGAAACAGGGATGGAACGAGATGGGATTTGCCCCTCCTGAATATCGGGAGATAAATATCTCAGGGCCCATCGAAGATTTGATACTGAGAAAATGCATGGCCGTGCTCAAACGAGGTGATTGTCAGTCGTTTGTTTTATCAGTATGGATCAGGAATTCGATGAACATGATGTTGGCTATAATAAGGATGACACAGTCTCTTGCCTTATGCCATATCGAGATATAGAGACGAAGGGATTATAGGAATTGATGATTCCAGTACAAGTGGGAGATTGTTGGGATTATGTCCTGAAATCACATTGTACTCACTCTAGAGATAGTTGCATTGTCGAGATCGGACAATTCATATGATACTGGGTAGTCATAATGTTTTGCTAGAAACCACTTGTGACAAATGAGTTGTAACTCATTTCCAGTATCGTGTGAACCTACAGGGTCACACACCTAAGCAAGTTGGACATAGTTCGTATGGGATTGATCATTGGCATATGATCTAGTCGATGTGTATTGGATACACATCGAATACGAGTTTTAATGAGGTGTGTCGATCGACACCATTGGGTGCGTCGGTCGACACAAGATGTGTGTCGATCGACACCACTAAGTGTGTCGGTCGACACAAGGCCGAAACCGAAACTGATGTTTCGGTAAGGTCGACATATATAAGTGAGCTTATGGATTTTCGACCAAAACAGAGAAAAAAAGGTGAGCCGCCTATGACAGTGTTTTCTCAGATAGAAAACATAGAAACCTCTTTGAAACTGAAATCCCAGGAGATCCGAGCCCCGGTACTAGCATCCCGGCGGATTCCAGCTTGTGTGCGTGTGGACTGAGGTAGAGGCGCAACATCTGAGGCGCTCCAGAGATCTCGTTTATCTGACCATCTTCCGCTGCCAATCTCCAGGTAAACAGAGATCAGATCCTTTATTCAATTAACTAGACCCTAGTTCCTAGGCTATCGGGAACCTGACAGCAATTCCGAATCTGGTAGAATTGGCTCGAAGTTCCTTCAGAGGACATAAATCAACCAACTAAGATCCTTGGAGAGAAGCAGTTTGATCCCACCAGAGACATATTTAAATGTTTTGGAGCATATCTACCCAACCAAGAAAATTTAAGAAACAAATCAACCTGTTCCAGAAACTTGACTCATCAAGGAATCATCACGAAGTGGAAGTATGTCAAAAGCTTTCCAGATGAAGAAGATATGTAAGTTACAACTCAGAATATTTCCAAGGAACCCGCTGGAGACCAACTGCCACTTATTGGAGAGTTAAGATAGGACCAAGATGAATCATGTTGTAAGCCAACTTTTTTTTGGAAACCTTACTCAACATAGGTTCAGGGAGAATTTGATTCGGTTCAAAAGGAATTATGGTTTAAAAGTTATTCAACTTCTAATCCAGGAGATGCTACACTTGACTTATTTGGAAACAAGCACTTATGAAGAGAAGATTATGCAACAACTATATTATCTTTGCTTCTGCGTTTTGAAGCCACATCTAATGAATCTAGACACTCCAAGAATCCATCATTTTGTTCCCAAGTTATCAAGATATAAGGAAATCAACAAATCCCCCCTCATTCAGCCTTTTTCCAATGGCTACTTTCCTTTATGTCAAAGATTTTTGTTTCTTTACTTTTCCTTAGATCATTGTACATGAGTCTATATTAACTCATCCTTATTCTCATTGTAAGACACCTTTCAATCTCCAAATTAATAGAAAATTTCGTTTCTCTTTCAAAGTTATCTTTGATTCATTTTGTCTTTAGAACTCTTGAGTGATTCAACCGGTTCTACATATTCTGTCTTCTAATTCCTAAGTGTGTGAAGCCTTAGTGATCTGTTGACAAAGGTGTAAGTCTGTGTCCATTTATCCAGCTGATTTCTCTCATGTGTTTAGGAGTCTCTCAAGGAAGAAGAGGGTTCTGACTTTAGAAGTCTGACCCAGAGCATGTCTCACGTGTTCCTTTAAGTGTAAACAGCTCAGTTTATAAAGCTGTATTCTTGTTATCTTCTTCAGTAGTGAGAGAAAGAGAGACTTCCTTCTTCGATCAGGTTGAGTTGTTGTAACGGATCGGAGGTGACACCATTGTATAGAGAGATCGAGTAGCTCAGGCTTGAGCTAAGTTCTAGTGAGTTGCTGACTGAGTCATCCCCGGTGCGTATAGCAGCCATTCAAGTTGAGTGGTGTGGTGAACACCGGGTGAACAATCGTTCTGTGTCTTTCTTGTTTTCATTCTTTATGAGCTTTAATCATCAATCGAAGTTTAGATCGAGCTTAGGGTTTTACAAATTGGTATCAGAGCTTCTTTATTCAAAGAGAGGAATCCGAGGCGAAAGATCGGAGTAGCGATTGATGAAGATGAAAGGTACGGTGTCGATCGAGAAGTTTGACGGAACCGGCGACTTCTCTTTATGTAAGCGAAGGATGTATGCTTACCTAAGCGTATCAGGTCTCAAGGATGTACTTACGGAGAAGGTTCCGAGCAAGGAACAAGATGGATCCGAAGTCGAGAAACAGGATTCAGATGGGAAAAGGAAGATCATCGAAGACGAAGACAAGCGTCTGGAGCGATGTGAAAAAACGATGAACACGATCTTTCTCAACGTCGGAGATCACGTATTGAGGAAGATCGAAAGATGCAAGACTGCATCTGAAACCTGGAGCCTCTTAGAGAAACTCTATCAACCGAAATCTTTACCGAATAGAGTCTTTGCTCAGCTGCAATTGTACAGTTTCAAGATGAAGGATAATCAATCCATCGATGACAATATATATGATTTCTTGAAGCTTGTATGAGAACTCAGTCATCTCATCATCGAGGTACCTGAGGACTTACTGAACTCCTTGCCATCTAGATATGATCAATTGAAGGAGACTCTTAAGTACGGTAGAGAAGCAATTAAGCTGGAGGATGTAGCTAGTTCAGCAAGATCTAAGGAAAAAGAACTAGGCAGTGTGTCCAGCTCTAAGTCAAGCTCCGAAGGTCATTTCGTGAGAGGTAGATCAGACAACAGGGAATCTCATTCAGGAAAGAATAAGAACAACCACAGGTCAAGATCCAAATCCAGGGAAGGTAAGAAGATCTGTTGGATCTGCGGGAAGGAGGGGCACTTTAAGAAACAATGTTACAAATGGTTGGAGAGAAACAAAGGAAATCTCACAACAAGAATCACTCTCAGGGACAAGCAGAATCTTCCATGGCAAAGGATGATGATCAAGACTTAGTTGGATTAGTTTCTATGGAGGTGAATCTAACAGAGAAAGGTAATGAGCATGATGAATGGGTCATGGATACATGATGTTCTTTCCACATGACGCCTAGGAAAGATATATTCATTGAATTCAAGGATGTATCTTCTGGAAAAGTGAGGATGGCGAACAATACTAGTGCATAAGTCAAAGGTATTGGTTCAGTCAGGTTTACAAACGCAGATGGATCTACATTTGTTCTTCATGAGGTGAGATACATGCCAAACATTGGTAGGAATTTAATCTCGTTGGGAACTCTAGAAGAAAAAGGCTGTGAGTTTAAAGGATCTAAAGGAAGTCTGAGGATTGTTAAAGGATGCACAGTTATAATGAAAGGTTTCAGAATAGGGAATGATACTTTATACTTTCTACAAGGTACTGCTAATCAAACTAACACCTGCAACACTGCATCAGGAGACTTAGAACAGGTAAGTGAAGAAGACAGTTACACAAGACTCTGGCACAGTCGAATGGTACACATAGGACATAAGCCTCTGAACATCTTGGTAAAGAAAGGATGTCTAGATGGGAGTAAACTAAAAGAAGTTAAGTTCTGCGAGGACTGTGTTATAGGAAAGGCACACAAAGTGGGATTCAGCCAAGCTCGTCATGTAACTAGAGACAAGCTCGGATATATACATTCTGACTTGTGGGGTTCACCTAACGTTCCCACAAGTCTAGGAAGGTGCCAGTATTACATATCCTTTACACATGACTGGTCAAGAAAAGCGTGGGTTTATTTTCTTCAAACAAAGGATGAAGCATTTGATAAGTTCAAGGAATGGAAAGTAATGGTTGAGAATCAAACAGATAGGAAAGTTAAGAACCTTAGAACGGACAATGGTATTGAGTTCTGTAACCAAAGGTTTGATGGGTATTGCAAACAAGAAGGCATAGTTAGACATCGTACATGTACTTATACCCCACAGCAAAACGGCATAGCTGAAAGACTCAATAGGACGATCATGAACAAAGTGCGTAGTATGCTCAGTGAAAGTGGATTAGAACAACGTTTCTGGGCTGAAGCAGTTTCAACTTCAGTGTATCTCCTCAACAGAATACCTTCGTCAGCTATAGAGTTTGATATTCCTGAAGAACGGTGGACCTCTGCAGTCCCTGATCTATCTGGTCTCAAGAAATTTGGATGTCTGGTGTATGTTCACACATATGATGGGAAGCTTAGTCCAAGGGCCAAGAAAGTCATATTCACTAGATACCGGATGGCGTCAAAGGATTCAGAATATGGATGCTTGAAGAGAAAAAGTTAATATCTGCAGGAATATAATCTTCAGGGAAAATGTGATGTACAAAGACATCAAGACAGAGACCAAGTCAGGTACCAGTAATGATTTTATATTAACTAACAAACTATTGAGCTTTGATTTTGCAGATTCAAATAATAGAGAAGTCTCTGCTCAAGGTGGAGTACAGCAGAAACCTACAGAGATCATTTCAGAGCAAGAATCTGAGTCAGAGGATGATGAACCAAACATCCATCAGATAGCCAAAGACAGGTACAGAAGAGAGATCAAACTTCCAGCCAGATTAAAGGACTATGTAACTTATGCAGAGGATGAAGAAGACGATATATCAAGTTATGCTTACCTGATGATTGAAGATGGAGGAAGACCAGAGCCACAAAGCTTTCAAGAGGCCTTAAGTGATCCAGATAGGGATGAATGGATTAACGCAAGTAAGGAAGAGATGGATTCTCTTAATAAAAACAAGACCTGGATTCTAGTTGACCGAGTAAAAGAACAGAAACCCATAGGCTGAAAATGGGTGTTTAAATGCAAGGCAAGAATCAGTGGTGTTGAGGCTCCAAGGTTTAAAGCCAGACTGGTTTCCAAAGGTTATTCTCAAAAGGAAGGCGTAGACTATCAAGAGATTTTTTCACCAGTAGCAAAACATGTCTCTATCAGACTGTTGTTATCTGTTGTAGTTCATTATGATGTGGAGCTGCAGCAAATGGATGTAAAAACAGCCTTTTTACACGGTTACTTGGATGAAGTGATATACATGGAGCAACCTGAAGGATGTGTGGACAAGATGCATCCATAGAACGTATGTCTACTTAATAGATCGCTCTATGGCCTTAAACAATCGCCTAGACAGTGGAATACTAGGTTTGATGACTTTATGATGAAGAATGGGTATAGAAGAAGTGACTACGATGTCTGTGTTTACTACAAGGAGCTAGATAAAGAAGGATACATATATCTGTTATTATATGTGGATGATATTCTGATTGCAGCTAAGAATAAGAAAATGGTAATTAGTCTCAAAAGTCTGTTGAATGCTGAGTTCGATATGAAGGATCTAGGGGAAGCCAAGAAGGTATTGGGAATGGAGATTGTAAGAGATCGTTCAAAAGGGACTTTGACGATTTCACAGGAAGGTTACCTGCATAAGATTCTCAGTAACTTCGGAATGGATAAAGCTAAACAAGTTGGGACTCCACTAGGAGTTCACTTCAAACTGAAATCAGCAACAGATAAAGAGAAGGTTGAGCAGACAGACAGGATGGAAATAGTTCCATATCAGAGTGCTGTAGGAAGCCTCATGTATGCAATGGTTGGGACTCGACCTGACCTTGCATATGCTGTAGGCTTGGTTTGCAGATTCATGAGTGCTTCATTAAAGGATCACTGGCAGGCCGTTAAGTGGATTCTAAGATACATCAGAGGAACATCCAAGGTTAAGCTCTGCTACAGAAAGGATGGAGAGTTCATGATAAGAGGCTACTGTGATGCGGACTACGCAGCATATCTCGACAGAAGACGTTCTTTAACTGGTCTAGTATTTACTGTTGGGGGTAATGTGATAATTTGGAGATCAAGTCTCCAAAAGGTGGTAGCTCTCTCAACTACTGAAGCGGAATACATAGCCTTGTCTGTTGCAGCAAAGGAAGCAGTTTGGTTAAGGGGCTTTGTGAATGAGTTAGGATTCTCTCAAGAAACTGTGGATATTCACTGTGATTCTCAGAGTGCAATTGCATTAGCCAAGAATGCAGTGCATTCACGAGAGAACTAAACATGTGGCGGTCAAATATCACTTCATCAGAGATCTTATAAGTGATGGTGTTACCAAAGTCTTCAAGATATCTACAGTGTACAATCCAGCTGATATATTTACAAAGGTTCTACCTATTGGGAAGTTCAAAGACGCGTTAGAGCTTCTAAGAGTTACAGAGCACTGAGCAAGGTAGAGCTCGGGGTGCACAGCTGAGTGGGTTTACTCAGGACTACAAAGCTGAGAGAAGTGTTTCTCAGAAGATATGAAGCTGGAAGAAGTGTTTTCCAGGTAACTGCAAGAAGAAGCAGAAGAGTGCAAGAAGTTGTAGAAAGATGAACGAGTGTGTTCATAAGATATCGGAGGTTGAATCCGAGTTTCACTAGAGATACGATAAAAGACAAGGTGGAGAATTGTAAGTCTGTGTCCATTTATCCAGCTGATCTCTTTCGGGTGTTTAGGAGTCTCTCAAGGAAGAAGAGGGTTCTGACTTTAGAAGTCTGACCCAGAGCATGTGAGTCTCATGTGTTCCTTTAAGTGTAAACAGCTCAGTTTATAAAGCTGTATTCTTGTCATCTTCTTCATTAGTAAGAGAGAGAGACTTCCTTCTTCCTTCTTCGATCAGGTTGAGTTTTTGTAACTGATCGGAGGCGACACCATTGTAGAGAGAGATCGATTAGCTCAGGCTTGAGCTAAGTCTAGTGAATTGCTGACTGAGTCAACCCCGGTGAGTATATCAGCCATTCAAGTTGAGTGGTGTGGTGAACACTGGGTGAACAATCGTTATGTGTCTTTCTTGTTTTCATTCTTTACGAGCTTTAATCATCAATCGAGCTTAGGGTTTTACAAAAGGATTGAGTCCTGTTTTGAGTGATTCAAGCAGCCTCGATTTTCCACAGATTGAGAGAGTCAATCACCCATTCATCACCACCTCTACCATCTTCCGCAAAGCTTGGCTTGGAATCATTTGATCATCAAGTGATCCAAGGACTGGAGTGATTCATGTGCCTGCATCATCTCAATAAGTCATTATCATCTAGGAAAAGTAAACTTTGATCATATTAGTTAACTCTGATATAAGACCATTTTCAACCATACTTAATTTTTCACTCCAAACTACATTTTGTAATAAAATTTGCTCAAACCCTATTTCATTTCCAACTGTAAAATAGAGTATAAAATGAGACTACTTTATATTTAAAGTAAAAATATGAGATTATTCTATTTTTTGTTTATTACTTTATTTTATTCTAAAATGGAATATGGTTAGAGCAAAACTCAATTGTATAAAATGAGAGTACTCTATATTTTGAGATTACACAATATATTTCCAGCCACGTACAATCTGTAATCATAATGAAAACTTAAGAAAGAGTGAAGAAGATGATAAATAATACTACTTTTCAGTTATTTGAAGCTTTCAAAAGATTTATGATGAATTTTAACGTTTTGGATAGTAGTACTATTAAATTGGATAAGATTCAAGGACAGTTAATGCGCTAGATGTGCGAATCGTTCCGCGATCCCTAGACAAGGAACACGTTAATTGCACGATACTAGGAAACATCTAACCACGTCGGTGCATTTTGGGAATCTTTTGAAGTAAACAAACTTATACTGAAGAAACTTGAAGTATACTTCCTCCGTCTCACAATGTTACATGTTTTAACATTTTCACACATTTTAAGAAATAAATTATAATACCAACTTTAACCTCTCAATAATATTATTACTTACTTTTAATTTTATCTTGGGAACTGTATTCTCAATTAATAGCATGGGTAAAATAGGTAAACAACTCCAAATTTTACATTGGAAATACAAAACTTGTATCTTTGTGAAACAAATTTTTTTTCCAAAACTTACATCTTTGTGAAACGGAGGGAGTATTACTTACAAAAGATTGCAAACTAAAAAAAAAATGTATAATTATTTTTAGAAATTTTAGACAGTTGGTAATCCATTCAGTCACATAAACAAAAAGGTATAATCAGTATTTGGAAAATTTGAATCTTTTTCTTCTAGTTTTTGTCAAAAGTTGATGAATCTTTTTTTGACATATGAATATTCTTCATCAATTGGCGTAGGATGACGAGATCAATTAAATAATGTAATAACAAAAAGGATTAAATATATGTTTCCTTACATCAAGAAGCATCCATGACCCAACACGATAATTAAGCGAAGAATCCAAGATCGATTAGAATTATTGGTTCATATCCACTGATTCAAACGACATTAGCTTTAAAAATCTCTTCTTAACCCACGATTGGTTTAAAATTTGTTTATTTTGATTCAATCCCAAACTTGATCTAATCTAACAACTTAAAACAAAAGCCAAAAAAAAAAATCCATGATTTTTTTTTGTAATAACTCAAAATGAATAAAACCCTTCGCACATTTCTAATTTTGTATATATAAAGAGTCTCTGTGTGTGCGTTTTCTTTGTTATTATTGATCTAAAATATTAAAATAATAAGAAACTCTTTGACAAAAAAGAAATGGGAAAATAGCTGTGGTGACACTAAAACATATGTTAATTAATTAAATAGCATTTGCGATTCTAATTTTTGAAAGTTTAAATTTTGGTCTAAAATGATCCTACAGGTACTTATTAGAAAAAAATTAATTACGAGAATGTCATTACTATTTTATTTCCACATCAGTAAAAGCAAACTTTATTTACGAAATTGCCACTTTCCCGAAAAAATAAATCCGCACGGATTTATGACGTTCTTTGTTGCAGATTTAATAAAACCGCACGGAGTTATTATCATTTGCTATGGATTTATTGTCTTTGTTACATAGTTGTATAAATCTGTAACACGTTCGAAGGTTTTGGAAAATTACTATACTAGCATCATAGTGTTACAAATTTTTAACCGTGTTACAGATTTATGTTCGCATGTTACAGATTTGTTTTTTTTTGTTGACGTGGCACGGATTTTTTTAACGTGTTGCAGACTTTTAAATATTTTCCAGATTTGTTTCCTTATTTGTCAATAAATCTGGAATTTTATGTGACGGATTTGTTTTACTTGTTACAGATTTATTAAAGTTCGCAACAAAGGAAATTATAAAATTTAATTACTATTATAGCACTGCTATGTTATAGACTTTCTCTCTTTGTTGCAGAGTTGTTATCAATGTTACGGATTTATGTTATATTAGATATTGATTTTAATGTTACGGATTTATTGAATCTTTTCAAAATCCGAGTAACTGCTGCAAGATTTGCTCCTGATTTTCAGGAACCGTTTTTGGCAACATAATATTCGTTTCTATATTTCAATATTTGGCGGAAAAAAAAGGTTACTTTTCTAGCATCCCAGTACTGCATTTTTCATCATCATCATCATCATCATCATCTAAATATTTCTATCTCTTTCTCATTCATCATTCATAATCTGTTCAACATCATTCATCCTCTATCATGGTGTTTGTGATTCTTATTTCTGGTAGTTGGAATTTCGAAAATAACAAATGGTTATTTGATATGGATTATAAAGGAAAAAGAGGGGTAGAAACCGAAGGTATAACAAGTTTTGAGCAATTTAGTGAGGCATGATTTGAGCAATTCGGTATTAGTAGCAAAGGGCATAGAATTCAGATGAGTTATATGTATCCGAAGAAAGTGTTGGCTAAATTAGCAATAGGAACTCGTCCTGTAGTTGTTGGTAGCCATGAGGGTCTGAAAATTTTTCTGGAACAATTCAAAGAAAATACTTGTAGATTGTGCGTATCTGTTACAGAGATTGACTCAGGTCTTGAAAAAAGTATGATAGACGAGAATTCTCTGAAAAGAAAAATACCAGCTTCGTTTGAAAGTGTGTGCAGCGAAAAGAAGACAATACGATAAACTCCGAAAGCGAAGACGGAGAAACGGACAACGATGAATCCTTATTCGATTGTTGCGAGGATTCAGATGGTGCTAGCTCTGGTGATGAGGATTACGACCTATATGGGAGGATTAAAAAGGAGGACGACAAAGATGCAGCAACAAGTGTATATCTCAATGATGTTAATGAATGTGTGGTTGTTCAAAATTACCTTCGACCTGAGTTCGCATCAATGGATATTGATGTAGGTCAAAGGTTTGACAGCAAAAAATAATTGCTTACAAGGCTGCAAGTGCTTTCCGTTGCGAAGAAATTTGATTTCGATGTTGAATACTCACGGCCAGAATTACTAATTGTTAAATGTTGGATTGAAGGCTGTACGTGGAGAGTCCGAGCTGGAAAAGTCGGGGTGTCTCCAGTATTCCATATCAAAGTATACGTCAGAGAACATTCGTGTTCTGTCACAGAAAGAGGTGGCCGTAATCGCCAAGCAACAAAAGAGATTTTAGGAAAACTGTACTTCGATACGATAGGAAATTTGGACCCAGCGTGAAACCAAAATACTTTGCGACCGCTCTCAGCAACGGCTACGGTATAAAGGTACAATTGCGACCAAAATTTCTTTCATATGTTCAATCTCGGATTTTTGCTATAGAGTTCTATGTCTATCGCGGATTTTTGCAACGTGTTACAGATTTATTATTGTTTCTCAGATTGGATATTGGAAAGCCCATCGAGCTTTGCGATGTGCGCGCATATTAGCTACAGGCACTCATGAAAGTGGTTACGAGAAACTCCCAGCATACTTGTATTTGATACGAAAAGCCAATCTAGGTACTATTACAAAACTGGAAGTTGATGAGTTGGATAGGTTCAAGTCTTTGTTCGTTTCATTTGGTGCAAGCAGCGCTGGTTTTCAGTACATGAGGAAAGTCTTAGTTGTTGACGGAACGTATTTGAAAGGGAAATTTAAAGGTACATTGTTAGTTGCAGCAGCCCAGGACGGTAACTTTAAAATCTTCCCGATAGCATTTGCAGTTTTTGACACTGAAAACGATGAATCATGGGAATGGTTCTTCACACAACTCAGTTTAGCGATCCCAGACGACAATGGCTTATCTATCATCTCTGATAGGCATAGATCGATAGCTAAAGCAATTGGAAAAGTTTATCCATTGGTCAATCGTGGTATATGTACATATCATATGTACAAAAACATACTTATGAGGTTTAAAGGAGGAGAAGCTTTCCGATTAGTGAAAAAGGCAGCAAACGCATATCGGATTTCTGATTTCAATATTCTATTCAACGAGATCCAAGACCTCAATCCGGCACTACACGCATACTTGCTGAAGGCCGATGTGAAGGTGTGGAGCCGCGCTCATTTTCCAGGACATAGGTACAACATTTTAACATCCAACATAGCGGAATCGATCAACAGAGTACTTTCGGACGCGAGGAACCTTCCAACCTTTAGGCTTGTTGATGCTATACGAACCATGTTAAATAGGTGGTTTTCTGAACGGAGGCATGATGCAGGCCAAATGAGGACACTACTTACTCGTGGTGCCGAGAAATTTGTTGAGGTATTACTCTTGACTGTGGACAATATTACTAGTTTTTAGTCTTTTAACATCAAATGTATTTTCTGCAGCCATGTGTAACAGAAGCAAGGTTGTTGGCAGTTCAATAAATTGATGCTGATCAACTACAAGTCAGTAGTGCTAACCAAACTCATGTAGTCAACGTACGAGAACGTAGATGCACTTGTCGCAGGTTCGACTTACTTAAACTACCTTGCGTCCACGCTATTGCTGCTGGAGAAGCCAAGCGAAGGAGTATTGTTCGTCTAACATCACCATACTATTACAAGTCTTATCTTTGTCATGCTTACGAGCAGTCTGTACTGCATGATGATGTATTTCTCCCTATTCCCGCACATGTCGCCGAAAAAAGTGTTTGCCTCCTGTAGTGCGGCAACCTCCAGGTAGACCAAAGAAATCAAGATATAAGTCTGCGTTATAAATGGCTTTGGAGAACAAACATCCTAGAAAGCCACACATTTGTTCGAACTGCGGTTCAAGTGGGCATAACCGGCGCACATGTCCTCGTTGAGTTGTCTTTTTTTTTTTTTTTTTTTAAATGCCTCAGTACTTATTCTCGACATATATGGGTACAACTATTTTCTAGGTTCAGTATGTTTTTCGCATCATTACCTGAATAAATCCGTTACATTTTCATGTCGTTTTAAGTTTTCAAATTAAGTTTTATGGTTTAGTTTTTAATTTTAAAATATTTTCATGAAGTTTAGGGTTTAGGGTTAAAGATTAGCCAATAATGGTTTGAGGCTAACATAATATTGTTTAGAGATTAGGGTTTAGTTTTAATTTTTAAGACTTTCGAAGAATGGTTTAAGGTTTACATAATAGTGTTTAGTGGGTTTAGGGTTCATGGCATGGTTTATTTTTCAATTGTAAAGATTTACAATTGAATTAGGGGTTAGGGTTAAAATTAATGTTTAGCGTTAGGGTTAATGTTTCATTGAACCTCGTTTTAGGTTTTAAAATTAAGTTTTATGGTTATTTGTTTTAGGTTTTAAAATTAATGTTTAGGGTTTAGGTGTTAAATCCGTAACAAGGAAACGGCAAACAAATTTTATAAATCCGTAGCAAAGTAACAACAAACTAATTTATAAAACATTGCTAGCACAAAACCGAAACTAAACCAAACTGAATCCGGGACGAGAATAAGCAAAAGTACACCAGGTTAATCCTAATAAATTCGCAACATCCAAAAAAAAAATGATACACAATAAAACACCCACTAAGGTTGTGTGGCACTGCGAGATGCGTGACCTTTATCAGCACCTCGAACTGGGTCAGACATATGTGGGCGTAGGTCACTACATTCATCGAATATCTCTGCTGCTAGCTTCAGTCTCAAATCCGCAATAGTTGTGTCGCTCAATCCATCCATTTTGACACCAAGTGCAAGACATTCAATGAACTTGATAGCATACACACCACAATCTCCAGTCAGATAATTTTGTGGCAATCCATCCTTCTTGAAGTTGACTGGATATGGCTGCCATCGCATCCCTTTTCGTTCCCCTACAAGAAGAGAACATAGACAATTACAAAGTCTTAGGCTTTTCCACAACATGATCACATTATATCAAGTAATTACCTATTGGAGCTTGAGATTTAATCAAATATGGAATCATCTTCGCATATGCACGGACTTGGTGATAGGTCTAAGTTTTAATTCCTATACTAACTGCAAGTGCACATCAATATCAATGTAGTACTTAGGGTATCGAATCCACAGGGACTTTAGGTCACGATAGATTTAGAACGATCAAGCTAAAACTAGGAGAAAGCAATATGGGAAAGCAGTAAATCAAACAGCAGAAAAGTAAATCAAGTGAGTTTGCAAATCAGAAGGCGAAGGCGTCAAGTCTAGGGAGTTCTCAGGAAATCAGGAACACAAGCAATCAATCAATCGGGATCTAATTAGGAACTGTTCTAGAACTGGAATCACAGAAATATAAGAAGCCAACTTTCGTTGCGAATCCTATCTATGTCTAACAACCTAGCAGACCAACTTTCGTTGCGAATTCTAGAGTTCTAAACAAGCATTAATCACGAGTTCGTTCACAATTACTCTAAACCAAATTTCTTTGCGAGTAGATCAAATTGCTCATCTAAGTTCTTTCTAGCTAATTAACCAACTGTCGTTGCATCAATCAACCCAACATCAATAATCTAAGTGGCCAATTCAGATTAAGCATTAAGAACAACCCTAGATGAAGAACTAACAGATATGAATCCCTACAGATCGATTAACCTATAATTCCATGAAATCCCCTGTGAGAATCCCTAAACCTAACAGGTAAACTACTCAGACATATTCATCGAAACAGAAAACATCATGAATAGAAAACCAAATATCATAAAATAAAATAAAGAACTGGGGTTCAAAATCCTCTCTCTTTCAAGAACAAGATCAGCCCCTAACTCTCTATGAATGTAAAATAAAGCTTAAGTAAAGCGTAGCCTAAACAAGTGGCTAAAACCCTAATATATAGTCTAAAACACGTTTTAGGGCCTTTTTGCAAGTCTGGGAAGTTTCTGGGCAAAAACTGTAATTTCTCCAAAATGCAGATTTTTTGGCGCAGAACCCTGGAATCACCTTGCGTCGACCACTGCACAGACTGCAACGATCGTTGCAAGGTGATTTCGCAGCCAGTGAACTCTGTGAGATCTCTAAACAGTGCAGAATTGACTCAAATGCTTCCAAAACGTCCAATTAGGCTCCAAATGTCCTTAAACCTGTAAACACCTGAAAAGACTCCAAAACATAATAAAAGACTCGATAAATAAGACATATACCATGGTTAAAATCCCTAAAATCCATGGTATATCAACTCCCCCACACTTAGCCTTTGCTTGCCCTCAAGCAAAACAGAGAACTAAAACATGGTGAAGAGGTTTGAAAACTTTCAGAAACTCTTTTCATCCTAGAAGCAACAACACTCAGATTCCCCTTAGTAAGCCACTGAAAGAATCACCTGCAAGACATCAAGACCAACATATATTTCCCCTACACTTAGCAACTGTCCTAAGTAAACTCCACAATCAATCCAAGCAATTCAAATTCACCCTACTGACTTCTATAAGCTATTAAGTGCGGTCTCATCTAAGGATTATCGATCAAAGGCCACATGGATTCTTACTTTGTCAGCTCTAGACCACCATACTATCTTTTTCTGGTTCCTTTCTTCTCTTTTCCCTTCCTTAGCATTCTGATTTTTCCCCATTGGGTATCATTTTATTTTTTTTATCAGTGCTCTTCCCGTTAAGGGGTGTACTTTGGACACATTCCATGAATGCACAGGAGGTAATAGTGTTTGCTACTACTCCCTTGACCACTTCGGAGCTACTAGCTCATCCTCAGTTTATTACTTCTTCTTTTTTTTTTACTTTATGGAAGGGGAGAAGGGAACCATACTCGGACAGGTTTACAAGCTGTGTCAGAACTAACAAAGGAATCCGACTCAAGGTATACCAAGCCCTTAGGTGAGAAAATTAAGTCAGGTTTACAAGGATGAAGTCAGTAAAGGATCCTCTGAATACCTGAATTGATATGGGTGTCCTCAGTAGGTTGATCCGCCTTGGGTTTTCTAATAGTCATAGATAGTTCCTGCAACTTCATCCCAATGGTTACTTAAGTTCCTGCAAGATGTTGTTAACTTCTCAAAAATTCACTGCTTCTTACTTAAACCGTTTTGACTCAATAAAACAAATTTTTGAAAACAGGACTGACTCAAAGAAAACAAAAGCCTGCGTCAGTAGCTACCTCCCCCACACTTGAACTACACTGTCCCCAGTGTAATAAAAGCATGAAATCGGTGAAAGAATAATCAAATTGAAGAACAATCCGAAAAGTTGCAGAATACTTACCTGTTGTCGCCCTGCGTCGATCGATGCCACAAGAGTGTCGATCGATGCAAGGCGAATATGCTCGCGGTTATTTAAATAACCAGTGTCTGAACCGCAATCGAATCGGCTAACCAGAAATCGGTTCCACAAGAGTGTCGATCGATGCAAGGCGAATATGCTCGCGGTTATTTAAATAACAGTGTCTGAACCGCAATCGAATCGGCTAACCAGAAATCGCAACTGCGTCGACCGATGCACTCAGTGTGTCGATCGATGCAGTGCGATTTTGCTTGTTTCTCTCGGCTCTGAACACACTTAAACAGAAAAATCAAAATATCAAAACCAAAACGAAAAATGAAAACAAAAACGAACCTAACAGTGGGTTGCCTCCCACTCAGCGCTTGTTTTTAGTCATTAGCTTGACTATGGGATAGAGATTAGACTCAAGGCGGTTTCAACAGAGACTTTGAATGTCTCTGTGAATATCTCTTCATCCAAGGTGGTGTATATGCTTTCGGATCATGAGATTTCCCAAGGAACGAAGGAGTAGAATCAGGGCGGGAGCGAAGCTTGGGTGGGCTGCTCCATTTTCCTGCATTCAAGGCAATGCGGTCAGGAGGTTTAAGCTTAGGTGATTTATACTTTACCTTTGGTGGAGATCTGATGTTTGGAGCTTTCTGATTATGAGCAGTTGCAGGCTCTGAAGATGTTAAAGTAGATTCCTGAGGAACCACCATCTTCTTTTCCCCACTATCAGATATTGAAGTTCCACCAATCTGAACTTCTTCTTTCAAATGATCATCAGTGGAGATCATCTTCTTTGCACATCTCAGTATACAAGGATGAACTCGCGAAGCTTCAGCTGGTGGAGTTTCATTCAGCTCCTTAACCATCACTTTCATGCAGTTAGCCACTTCTAGCTCTTGGTTAGACGGTTTAGGAACCTTAGGATATAGCACAAAGGTCTTATAGACTCGTTCCTGGACTGTTGCAGATTTCTGGTCTCGTCTGCGATCTGTGTCGATCGATGCATATGGTGTGTCGATCGACACAAGGCGATTATGCTCAATTCCATTAGACGGATCGGGGTTGCATCGATCTACATCAAGTGTGTGTCGATCGATGCATGTCTCAGACAGACAATAATCATCCAGAAAATCCGAGATTATGCTCTCTTCTTCTCCTAGCAGCTCAATTTCATCTCTTATGGTCACAGCTTTGATGGATCTATTCTGTTCAGCATTCCTAGCTCCATTTTGCCTTTGTATTGCTCCTGCTGTTTGTTGAACTTGAACATCTAGCTTCTTCACATGTGTGCTCAGAGATTCAAACTTCCCATTCATATTTTCATGCATAGCATCCAGCTTCTTGTCGAAATCTACATCAGTCTTAGTCTGATCCTCTAGAAACTGCTCCATCATGGATTTCATCTTGCTCTTATAAGCATTAGCAACACGAGGTGTCTGATAAGAAGTTGATCCATAGGTTCTCTGATGAGAATTACCTTGCTGCAAAGGCTTCTGATAATCAGCAGTCTGTCCATATACAGAAGAGTTATGATTGCTTGTGAAAGCACTCCTCTGTCCACCATTAAAGAACTTGTTACCTTGCTGATTACCAAACATGTTTCCTTGGAACCCAGAGCCACTGATGTAGTTCAAATCTTCTTCCTGCTTTTCCAATAACTGCTCCATCATGCTTATCAGCTTATCAGATTGTTTATTTTGAGGAGGAAAATGCTGATATGATGGATATTCATAATCTCTGGTGAATGAATAAGAACCATAGCCTCTGCAGAATGAGTTATTCTGCTGATTTTCCAACATCCGTTCCATCATTCCCATCATCTTACGTACTGTGTCGATCAATGCAGAGTAGTGTCGATCGATGCAAGCTCGAATATGTGTCGATCGACACGTCCTGTGTGTCGATCGATGCTAGGCGATTACAGGTGTACCTGAAACGCAAGAACAGAAAAAGAAGAAAAAATTAGTAACAAAAAAATAAAAACGAAAAACCTAGTCTAAACCCTAAGTTCAAATCTATCGAAGACTCAAAGAGTCCCCGACAACGGCGCCAAAAACTTGATAGGTCTAAGTTTTAATCCCTATACTAACTGCAAGTGCACAGCAATATCAATGTAGTACTTAGGGTATCGAATCCACAGGGACTCTAGGTCACGATAGATTTAGAACGATCAAGCTAAAACTAGGAGAAAGCAATATGGGAAAGCAGTAAATCAAACAGCAGAAAAGTAAATCAAGCGAGTTTGCAAATCAGAAGGCGAAGGCGTCAAGTCTAGGGAGTTCACAGGAAATCAGGAACACAGGCAATCAATCAATCGGGATCTAATTAGGAACTGTTCTAGAACTGGAATCACAGAAATATAAGAAGCCAACTTTCGTTGCGAATCCTATCTATGTCTAACAACCTAGCAGACCAACTTTCGTTGCGAATTCTAGAGTTCTAAACAAGCATTAATCACGAGTTCGTTCACAATTCTTCTAAACTAAATTTCTTTGCGAGTAGATCAAATTGCTCATCTAAGTTCTTTCTAGCTAATTAACCAACTGTCGTTGCATCAATCAATCTAACATCAATAATCTAAGTGGCCAATTCAGATTAAGCATTAAGAACAACCCTAGATGAAGAACTAACAGATATGAATCCCTACAGATCGATTAACCTATAATTCCATGAAATCCCCTGTGAGAATCCCTAAACCTAACAGGTAAACTACTCAGACATATTCATCGAAACAGAAAACATCATGAATAGAAAACCAAATATCATAAAATAAAATCAAGAACTGGGGTTCAAAATCATCTCTCTTTCAAGAACAAGATCAGCCTCTAACTCTCTCTGAATGTAAAATAAAGCTTAAGTAAAGCGTAGCCTAAACAAGTGGCTAAAACCCTAATATATAGTCTAAAACATGTTTTTGGGCCTTTTTGCAAGTCTGAGAAGTTTTTGGGCAAAAACTGTAATTTCTCCAAAATGCAGATTTTTTGGCGCAGAACCCTGGAATCACCTTGCGTCGACCACTGCACAGACTGCAACGATCGTTGCAAGGTGATTTCGCAGCCAGTGAACTCTGTGAGATCTCTAAACAGTGCAGAATTGACCCAAATACTTCCAAAACGTCCAATTAGGCTCCAAATGTCCTTAAACCTGTAAAACACCTGAAAAGACTCCAAAACATAATAAAAGACTCGATAAATAAGACATATACCATGGTTAAAATCTCTAAAATCTATGGTATATCACTTGGTCAGACACAATCTGCTCACTACACTCTCCGATTATGATGTCGTAAACATCTATCTTCTCTTTCACTAAATCCAGTTCACAAGCCACCCAATGGCTTCCGCCCACGTTATGGCAAAAGTACCCCAGATCGACATCTTCAATCCATTTCTTGTTGGTACTAGTTCCTTCATGTTTACCTTTAAACGCATCGGTGTACCCACTTGCGAACAAGAACTTGGCGGCTTTTATACTGAATTGTTTGTAGTCAAGGTACCAGCACGCAACAAACAATTGGTCAAAAAACGCAATCCGATCTGACTTGTAAGGGTTTTCATCCCTTAATAATCGTCTACGATTGCTGCAGTAATGTGCTGCAAAGTGACAAAACGAAACTTAGCATACATAACCAAAACACAGCACGTAAATCCGCAACAGTAGTAAACCAATCCGCAACACTAATAAACAAATCCGCAACAGTAGTAAACAAATCCACAACAGTAGTAAACAAATCCGCAACACTAGTAAGCAAATCCGCAACACTAGGTAATATACGCAACACTAGTAAACAAATCCGCAACAAATGGTTATAAATTCAGCCAAATTCCCTAATAAATCTGAAACACTATTAGACAAATGGTTAGAGAATAGCGTAATTTGTTACCTGGCTGCCTACCCAACCGTAATCACTTTCAGTGTCTGGCCAATCTTTCTTGGGTGTTGATAGCCTTTTGAAGAAACGAACTTCGTTGTTTTCCGTACTTAGAGGCTCTTCCCTACAAGAAACCCATTTCGTTAACACAAGTCCACATGATAATAAAAAAACAATTGGAATACACTTACTCATCGACTCGTTATAAATCCATCAACTTCGCCACTTTCTCAGGAGCCACGGTTTCAAAGGGATCATACACATAGTCACTTGTGAAAGACCCAAAAGCAGGTTTGATTTGGTGAATGCGTTTGATGATTGAATTTCCGACATAGGGGTCTTTACACGTTTCGGCCAATGCTCTATTGCGCATGTCAGCTTCACCACTTCCAATAATAACCTTTTGTAAGAGGTTTAAACCCGCAGCAAAAACTTTATCTCGTTCATCAAGGGATGAGACATTAACTGATACCTCTTTGTCTGTAGGCTTCTCAACGGTCTTTTGCTTCTCAACAAGGTTTGGCTTCTTGACAGCCTCTTGCCTCTCAACTGCCTTTTTCTTCTCAACCTTCTTCTGCTTCTCGACCGCCTTATGCTTCCCAACAAGTTTTGGCTTCTCCACAGAATCAGACTTCTCCACAACCTTAGGCTTCTTCACAGACTTAGGCTTCTTCACAGCCTTAGGCTTCTCCACAGGCTCAGGCTTTACCACACCCTTAAGCTTCTCCACAGAATCAGGCTTCTTCATAGCCTCAGCCTTTGCCACAACCTTAGGCTTCTCCACAGAAGCAGACTTCTCCATAGCCTTAGGCTTCTCCATAGCCTTAGGCTTCTTCACAGCATCAAACTTCACCACAGCTTTAGGCTTCTCCACAACCTTAGGTTTTTCCACAGACCCAGGCTTCTCCAAGGCCATAGGCTTCTTCACAGCCTCAGGCTTCCCCACATCCTCACGCTTCTCCACAGCCTTAGGCTTCTTCACAGCCTTTTTTCGCATAGCGTCCACCTTGCCTTTTTTGTTAGGGGATACTAGTCATGTCTGTTAAAGCACAATCGTCGTAAATACCACATTCTGAACATAATAGAGACAACTAACTGAAAGCATGACGCATCGCTTACCGGTGTATTTGAAGAAGACATTTTCACTTCATGGTCATGATTCTTGCTTTGTACTTCCTGTAAACATAAACACAATAATCGAATCAAACAACTAGCTTGATGGAGCTGTGAGTTTTTAATAAGGAACCACAATTCGACTGACATACCTGATTTTTCACGGATGACATATCGCCAACTTCTACGTTTGTCACCGGCTGCTTATGATGCAAGCCTCCCTGGGCCAATGCACCCTCTATTTTACTGAACATGTCTCTGTATTCGGTGTTCATCCAATCAACTTTATCACTTAAACCCTTTACTATCTTTAAAATCTCGGCATCCACACTTGAATCCACCTTCGGTTTTTTATTCACGTCAGAAACCTCCTCAGCGACTCCACGCTTTCGACTATCCCTCTTTAGACTTCCCTTGCCTTCTTCCTTTCTCTTCATCATAAACTTTAATTGGACCTTATCGAGACAACCACTCTTTCCCCACAACGATTTGTCCAAATCGTCGTTGAGTATATCTCTAATCATTAAATCCACTCTTGGGTCATGTAAATCAGAAGGCCAGACCGGATATTTCTCATTGTATGGCTTATACGTCATATGCGACAGACGGACCTGGAGATTACATGAAAACCAGATGCGCAAAACATAAGAATCGCAAAACAGCAAACAAATCCGCAACAAATAATACAAATCCGTAACACATTAAATAAATCCGCTACAAGTAAACATATCCATAACAAATAAAACAAATCCGTAACACTAGTAAACAAATCCGCAAAATATAAAACAAATCCGAAACATATAAAACAAATCTGCAACACATAACGAAACTATGCAACACATAACAAATATGCAACAGTAAAAACAAAACAAAATTGTCGGATAACAATCTCGTTAGAGATAAACATACCGGGTTTTCCTCTTTCTGGGCTGACAGTAGGACGTCATCAACGTTGTACCGCTGCCGAGATCCTTTCCAGCGGAGAAGTGGGTTAGCTACATCAACATTTATTCGTTTCCCATATAGCTCTCCCAGTTTGGAAAAGATTCATATGACCATACCAGCAATGCATGAATAAAACCACTCAATGTAATGGTATGCTGTGATAGATTAGCAGCTTTGATGGAAGTAATCAAAACCTCAAATGATAGGCGCCCCCATGGATACTTTTTGAATGCTATGGGATCCAAAGCCTTTTTTGCATACTTAAACTCCATTCTACTACCCCTTTGAAACCCAAAGACACCAATGGCGATGAGGCACATAAAACCAACACTTCTCCTTTCTGGGAAACTCCACGTAGCACGATCTATCTTCTTTAACACTCTATTCAAGTCATTCCAATGAGGTCCATCACCTATGGACAACTCCATTTTTCCCCATAGTTCTGTGTGATCAATTCCAATAGCACCTTCATGCTCATATGGACCACAATCAAGACCTGTAATTCTCGCAAATTCATGCAATGAAAATCGCAGGGGGTTATCTGCAAGCAAAGACCAGATCTCCATAGGTTTCAGAATTTCCAACTGGTGCGTAAGAAAGTAGTGAACTGTCTTCGCACACCATGTGAAGTTGTTCTCGGCAAGTGACACGATACAACCTAGTGAGGATTCCTTCATAGCATCCCAGACATCATCACCTAGCATTGGTTTCGCTTTTAACAAGAAATGAAGGTTGCTTGCATGATTCAAACTTCTTATTGGATCCGGACTGTTCTCGACTCCATAGAGACGAGGAGGATACTCCTTTCGCTCTGAACCATCCATAGCTACACAAGCAAGGAAATTTGTCAACTTTGTAAATATGGAACATAGAAGCATAACTTTGACACCAACTCGCAATACTGAACAATAAATCCGTAACATTACGAACTAAATCCGTAACACATACAAATAAATCCGCTACCCATTAACATCAAAATTTTGTTACATTAATAAACAAACAAGCAAATAAGGTGCAAATAATTACAAGAAAACCAAAGTAGAGCAATCTAAATCCTTTGCAAGAACAACTATATCTTAAAGATCAACTAAATAAAACATAGAGACACGCAAACAAATCCGAAATATTGAGAAATAGATCTTTTGAATTGAAACCCAAATCTACAACAATAAGAGTAAAAGAAAACAAACAAGATCCTTGGCAAATCCAAGACATAACAATATTAGAAGGAAATTGCATGTACAAATTAAGGAAATCGACAAATCCGGTGAATAGAATTCGAACGGAATCGAGCGGAGTGAACGGAGAAAATCGGGAGGTTGGCGAGGGCGGCGACTCTGGCTACGACGGCGAAAGAGGCGTCGAGTTGACGAGCGCGAATCAACGGCGGCGACTCTGTCTTCTCTCCGGCGAAATCGCGAAATCGTGAGAGGCGACTATGTCTTCTTCTCCGGCGAAATTGAGAGAGGCGCCGTTACTGTTAGGGTAAAAGGGGGTTAGGGTAAAAGATGTTACACGAGAGATGGGAGAGTAAAAGGGTAGGGTGATATTTTTTTTTTAAGATATATCATTAGATAAAAAAATTAGTTTATTATTGAAAATAAAATTGGATAAATTATGGAAAGGACTCAATAGTCTTCTACACCACTTTAAAATGCTACTCTAGTAAAAACTAGACCCTAATGCTACTATAGTAATTAACATTAAAATTTGTGCTACGATAAGTAATTTTCACAAAAGAAATATAACATGAAACTATAACTTTGATAGGCTGCGTCAAAAGTTCACTCATTCGGCATTTGATTTAGGCTTCAGAATATGGAATCGGTTAAGAACTAGGTCATGGTATGTATCCGTTTAGATCACCCAAGTTAGTCAACACAAAAAATGTTCTGAAAATGATTAAAAAAAAAAATTGTCTTGAGTTTTAATCCTAATCCAAAATTATTCCAAACACAAAGGAATGGAAACTATAAACAAATCGCCACGAGGTCCTCCCTGGAAGAACACATGACGTTCCCACGATCCATGGGAAAAAAAAAAATTCATAATGCTATAGTACATTAACTATCACTACAAAAAAAGTTCTTATTCATAGCATGACACGATAGCTCGTTTTACCGAACTGCTATCGTTGATGTTTTTGGAAATTCCAAACTATATGATAGCATTCAATAAATGCTATAATAGAGTTTCTATAAGCGGGAAAAAAAATTGGGTAAAGCGCCAAATACTTAGTGAAATTTCCAGCCTGAAACACGATAGCTCAGACTTCCCTCTTCTCTTTCATTTCCCTCTGCGTTTTCCCTCTCGATTTTCATTCTCCCTCTTCCGATTCATCCTTCCCAGACGCAAAACCAGAGCTCTAATTTTCACCCACATATTCTCTGAGCCACCAAAATCGATTTCCCCTAAGAACCCTAACACTATTCGGCCCAAATTTCACAATCTTTGTCTCGACAGTGAGCTCAAATCGAAGGCATGTTTTCGTTCTTTGATTTCTCTAGTTCGTCCTCTTTTTTCTTCATCTTTGTTTCTTTAAATCGAGCCGTCGAGATTATTGACAACATTTCTCTTGATTGTCAGTTTATTATCTTTGATTTTTGGGATTTTGGTTTCGATGCTTCTGATATGGATTTTGTTGATTTTAACTTCATATGTTGTCTTGTACTTTGCTTGCATGTCACCGTATGGAATCTGTGGATATAAAACTCTCACTGCTCTTGCTTAGGTTTGTGCCAGATTAAAGAAATGAACATGCTTGGTTAAGATTGGATACATTGTTGGTAATGTTTGCGATGATTGATAGAAGATGTACATTCTTGGTTAAGATTTCAGTGAATTCAAGATTCTTTCACTCTCAGACACCTTCGATGCATCTGTTCTGATTTTTTGAGGATTCTAGCTTCAGATGTTATGATTTTTGTGTATCCTTGCTTCAGTTGAACATGTTTGATTTAGTTTGTTATGTGGAACACATCAAAACTATATATAAAACTTTCAATGATTCACCTTATATTGATTATCCTTATACTTAATATACTAATTTCTTTTGCAAGTATTGGTGAGTGCACTAATGGGAATCTGAGGCTTTTCTAACGATCTTATGTCAGCACAGGTTTGTACCGTATTTCCTCACGTTATTGTGCTTGTTGATCTATGTATATTACTTTGTTTAATGTCGTTGCTGTTTTGTTTGGTGTCGTGATTTATATGTTGTTCTTATCTGATATTGAACTGTATCGAGTTTACATATAGAGTTTTTGTGTGTTTTCATGCTATTTGGTCAGATTGTTGTTTGATGTTGTTATTGTGTGATCTCAAGTCAATGTGTCGTGTTAAGTCTTTCTTTAACTACGTAATGGTTCTACAAATGTTTCAATTAAGGTTGTAGCATATAATGGTCGACAAAGCATGGGTGCATCTTTGCAGGTAAAGAAATGAATTGTATAGGATAGGACTCAGTATGTGTTTAGAGATTTTACTAGTTTGTTGTTTATTTTTCTTCTGATTCTGGACCAAAGAGTTGATCCTGCATATGAGAGAGGGGCTGTGAAGTTTGTACGAGATGTGGATGCGGCTACGGGAGGGAATGATCTGGTTGTGTGTCCTTGTATCGACTGCCGCAACATAGTTCGACATTCATGCAGTATTGTAGTTGATCATCTGGTTACGAGGGGGATGGAGGAGTCTTATAAGATGCGCTCTGACTGGTATCTGCATGGAGAATTGAAACCTGATGGTGATGGTGAAAGCAAATTAAGCAAATGGAATGATGAGGTATTTGGTTTATACCAAGCGGCTGAATACTTGGATGAGGAGTTTGCTAGGAAGTCTGTCTTGAGTGACATTGCTGAAGGTGAGGACAAAAAGGAAGATGAGTTCCTTGCAAAGCTTGCAGATGCTGAGACTCCTTTGTATCCAAGTTGTGTTAGCCATAGCAAGTTGTCAGCAATAGTTTCATTGTTCAGACTGAAGACGCAGAATGGGTGGTCCGATAAGAGCTTCAATGATCTTCTGGAAACACTGCCTGAGATGCTACCACAAGATAATGTCCTACACACATCACTGTATGAGGTGAAGAAATTTCTGAAATCGTTTGATATGGGCTACCAGAAGATTCATGCATGTGTCAACGATTGCTGCTTATTCAGAAAGAGGTTCAAGAAGCTGGATAAATGTCCAAAATGCAAGGCTTCAAGATGGAAGACCAATATGCACACTGGTGAAACAAAGAAAGGAGTCCCACAGAAAGTGTTACGGTACTTTCCAATAATCCCAAGGTTGAAAAGAATGTTCCGGTCTGAGGAGATGGCCAAGGATTTAAGGTGGCACTTTAGCAACAAAAGAAGTGATGGAAAACTTCGTCACCCTGTGGACTCAGTGACATGGGATCAGATGAATGCAAAATACCCTTCCTTTGCAGCTGAAGAAAGGAACATCAGGCTTGGATTATCCACAGACGGATTTAATCCATTTAACATGAAGAACACCAGATATAGTTGTTGGCCTGTACTGCTTGTTAACTACAATCTGCCACCTGATTTATGCATGAAGAAGGAGAACATCATGCTCTCGTTGTTGATTCCTGGTCCACACCAGCCTGGTAACAGCATAGATGTGTACTTAGAACCCCTCATTGAGGATCTAAACCATCTCTGGAACTTTGGAGAATTAACTTATGATGCTTATAGTAGATCAACGTTCACCCTAAAGGCAATGCTACTATGGACTATCAGTGATTTTCCTGCATATGGGAACCTCGCACGCTGTAAAGTTAAGGGTGCAATGGCCTGTCCTTTATGTGGTAAAAATACAGATAGTATGTGGTTAAAGTTCAGCAGGAAACATGTCTACATGTGTCATAGAAAGGGTCTGCCACCAACACATACTTTTAGAATAAAGAAGAAGTGGTTTGATGGAAAAGCTGAACAAGGAAGAAGGGGCAGAATTTTAACTGGGTGTGAAATATCTCAAAACCTGAGAAATTACAGTAATGACTTTGGCAATTTCAAACGACCTGCAAGTAAGAGAAAAAGGACTGAAATTACTTCATTAGGATCAGACAGTGAGGATTTATCAAGTGAATCAGAGGAAGAGGAAGAAGTACAAGTAGATGAGGATGAGTTATCACGATGGAAGAAGAGGTCAATATTCTTCAAGCTACCTTACTGGGAGGTTAGTTCTTAATGTCATTTGTTCTCTGAATATTTCATGATTCAAGTATAAAGCATTGTTTGAGTTGGGTTGCCTGTTTTGTATTTGTTTTTATCAGGAACTCCCGGTGAGGCACAATTTAGATGTAATGCATGTTGAGAGAAACGTGGCTGCAAGTTTAGTTTCTACGTTATTGCACTGTGGAAAATCAAAGGATGGACTTGCAGCTCGTAAAGATCTAGAGCATCTTGGTATTAGACAAGATTTGCACGCCACAACACAAGGGAAACGAACATATCTTCCTGCAGCACCGTGGTCCCTGTCGAAAACAGAGAAGAAGATCTTCTGCAGGCGACTATTTGACTTCAAAGGCCCCGATGGTTATTGTTCTAACATATCAAGAGGTGTTTCACTAGAAGATTGCAAGGTGACAGGTCTGAAATCACACGACTATCACGTGTTAATGCAGCAACTTCTTCCCATATCACTTAAAGGGCTGTTACCTAAGGGTCCTAGGCTTGCAATTATACGGTTATGCTCCTTCTTCAATCACTTGTGTCAGAGAGTGATAGACAGGGAGCAGCTTCTGGTTATGGAAGCTGAGATTGTTGAGACCCTGTGCTTGTTTGAAAGATTTTGGCCACCTAGTTTCTTTGACATCATGGTTCATTTGACTGTGCATTTGGGAAGAGAAGCCCGACTTGGTGGACCAGTCCATTTTAGATGGATGTATCCATTTGAGAGGTAATATGCTTTAAACTTCACTACTCGGTTTATAATCTTTATAATTCTAATCTATACAACCTCATTTTTTTAGGTACATGAAGGTACTCAAAGACTTTGTGAGAAATCCAGCAAGACCAGAAGGGTGCATTGCAGAGTCTTATCTAGCTGAGGAATGTATCCAGTTTTGCAGTGAATTTCTAAAGAAGGCAACAAATGTTCAGGAGAAAGTGGATAGGAACATTGAGTATGAGAACAACTCAATCTTACAGGGTCGTCCGATATCCACTGGGACTGCAATCACTCTCTCTGAAACAGAGATGAAAGTAGCACATCTTGCAATCATCCAAAATATGGCTCTGGTCGAACCTTTTGTAGAGTAAGACTCAAATTCTCTTAATATACATTTATTTTTGCCATGATTTAAACAGTCTAACTCAGTTCTTATACCATCATTCTGCTACAAGTGAGCATTTACAGTTCCTACAAGACACGAATGAAAGGTGTCGACGTGATGCATCAATTTTATGGAGTCTGCATACTAAGAATTTTTCATCTTGGTTAAAAGAAAGGGTAAATTTCCACAGTTCAGCTATATGTTTATACAGTTCTCTTCTTCTGTTATGATAACTGTATATGTTTCTGAATTGTCTTTACTTTGTCAGGTACGTCTTGATTCTACGGAGCACGAAGAAACACTTAAATGGTTGGCTTATGGTCCTCGATGTTCTGCAAGGTCGTATACAGGATATATAGTTAATGGACAACGGTTTCACACAATGTCAGTGGATAGGAAAAGTCAGAATAGTGGGGTATATTATGAGGCTACGGCTCTTTGCAGATCCAGTGCAAAAGACACATCACAGTTGGTGGATTTGGTATCCTATTATGGCAGGGTGACAGACATTATTCTAGTGGATTACAATCTCTTCTACGTTCCTCTGTTCCGATGCCAATGGGCAGTCAAGGGTAATGGAGTGAAGATTGAAGATGGGTTTACTCTTGTTAATCTGAAGCAAAGCCAAGCCTCTTTCTCAAATGATCCATACATAATAGCATCTCAAGCAAAGCAAGTCTTTTACTCAAGGGAAAACGAGTCATCAAACTGGTATGTTGTAATGAGAGGGCCTTCAAGAAGATATAGTAAGGAAGATATTCAAGAGGGAAATGCAGACATTGGACCTCTACCATCGGCTGTTGACATGGACGTTGACATTGGTGAAGAAGATAATGCCAGATTAGATTGTGAAGGCTTCTTTGTGTGAATCATGTCATAGTTTAGTCTTTTTTGTGTGTGTATTTTTTGTCTTCTTGTGTGATTGGTCCTTGTCTGCTTGTTTGTTGCCTGCTTTTTGTGGACTTGCTTTCTTGTTTTAAATTTGTTGTTTATCAGAAGACTAAAATGTTTGACATTTGTAATTTGTTTCAGGTGATCTGATATGGGACGTCCAAAGAAGCGAGGAAGAAAATCAAAAAAGAAGAATATAGAAGAAGATGAGGAGGTGGAGGACATCACTCCAGTTGTACCAGAACCAGCTGAGAAACCTTTAGAAGAAGATAAGAATTGTGATGAGGATCAGAACGTTGATGATGAGCAGCAGAACATTGATGATGAGCAGCAGAACATTGATGAAGAGCAGAATGTTGATCATGAGCCTGAGAATGTTGATCATGAGCCTCAGAACACTGATGAGGAGCAGAACGTTGATGAGGATCAGAACAAGGGTGAGGAACAGAACAATGACAAGCAGCAGAATGATGAGCCCGAAGGAGAGGTTGAACTTACTGGAGGTCATGATGGTGAAGCTACAGGTTCCCGTAAGAGAAAGCGGGGACCAACAAGGATGAAAGACATAGCCAAAGATCCAAACACCAGAGTGAAAGTAGACTTCAATTTCATGGGAGAACCTTATGGCTCTGGTTCTGTGAAGCTGTCATCTTACTTAGGTCCATTAGTAAGGGAACACGTTCCGGTTATACTTGAAAGTTGGAAAAAACTCAGTGAAGAAGTGAAGACAGTGCTCTGGAAATCTGTCCAGGTAACTTTTTGTTTGTATAATTAACAATTGTAAATGAAATCATTCAAGTTGCAGCTTACTGGTTTGTTTTGTTTGTGAGTACAGGCAAGGTTTGAGCTAGATGAGGAGTACCAAAGGGTTGCAGTGCTTAAGCAGTTGGGATGCTTATGGAGATCATCCAAATCACGCCTAGTTACACAGATTAACGAAGCTGATAATAACCAGCAGAGGATGTATCTGAGACCCAAGAATGTTTCTCCAACTGAGTGGCGCAAGTTTGTTAAGCTCAAAACCAGCCAAGAATTCAAGGTGGTGAGTGATAGCTATAAAGAAAGAAGACGCAAGCAGATACCACACACTTGCAGTCGAAAGGGAATGGTTAGGCTAGCAGAAGAGATGGTAAGCATATTACAAGTATGCTATTTACTTATAAATGTTTATACAAATGTATTGACTTAGTTTGTTTCACTAGAAAACTAGTTCTGAAGACCCCTCTGAAGTTACAAGGCTCAGAGTCTGGGTCAGATCACGTACCAGAAAAGATGGTACACCTATCAACACGAATGCAGCTGAGAAGATTGTGAGTTCCTGCCTTCTGCTTTTAATGATTTCTGGATTTAGTTATTTTACTACAATCTCTGTTTTCTGATATACAGCAAAAGGCAGCTGAGATTGTTAATAGTGCCACTCCGTCTGGTGTGAAAGAAGATGAGGACACTCTTATCCAACTGTTAGGACCTGATAATCCTGGTCGTATGAGAGCAATGGGCAGAAATATGAGTAAGACCAAGTTGGCTTGTTTCCAAGTTAAACACAAGACTATTTCTGAAATGCAAGAGAAGCATGCTAGTCTCCAAGAAAAGGTCATTGAGTTACAAGCTGAACTTGCCAAAGTGAAAAACCTGGTATGACAATTCTCTATTGTTTTTTTAAGAGCATCAGTTTTAACAAAGCACAAAGTATGATTTTCTGTTTTCTTTTGCTTACAGCGACATGAGAATGAACTTTTTAGCGGTGAAAACTCGGCTGTTAGAGTAAGTTATTAGTACCAGATGATCATTTTTTAACTTCTTCTTGTTCTGAATATTTGCAATAAAACATTTTACAGAGTGTGAACAAAAGATCACATCCAAGGTGTCTTCTAATAGATTGGGCTGATGATGATGGCAACATTGGTGAGGGGCATATTATATCTTCTGACCCAGATGATGTAGTGAATGACACTCGACTTGGCCCTACGGATGTTAAAGTCTTGGTTGATGCTGCTACTGTACCAGAGGCATTCTTATGGAGACCTGCTGCAAACATGTACACAATAAAGGAAGCTGTAGGACAAATGATTGCATGGCCTAAGAGTAAATGCATTGAACTAGGTACTGGGCTCCAACCAGAAGACATTGCACCACTGGTGAGGTTTTAGTTTCATTCTCGTGGTTATCATAAATTATTTTGTTGTTGATGAGAGATTGTTTTATTAATGTGTATTTACAGGGTTCAAAAGCTAATTCTCTAAACAAATGCAAACTACTAGATTTGACTGAGGATGATGTAGTTGTCGCTGAAGGCCGTTGGCAGACACAAGAGCCATCAGCATTGGTTAATGGACTCCCACTAGGACCAAAGGCTGTTAAAGTTTTCCTGGATGTTGTGCATGAACCTGAGACATTTATATGGAGGCCTACGTTGGAGGTCACATACATTCAGGACTGCTTACAATCTTTTGTGTCATGGCCACTTAGCAAAGTTGTCTTCGAAAACCCACCATGTGGAGCAGAACGAAAATCTCCTACACAGAAGTCTGCATCAAGTGATAAAACACTAGAAGGAACCACAGCAAATATTGGTCTAAAAACGGCAACCAAAAGTACTAACCCAGCTTCTAGACCAATTCTAGCCAAAGGCAGTAAGTCAGGGTCAAAATCCCCTTCTGAGAAGTCTCCAGAAACATGCCAGGTTAGTATTTTGGATTACTTTTAATCTTCCTTCTGAATATTAGTCTCTCAGTTTTATATAAATGGTTTATATTGTATGCATTTCAGATTAAACATGGAGCTGAAGGTATAAAGGCGAATCAGAAGTGCAAATTGATGGCTATTAGTGGGAGAAAACAGGTTGTTGCTGAAGGACGTGTGCATTCTACAGACCCTGATCAGAAGGTCCACTTTGTACGCTTGGGTCCGGGTGCAGCTAGAGTGTGGGTAGATGTCGTGATGGTAGATGATGCAGCCGTTTGGAGGGAATCAGATGAAATGGAGACTTTAAAAGATGCACATGGTTCATCAATCGCATGGCCAATAGATAAATTGGTCGTCTTTTGAATTTCAGAATCTGAAGTAAGTGTTAGTATGATGCATATTACTTGGTCGTGTATCTGTTACTAAGGTTGCTGAACTGTGCATGGAATTGTTCTTTGATTGATGCAGGGAATGAAGAAACTATGGTCCTTGCATTAGCTAGTTTTAGTTAGTTTAAGACTAGGCTAATGCACCTTGTATTGTATTAAGTATTTGGAACTGAGACTTGTTTCATGTTGATGAATGACTTGTGTAATATATTGGTGTTGTACTAAGTTATGAATCATGTTGTTGAATGGTTTATGTTTGTGTAATGGTTTGTTTTGTTTGTGTGTTTCATAGCTCTTGCAAAATACTACAATAGCAAAAAAAAAAATGAGTTAGTTTTGTATGATAGCATTTAAAAATTACCATCAGATAGTTTTATATAGCATTTCCCAGTGCCATAAGAACATTTTATATATAAATTTTCTTGAGCTATGATTATACCATATATTATAGCATATAATTAGTCTCGTATAAAACCAAAATATTGATTCGAAATATAATTATATAGCATTAGAAGACGCTACGACTATACATATAATAAGAAAAAAATCTAATGCTATTGTAGGATGAACTATCATGGCACTAAATAGGCGCTATAATCAACTCGTAACAAAAAAAAGGTGTGTTATAGTAACATAAATAACAGCATCTAAGGTAACGCTATCGTAGGAGGTATTAACATAGCATACGTGAAAAACGCTATCGTAAGGGGGATACCTATGATGGCTGCCGATGACATAGCATTCATGAATTCGCTATGAAAGACCTATTATAGCATTATAACCGCGCTAACAATGTGCATATTTCTTGTAGTGTATTATAGTGCTCCTGGATAGATAAATTGTACATGGAATTTTCTAATAATTTTTCATGTAATACATGAAAATTTCTTCTACTTTCATAATATACTCATCCCCTTCTTTTGTCTGCACATGACCAAAATATTTTTACAAAAAATAGAAGAATAGTCACGATTGAAATATATTTCCATTCCAAATATTTCACAAAATAGAGACTTTTTAATTGTATAAGTCAACAATGCAATGGTGTGAACAGCTTTTGCTAAATCTCAATGGCCATATCTATTATATTAAAACAGAAGTACAAAGAATATTGATCATGGTACATAAATATTGTATTTCCGAAATTTGCCATTGATGTTGTTAGAAATTGTATTTTTTCATTAAGGATAAAACAGTAAAACAATTTATATTTGATTTATTCATAATATCTTATAATATCTTTTGTTTTTCCTTTTCTATCCTAATCATATCTAACAAAAATCTTTTTCAAAAAATTTAGTAAAATAATAATTATTTCGAAATCTTTTATATTAAAACAGAAATACAAAGGATATTGACCATGGTACATAAATGTTGTATTTTCGAGATTTGCCCTTGATGTTGTTAGGAATTGTATTTTTTCATTAAGGATAAAACTGTAAAACAATTTATATTTGATTTATTCATAATATCTTATAATATCTTTTGTTTTTCTTTTTCTATACTAATCATATCTAACAAAAATATTTTTCAAAAAATTTAGTAAAATAATAATTAATTTTAAAATTAATATTAAAATAAATATTATAAATTATTATTAACTAAAATTTGACTTATAGAAATAAAATCAAGCATAATTAAGTTAATAAATCAATTGGTACATATAATTATATAATTTAATACATAATTATTTTATAAATTATATAATCATTAAAATTAATAAATTATTATTAAAATAAGAAAGTAGTATATAATATTGAAATAATAGTTTAAACTAAATAATAATATTGATAATCGTTATATTTAACATAATCTATTATATTTTATTTATTCTATTACAATAAATGTAATCATGTATTGTTAATATTCTTTTCTATGTCTACATATATATACTATAATTTAACTATGACTTTATATAAAATTGGTGTAGAATTTAGACTTCCCTATCAAACAATTTCTCGAAAACGTAAAACAATAAAATCTAAAACAATGAAAAAAATAAAAACGAAAGCAAATGTTAAACCCATCATATTTTAAATCATAAACGTAAAAACCAAACAAAAAATATTGACATTTTATTATGATCGAATAATCTTTACATCTTTAAAAAAGTAAATTATAATACTTAAGTGTAGGTCAAAAGAAATTTAACAAAAATAAATTAAAAATCTAAACAAAAAAATATTCCGCGCTTAGCGCGGGACAGAGTCTAGTATATCTTAATCTAAACTATTGCTTCCATTATTTGCCGAAGCAACTTATTGCTTAGTCTTGATTTCTCCATTATTGTATGATCCTAATTAATTAATCTACATTAAATGCTCTAATTGTAGGTTATGATTCAAAAGATATCAACCATGACAATTATCAATATCATTATCATGTTACAATGTTTTTAAGGACTCATTCGTTTTTTCACTATTAGCTAAAATAGTCAAATAAAAAAATGAAAGAACAAAAAGCAATAAATTATGTAAATTATTGATATATATAAAACGAAAATTATGAATTCGTGATTAAAAGTTTTAATCTATCTAAAAAAGAAACTACACGTATGCTGGGTTCCTTGCTCGCCTGAGATGCGTGTACAAGTATCACAAAAGTGTTCCGCAAGTCTGACCAAGACGTATAACACGATTACTTAATTCATCTTACTAACGTCGATGATATATTCGTCATTTCATCGCTCAGGAAAATTTCTCTTTGCCTATATATATATCTCCAACACCAATCTCTCAACTTCAAACAAACAAACAAAAATCAATAGAAAAAATATGAAGAAACTTCTCTTGATCTTTCTGTCCTCCTTTCTCATCCTCCAATCCGTTCGCGGGTTTGATTACCACGACAAGGAACTAGAGAGTGAAGAGAGCTTATCAAAGCTATACGACAGATGGAGAAGCCACCATTCTGTTCCTAGGAGCCTGCATGAAAGGGAGAAGAGATTCAACGTTTTCAGACACAATGTGATGCATGTTCACAACACCAACAAGAAGAACAACCCCTACAAACTTAAACTCAACAAGTTTGCAGACTTAACGGTTCATGAGTTCAAGAATGTCTACACCGGCTCAAACATTAAGCATCATAGAATGTTGCAAGGACCGAAACGTGGCTCGAAACGGTTCATGTATGAGAATTCAACCCGAGTTCCGTCCTCGGTTGACTGGAGAGAGAAAGGTGCTGTCACTGAAGTCAAGAACCAAGGACACTGTGGTAAGTTTAAAAGCAAGTCCCATTAGTGAGAAATGTTATTGAATATATTGCACATGATCAAAATAATTTAGGGCCTACTTAATATTTTGTTATAATTTAAAACTTTAGTAAAATTTTGCATATAACATAAATATTAGAAATTTATAATAGATGAATAGTTTAAAACATGTAATCTGGCGTTGTGTTCACATATGAGACGTGAATATATAATTATAAACATATACTCATTAATGTGTTAATATAAACTTGAGGATATACAAAATTGTCTGTTGACAAACAAACAAAAGAACAAAAAAATTGTCTGAACTATAACAAAATGTTTAAATTTAATCTTAATGTTAATATCTATTTGGTGAATGATTTGATATTGGTTAAAAATTACCAGGAAGTTGCTGGGCATTTTCTACGGTTGCAGCCGTTGAAGGAATCAACCAGATCAAGACGAACAAGCTAGTCTCACTGTCTGAACAAGAACTAGTGGATTGTGATACTTACCAGAACCAAGGTTGTAACGGAGGCCTAATGGAGATTGCATTTGAATTCATAAAGAAGAATGGTGGAATCACCACAGAGGATAACTATCCCTACGAAGGCACTGATGGAAAATGTGACGCTTCAAAGGATAATGGCGAGATTGTGACGATTGATGGGCACGAGGATGTACCAGAAAACGATGAAGATGCTCTTCTTAAAGCTGTCGCAAACCAACCTGTATCTGTTGCAATTGATGCTGGAAGTTCTAATTTCCAGTTTTATTCAAAGGTAACAATAAAAAAAAACCACCAAGTATCATAAACAAAGACTATAAATCACAAGATCTAGAATCTCTCGGTAAAAAAAAAAAATATATATATATATATATATTGAATTTTTATAGCATAAATTTCATATCTCAAACATAATATATCTACCATGCTTTTACATTTCAAGAGACAATTAAAATAATTAACTCAAAAGACTATGTCATATAAATGTGTATATATTTAACATATCATTGGTCATATCTTTTGGTAATGCGTTGTAGGGAGTGTTTACGGGATACTGTGGAACAGAGCTGAACCACGGTGTGGCGGCGGTTGGGTATGGATCTGACTCAAAAGGGAGAAAGTATTGGATAGTGAGAAACTCATGGGGACCTGAATGGGGAGAGGGAGGCTACATAAAGCTCGAGAGAGGGATTGATGATCCGGAAGGAAAATGTGGTATTGCGATGGAGGCCTCTTATCCGGTCAAGCTCTCATCTTCTAATCCAGATACCTCCAACGATGATGACATCAGAGATGAGCTCTAGATATGTGTACACATTGTGTAACTTAAACCCATGTCAACGCTTATCACAATTCATTATCATTTCTTGTTTGTTAGTTTGGTCTCCATGATTTGATATTGACGTTTGGATTTTAATTTGAATAAAAAGGTTTTCATTTTGAGTTCTAAACGAGCATTAAGAACAGGTTCTATCGGTTCACAATTCTCCTAAACCAAATCTTTTTGTATCTAGTCAAATTGCTCACACTAAGTTTATTCAGATTGTAACTCACACTCTCGTGCTAAGTTAATTATCTCAGATCTAAACCCTAGGTGATCGTCCAGAATTCAGTTTTAAACGCAACTTAGGTGATGAACGAATAGATTGTGAATCCTAAATAATCAGTTATCTAAACATGCATAAAACCCTTATGAGAATTCCTAAATCTAACTAGGTTACTATTCAGACATATTATCAATTAAACAACACATCATGAATAGAAAACCAAAAGACTGAATAGATAAGATAAAGGGGTTCGAAATTCTTCTCAAGGTTACAAGTAGCAAGAATCAGCCCCTTAGCAAAATCTCTCAATTTCCAAAAGCAAGAACAAAGTAAGAACAAGATAAACTGAATAATGAGTCTGAAAACCTAATTAAAACTCCTAAACTCGTTTTGGAGCTAGATTAGAATTAGGAGAAACTTCGAGGTCTTTATGCAATTCTTCAAAACTTGTCTCAACTCGGCGTATAGCTTCTCTCGCGCTCAGTGTCGACCGACACCAAGGTCAGTGTCGGTCGACATCCAGTCGTGGCCGAGACACCAAATTCAGCTCCTTGCACAAGTCACCAGAAATGTCCTATAATCCCACTCTTTGCTGCAAACGCAAGCCTGCTTGTAGAAGACTCAATAGACTTGAAAAATCAGGTTAAAGACTCAATATACACAACTATATCATGGTTGAAAACCTAGAAAACCATGATATATCAAGCATGCCCACCAATTTGTCAAACTTCATATCGTTAGTGTTCATGAAGCATTGTAAAATCGCCTTGTGTGCAACAAACTTTCCAGGGAGACATCGAATCAGTTTTTAACCAACTTCTTCTCCTGATATTTCTTACCAAGAACTGAAGCATCATTAGCTATTGTGCCCAACATTTTAACAATCCTGGATGAGTTCAAACGACTCTCGGGTTTGGGTTTAAACCGCGATAAAACGGCTCTGTTCTTAGACGGTGGCAACTGCAATCAAACTCAAGAGATAGCGCAGCGACTGGGTTTGAAGCAGTGCTCGTTTCCGGTCCGGTATTTGGGACTTCCCCTTACCTCAAGAAAGATGAAACAACAAGATTATCAGCCTCTGCTTGATAAGATCTCTCACAGGTTCACCTCTGACTTCAACTAATTCAAGCGGTGATTTTCTCAACTATTTTGTTATGGGCATCAGTCTTTGTCCTTCCCAAAAAGTGCCTTGAATCTATTGAAAGAATGTGTAGTGGCTTTCTTTGGAAGGGTGTAGCGCAATCAGCTAGAGGTGCAAAGGTAACCTGGGTATCGGTTTGTACTTCTAAGGAGTCGGTGGTTTAGGATTAAGAAGGTTGGGGGCGTGGAATAAAGTTCTATGCCTTAAACTGATTTGGCTCATCTTTGCCTCCGGAGGCCCTCTTTGGGAATCTTGGGTGCGCAGGAACTTGATTGCTTCCAACAATTTTTGGGAGATGGATCATCCTAGATCAGGAAGCTGGTTGTGGAAAAGCCTTTGTAAACTTCGACCTCTTGCTCGCCCCTTCATTATCTGCGAGATTGGCCCATGCATAATGGCCAGTTTCTGGATGGACAACTGGACCGGCTTAGGACCTTTGCTTGATCTGACTGGACCTACTGGTCCCAGTAGGACCGGAATGCCTCTAATGTCGTCGATGTTTGATGCTTTAACTAACGGTCGATGGTGGATTGAGTTGTCTAGAAGTAGAAACCCTATTTGTGTTCTGCTCCGAGATTGTCTCCCTCCACCTGATCCTATCGCTTCTTCAGACTTGGAGGACTGCTACAAATGGCAAGTAGGAGACGCAGTCCCGACATCTAAGTTTAACTCGGCTCAGGTTTGGCATCACCTCAATCCCTCAACTGATACATTGCCTTGGTTTGACGCGGTTTGGTTCAGACACAGGATCCCAAAACACGCCTTCATGACTTGGTTGACGGCTAGAAATAGATTACCTACCAGAGATCGAATGCGCGGATGGGGTCTAGAAGTTCCTCATGAGTGCCTCTTGTGTGATGCTGGCTCTGAATGTATTCAACATCTGTTCTTTTTTTCTTAATCTATGCATATTAGTTGATTAAAAACAAAGGCTTGTGGTGACGTTGAGTGACCAAAACTTTAGCACATCATGCTATTAGCATCACTAGCTCCTGATACATTAAGGCACATAATCGTATAGTTATCTTTCTTGTTGTTTTTTTGCAACAACAAAAAAACCTTAATATTGATCCATTGGTAATATCTATATTATTAAAACAGAAATACAAAACAAAAACTACCCATTCTATTTGATTTATTTACTGAGAATGAGATTAAATTCTTTTGTTTATTGGTTATTTCATTAAGGGTATATGAGTCTTTAAAAACAATTGCAAGTGACAAGTTTTTTTTTAATGGAACCGAGATTTACCAAACCGTGTAATTTCTGGTTTGTAACAAACATTTAAATAAAATCAATATCAAACCAGATATCTTCAGACAATGTCAGTGTTCTCAGTTATTAAGAAACGAATGAAACATAATTCTTTAACCATGTGTTTCAAACCGGTTTTGTTTGGATTCTGACTTTATACGTGTGAGTTTTGAGCTGATGATGTCAGGTTTTTTAAAAAAAAAGCTCATTGGTTCAAACCGGTTTTGTTATGATACTCTAAAAGGTTCCAACAGTATAATAATTATTCAATTATTTGAAAGATTCCAAAAATACATACCGGTTTTTCCAACAGTATCATAATTATTCAATTATTTGAAGGATTCAAAAAATACATACCGATTTAGAAAAACCGGTTTTGTTAATGACTAATTGATGATCCGTTTAAAAGAAATAAATTAGAAACGATTATTAAATTTAAATTATACTCCTAATATTCTATTTTACAAAGAAAAAAACTACCGTCCTAAACTTTATGTCGTGAGAATCAAGTTTAAGAATAAATCATCAATTCCAAAACCTGCAACAACCAAACGAATATATCAAACTTAGAAAATCAGCATAATATCAAATGAATATATCAAACAAATATACCAAACGAATATATCCAAAGTTTAATGCATCATAATATCAAAAATACCAAATTCCCTTAACAGCACACAAATATACTTTACTATATATTCTTAAGAAGATATGAAAAAACAAACTTATCAATGTATAAAGACACAATTATTGGTTACATTAGAAAATTGCAACTACAAAATATTCAGCTAATATTTTCGTATCAGGAACAAATTTCTTTTTCTACGTCTTAATATCTCTCTACTAAGCGGTTAAAACAATATTATTTCACTATTTTTTTCCAATTAGAATATCACAATCTAACTATAACTGAATAATCTAAATATAATAATCTCTGAAAATATCTTAGCTAATATTTTCTAAATCTTAACAAACCTAAACAATGCCTCATTGTATAAATATAACTAATCTATCGTGAACCTAACATTCTCTCTAAGCAAAAACTTATTTCTTATTTTTCATCTACCATCTATCACAAAATGAGTTCTAATTTTCCAAATACTAACACTGGTTTCACTAACCTTTTAATTGTTCTTTCAAAACAAGTTGGCAGATCCTCATCAAAGTGATTCACTCTGGGAAGCCGCTCAATCTGTAGAGACATTGCAAACGATATCGTAAGTCTTCTCCACAAAATAATATGAGATTATCATATCGTTTGAACTTAATAAATACGTTCTTAGTCTACATGCAAAAGTTCAAGTTGTGTTTAGGTTTACTTCAAAAATTGGATTGAAGATTTTGATTGTAGAGTTCGACGGGAAGCAACATAAACAGACGAATGTTGTCTTCTATGGGATTTTGCAAAACCAACAAACTACTAAGAAGTTATGAAGAAAACAAAAGTGTTTTGTATAACTCTTTACCATTAATTTTTTTCTCTCCAGATTATCATTATCTCTTTAGTTACAATAAACTGTTTTTTATTTATCTTTTACTATATTGGTCTTTGCTTTTTGCTTTTAATATAGCTTTATGGCATAAAGTTAACATTCCAGTTCAATGTATCTTAATTGACATGAACAAATTTTTTTATTTCAAGTTATATTCAATAGAGATATTATATATATATATATATATATATATACATCTAATTATATGTATGTTTTATTTGACTAACCTTTTTCGTTTTTGGTTCTCTTTGTATGTAATCAAGGTTAGAAACACGCTCTCTTCTTTCTGTGGAACAAATGAGTACCATGTTAGTTATGAAACTTGTCTCTGCATTAGCAATAGTTGACTTTTATGGTGTAGATGTTGGTATTACATGAATCTGATAAGAGCCTTATTCTTCAAAAGATGGTAAGTTTATGAAAATACCTACAAAAAATAGTCTTCACTTTCATAAACCTTTTTCTTCTTCTTTTTTGGCAAATCATTACATTTTTCCATAGTCATATGTTTAAGACTACAAAATTGATATATGTAAATAGAGGATCATATGTTTCTATCGTATCAATATTATGAGCAAAAAAAAAAACGTGTTAATCACAAAACATGTAGAAGGTAGTATGTTTCACTCATAGCACAGTGTACTTTGATAGAGCAGTGATGCTTACCTATAGATACCACTTCCTTGCACTGAGACACGCATCTGGCGAGGAACAAACACATTACTTTAAAAGGTAGAAACAGAAGTCCACTAAATAAAGTATCGTCATACTCTATGTTGCGCTAGGTATCTATACCTGTAATTAACAGGTTTATAATGAGAAGCAGCAATCTCGACTTGCCAAAAAATCAAGCATGTTCTTTTAACTGACGCAAGCGGCCAAACATTAACACTGATTTTTTAATTAATGCAATGTGTGTACTTTCCGGTATGGTACGACAGCTTCAACCCCCGTGACCTGTCATTTAAACATCCACTACAGGTTTAAATCTCATGATGTATGTATAAGAGTATTTAGTTTCGTTTCGGTTTTGTGTAGATTCAAGTATGCTCCTTTCCGTCTCTTTTGAATCTCATGTGTTCTTACCTCTTACCTAAGCAAAGGAAATTTTGTGATATTGAAGTAATCGTATAGCATATAAAACTGACCAAGATACTTCTGATGCATCTGCATCCTTGCTCTAAGCAACTTGAATTCTGCATCTAGAGATGAGGCAAGTGAGAATAGTCATACACATATGGGAAAACCACAAATGCACAAAAATGTTACAAGTATATGAATTGTACAGTAATGCAAAACTTAAATTATGAGCAGAATGAAGAACTTGTCATGAACAATGAAAAAGCAAAGAGTCATTAAGAAAATGTAACCGGGTCTTAAAATTGACGATTTACATGTTCAATCACATTTTATGGATCTGGGTTTTTATCGAACAAAAATACCTCTTTCTCAGTTGCATTCTCGTCTTTCTGTAACAAAAAAAAACAGAAACATAAATCAGTTTCTTCAAGAAGATGATTCTACACTCTGCTCAAACCAAATTAATACATAAATACAAGATACAATAGGCTTGGGATGCAGAGCAATATGCGCATAAACTTCGTTTCTAAGGTACAAACACCTCTCTCCTTCCAGTGATTTGCGTCCTTGTCGAACCGATACAACTTCGATTTCCTTCGATTCACAAACAAATTTTATATACAAAAATTTCAAAGACCATCACTTAGAAGCCGAAACTAAACTTTAGCAAATTCGATTAAATAAGCATCACCTAAATCACAAATATCATCGAGAATGGCGTCTTAGTCTTCCTCAAGCATGAACAATTATATGATAACAACATAAGAGCTTGATTTTGACAGTTTAAGTGATTATCATGCATGAAATCAGATTTCCATCTGAAGGAAAAGGATCTTCACTTGGCGATGCTTATACTAATTTATACTTTTGTTTTCCTTTCATTACAGACAAAAAGTTTCCGATTATTTGCTTATTATGTTGTCAAAATTTTAATTTGGGTTTCGTTGTCGAAATGGGCTTGTACTATTTTGGGTTTAAGATATTGTCTAAATAATTTAAACAAAAGTATTTTCCTAATTTCTAAAATGGGCTTTAAATGTTTTTTTGTTGTTAAATGTAACAAACATATTATTCCTATAAATTTAATAAATCAAATAATCATGAAATTAAAATTTTAATTGTAAATTAATAATATATAAATTAACCATAATAGGTAAATAATAGTTTCTTTCTAGGGAAATTGGGCTGTATGACTATCAATGAGACCAAAATTAGGGAAATGAAAAGTGGCTTTTTGAGGTGATGGAAAGGTCGAGATTGCCCATCACCAACATCTCGGCTACACTCTTGACAATAGACTCTAACACTCACAACTTTACTTTTAGGTCTGACATTGTACTGCCATATAACCCCACCATTGAAGAGCCCATCAATAAACCCTGGCTATAATATCCATCATCTTGAAACCCTGAACCCGACTTCTTTTTAGCCAGGCTGAAGCTCTTTTCAAATCGGTAAGATCCGATTTCTCTGTTTTTTTAAATCGTTGCTTAGCTACAATGCGTTTCCGTCGGAAATGAGTTTGTGTTCATGCTTGTTTCCGTTTGAGATGAGTTTCCATCAAGATTTCCATACTTGTTCATTCAAAAAACTGTCAAGATTTGAAATTTGTATCCATTTTAGGTGTTTCATTAGTATGTTGGATCCCATTGGATCTAGGGTTTGATATATTGAATGAAAACCAACCTCGTTCTTACCTTTCTGGCAGCGGAATTGAGATGGTGAACGAGATCAGTGGAGCAACGCAAACGCCTTGCCTCTACCAGATACACACGCACGCTCGCTGGAAACGGGATGCTAGTGCCGGATCAACGGGAATCGATTCTCTCTGGTGTGTCTACCGTTTTTGTCAAGAAAAGTGGACGGCCTCCTGTTTAGGTCGAAACTTTAGAGTTTTATTCGACCTAAACGTGCTTAACGGGCCAGACTTAATTAAGCCTTAATTCGAAAAGCCTTTTCGAAAAACCCGAACTGTGTCGACCGACACACAAGCCGTGTCGATCGACACAACACCATTTTATCGATTATAATGTGTATTCAATACACATTAAGATGATCATTACCATAACGATCATTCCCATGTCGTAGCTTCCAGTTCGCTTAGGTGTGTGACCCTATAGGATCATATAGTATTGGCAGTAAGTCTATAACTTACAGATTGCAAGAGGCTTCTAGCAAAACATTGCAACCACCCAGTACTATACGAATGTCTGATCTCGACACACAACTATATCAGGAGTGAGTACAAGTGTGATTTCAGGACACCATCCCAACAATCTCCCACTTGTACTGGAATCACCAATTCCTATAATCCTTTTGTCTCTATATCTCGATTTGGCATAAGGCAAGATTGGTGTCATCCTTATTCAGCCAACATCGTGTTTATCGAACTCCTGATCTCATACTGAACATTACAAACATATGAACTACAGTTCGTTTGAGTGCGGCCACACATTCTCTCAGTATTCAATCTTCGATAGGCCCTGAGATATTTATCTCCCGTTATTCAGGAGGGACAAATTCCATCTTGTTCCATCCCTGTCTCAACGCATACTTCATGATATACCTGAACAGTGCCGTTATAGCCGCCAGTTACGGGTCGACGTTTGACAAAGTCAAAGTGTACCAATTCATATGCAAGAAAGCATGATGAACTCAGGTCTGAGGACTATACTCTATAGTCGTAATGAGAACCTCTTATGACACAGATATAAATATCTTGTAGACTTCTCATTAGCGGGTCATGTCCGATCATATGTTTACTAACATATATCTATGTGACTGACTGCGATAATCATATCATTGGCTCCATGAAACTTAGCCAACAGTCACCTCACAATCTAGTCTCTATCGGTTGTCAGTGTCCCAATTCTACAACCTCGACTAGGGACAAAATAATTTATTAACTTATAGGGTTTCATGATCAAGTCCTCAACTTGATGACCTATAATATGTCATAAACTTATTTGGGACCATTATTTAGATCACAATAAATAATGCTGAAATCAAATTTCATTAAAACACTTCCAAAAGAATGTTTACATGAGCATCTTATTATAACTAAAATAAAAATAAAAACTCCCACTAGAATAAAGATTACATCTTAAGATCTCTAATGCCTACAGCAGTCGTATGACTCTCATGCTTAGGCCTTGGGAGTGACTTAGTCAGAGGATCAGCGACATTCTCGTCCGTCGGGACTCGGCTGATCTTTACATCACCTCTATTGACGATATCTCGAATTAAGTGATATCTCCTCTCCACGTGTTTGGACTTTTGGTGTGACCTTGGTTCTTTTGCTTGAGCAATGGCTCCGTTGTTATCACAAAACAAAGCCACTGGCTCCAAGATACTAGGGACCACACCAAGTTCAGTCATGAACTTCTTGGTCCAAACAGCTTCCTTTGCCGCTTCTGAAGCAGCAACATATTCAGCTTCTGTTGTGGAATCAGCTACGGTATTCTGCTTAGAGCTCTTCCAGCTCACTGCACCGCCATTTAGACAGAAGACATATCCAGATTGTGATCGGAAATCGTCTTTGTCTGTCTGAAAACTCGCATCGGTGAATCCATTCACCACAAGTTCTTCACTTCCTCCATACACAAGGAATTTATCCTTTGTATGTCTCAAATACTTGAGAATATTCTTGACAGCTGTCCAGTGTTCCTCACCTGGATCAGATTGGTATCTGCTCGTCATGCTTAACGCGTAAGCTACATCTGGACGAGTGCAAAGCATGGCATACATAATAGATCCTATTGCAGAAGCATAAGGAATCCTATTCATGTGCTCTCGCTCAGCCTGTGTCGCCGGACACTGCTTCTTGCTGAGACTCATGCCATGAGACACTGGTATGAAGCCCTTCTTGGAATTATGCATCTTGAATCTGTGCAACACCTTATCAATATAAGTGTCCTGGCACAATCCAATCAGCTTGTTTGCTCTATCTCTGTAGATTATGATCCCAAGAATGTACGCTGCTTCTCCCATGTCTTTCATAGAAAAACAACTTCCAAGCCAAGTCTTAACAGACTGAAGCAATGGAACGTCGTTACCGAGAAGAAGTATGTCATCGACATATAGTACAAGAAAAACAATTCCGCTCCCACTAGTCTTCTTGTATACACATGGTTCCTCTTCGTTCTTGATAAAGCCAAATTTCTTTACTGCTTCATCAAAACGAAGATTCCAACTCCGTGATGCTTGCTTCAATCCATAAATGGATTTATGAAGTTTGCATACCTTCTTAGCGTTCTTTGGATCGACAAAACCTTCAGGCTGTGTCATGTACACATCCTCTTCCAGAATACCATTCAGGAATGCGGTTTTGACATCCATTTGCCAAATCTCATAATCATAATGAGCGGCAATCGCTAGAAGAATCCGAATGGATTTAAGCATAGCGACTGGGGAATAGGTTTCATCATAGTCAATACCATGAATTTGCTTGAAACCTTTTGCCACCAACCTCGCTTTGTAAATCTGTACATTGCCATCCACGTCAATCTTCTTCTTGAAGATCCATTTACACTCAATGGCTTTTACACCATTAGGTAAATTGACCAAGGACCATACTTGGTTTTCTGACATGGATGCCATTTCGGATTTAGAGGCTCCAAGCCACTTTTCGGAGTCCGGGCCCATCATAGCTTCCGTGAAGGTCGCTGGTTCGTCACTATCAATGATCATCAGATCATTTGAGTCGGTTACGAGGAATCCGTAGTATCTCTCGGGTTCGTGACGGATCCTTCCGGATCTGCGAACTTCAGGCTCCACAGGCGCCGGTTCCACAGAACTTTGTGGATCCAACTGCTGCTCTTCCTCAACAGGTTGAGCAGTTTCCTGTGCATTTTTGAATTTCTTCAAGATGTACTTTACTCCCACTGTTTTTCTTAGAGAGAAACTCCCTCTCAAGAAAAGAACATTCCCGAGCAACAAATACTTTGTTCTCAGATTGGTTGTAAAAGTAGTATGCCTTGGTTTCCCTAGGATAACCAACGAAGTAGCATTTATCTGATTTGGGTGCAAGCTTGTCAGAGATTAAACGTTTGACATAAGCCTCACAACCCCAAATCTTCAGGAAAGACAGATTATGAATTTTCCCAGTCCACAATTCATGTGGTGTCTTATCCACTGATTTAGATGGCACCCTATTTAGTGTAAACGCAGACGTTTCTAGAGCGTATCCCCAAAAGGATAATGGAAGATTAGTATGACTCATCATAGACCGAACCATATCTAATAAGGTTCGATTTCTCCTCTCTGACACTCCATTCCATTGAGGTGTTCCAGGAGGAGTGAGTTGTGAAACAATTCCACACTCGCTCAGATAGTCGCTGAACTCTTGGCTTAAGTATTCTCCTCCGCGATCCGATCGCAGAATTTTGATACTTTTGCCAAGTTGGTTCTGTACTTCATTCTTGAATTCCTTGAATCTATCAAAGGATTCTGACTTGTGTCTCATCAAGTAGACATAGCCATACCTACTGAAATCATCAATGAAGGTAATGAAGTACTTGTAATTTCCTCTCGCAACAGTACTCATCGGCCCACATACATCAGTATGAACAAGGCCCAACAAGCACTACAAAAATAACTGGCATTGATAGCACATTAAGATAGCACGGTTTTTACAAATGCTATAAAAGATGATTTTTCGTTTTCGGTTACTATATCATAGAATTTAAATAACGCTATACCGAAATTTTACTAAGCGGGAACAAAAATTAACTTTTGGAGCCTAATTTTAGTTGAGCGCCAAACACTTTGCCCAATTTTGGTTTTGGCGAAATTTTATCCTTTATTAAAACATTACACATATATATAAAAAAAAAATTTTAACTCACAAAAACAAGATTCTCTTTTGCTCTCTCTCGTCTCTTTCTCTCGTCTCTTGCCTAAGAAAATTAATATCTCATTGCTCTCTCTCTCTCTCTCTGACTCGTTTGAGAAATCGTCGATAGTTTCAGATTGGGTTTTTGCTTGAGCTTTGTTTCTGGATCTGAAATCTCAAGGTTTTTGCTACTTAACCCTAAATTGTAATGTTAATGGTCTCTCTAGCTGTTCGGTTCATGAGCTTATCTACGAATTGTTGTTTATAGATCTTTCTTGTCTCATTTTGATCAATCAAACGCTTTGTATAATGTTTTGGCCGCAAGTCTGTGTTCTATTTCCATGCGATGATTGTTGAGATTCTCGGATGGGGATTCAAAGAAGAGAAACCCCTTTTTGGTTTTGGTTATGATTTCCGTCAAAGCAACAGGTGAAAAGCATATCTTTTCTGATTTTGATTTAAGGATTTGGTGTAAACAATGATTATTGGTGTATTGAATGTTTGTATGTTTCATGGTGTATAGAATGTAGCAAGAAAGTCAGCTCAATGGAACGAGTCTTTAGTAAGTCATGGTCTTTAGCTATTTGTTAAGTTAGTTGCACTTCTCTTGATTCTTAAAACTCTCCCACACACTAAAGGCATTCACTTTTCTTGTTCATTGCTATTAGTACTAAATTGCTTAGTGTGTGGGAGAGGAGAAAGTTCTTGTTTTTCGTTGTAAAAAATCGATTGATTGATTTCTGCAGGGGGGTCTACACAATGTTTCTTGGTTTCAGTTTCTTCCAAGTGAAACTGACCTGAACCCTTGCTCTGATAGAAGGTTAAAGTTTTAAGCTTCATTGTTCTCAATTGGTGTTTTAGTTTTGACTTAATGTGACAATTTGTACTAATCTATTCCTGTAACTCTGGAGATTTCAGTTTCTTCCAAGTGAAACTGACCTGAACCCTTGCTCTGATAGAAGGTTAAAGTTTTAAGCTTCATTGTTCTCAATTGGTGTTTTAGTTTTGACTTAATGTGACCATTTGTACTAATCTATTCCTGTAACTCTGGAGATTTCATTTCTAGAGCTGAGCAGAATGATGTTGCAACGTATATTGTGCTTTCATCTCATCTGCGGTTGCAGAAGGAAGGATTTCTTAGCACATGGACCAATTCTTTTGTTTGACCTTGGGATCCATCTCAAGGTTTATACAACCCTGGTAATGCTAAACCAAGCTCCTTTATACAAAAAAAAATGTTTGTGGGGTGGTTTTTAGTTGTATCTGATGATCATTCCTCGTTGATACTCTGATAAAAAGATCAAGCTTTGTACCGGAAAGGACAACCAGATATTTCATCGGCGGGTGAAAGAAAATTCATATATCCAGCTGAGGCAGTGCTTGTGCCAATCTTACAGTCGGCATTTGCTAAATTTTCTTTGAAAAGGTAAACTCTCAAGGGTAAGGAGGTTATTTAGAATTTTTTACTAGTTAACGGTGAGATCCAAACTGGCTATTAAAGTTGGCTTATTATGGACAATTTATATCGCTTCTGTTGAACTTGTCTACAATTTTGTCAGGTTGTGCATGTCTGTATTCAAAAATTGACATTGTAGTATCGTAGTGAAAGGATTTAGGAATTGTTTCAGACCCACGTCACAGAGCATAAACTTGAAAAAGATGTAATGCTTATTATCTGAGCTGATGCAAGGTGACATCATACTTGCAGATTTTGGCTTCAAAACTGGATAGGACCATCACTGGCAGGTTCATCGTTATTTATGCACTGGTGAGTCTTTTTCTTCTATCTCGTATACATTCTGAACATCAAAGGAACTCACAACAGAGGTCTTGACATTAATAAATCTGAAGTTACTCATGTACATTGCCCTCCTCCAGCTTGGTTGTAAGTTACATGAAAGCCTACAAAAAACTTCAGAGCAAGAAGAACAAGCTCTTAACAATGGTGGATGAGGTAAATTAATTAAATCAAAAGCCACAGTTTTTATCGTATTTCTGAAGTTTTGTTGTTGTTGTTGTATAACCAATACAACACCGCAGAGCTTAACTTGGTCTTCTCATGATGTACTTTAGGACATTACAAAATGAGAGTGCTTAATGTGCCTCATGTTTTGTATGATCCGAGATGGTCTCGATTGAGACAAGTTTTGTAATATCTCCTAAGCCCTTGACTACGTTTTGACATGTAGGACTGAGCTTTGTCGATTCAGTGGCCACAAAATTCAGAAGAAGCGAGCATGGAAGCCTGAAGTTCGTGATGCAGCCAGAGAAACTAATAAGGAAAATCAGCAGTGCCTTTTTCCATTGTTCTTCTCTTATAATCTCTGAGTTAGCTAGAGTTTCTTTGTATAAACATTTTGGTTTACTAATAAAATTGTTTCAAACTTTTCTTTTATATAAATTCAATTGATACAAATAATAATAATAATAATAATAATAATAATAATAATAAATTAATACGGCTCGGCTTGGCTCGGCTTGGCTCGTATCTAACTATAGCAAGGGAAATTATCTCTATCGTAGGTGCACAATATTATAGCACGGCAAAAGTGCTATCACTTATGACCGACCTATTATAGCTGGGGCAGACATAGCATTATCACAAACGCCATCATATACATACGATGGCGTTTTTCGTGTGCTAAGAATAGAGCTTTTTCTTGTAGTGAAGTCACTGGCCCTTTCATTTGGTTTGTTGAAAGGGGCTCTAGCCATTTTGCCCACCAAGCAAGATTCGCATTTCTCACATGATTCAAAATCAAATGAGCCCAGAAGCCCATTACGATGGAGCCTTTGGATGCGTTTCTCATTGATATGGCCTAAACGACAATGCCATAAGAAAGTCGGGTTTTCGTCATTTGACTTAAACCGCTTTGTATTTATGTTAAAGACAGGCATTTCTTGATTTAAAACATATAACCCATTTTCTAATGGGGCGCTACCATAAAATGTACCATCACGATTAAAAGAACAAACTTTATTCTTAACAGCAAAATCAAAACCTTCCAAATCCAAAACGGAAACTGAAATTATGTTTCTGCTTATCGCAGGTACAAAGTAGCAATTATTCAAAGCTAAAATCATGCCCGAAGGTAAAGACAATTCATAGGTGCCTACGGCCAGTGCAGCAACCTTAGCTCCATTCCCGACTCGTAGCTCCACTTGTCCTTTCTTCAGCGTTCTACTGTTTCTTAGTGCCTGCACATCAGTACAAATGTGAGCACCGCAGCCGGTATCCAATACCCACGAATTAGAACTAGAAGATATAACATTAAGTTCGATAACATAAATACCTGAGTCAGACGCATCATATGTCTTCTTCAGCTTCTTGTAATCTTCCTTGAACTTCTTGCAGTCTCTTTTCCAATGCCCCAACTGCTTGCAGTAGTTGCACTTATCCTCAGCAGAAGGCCCGGATTTGGGCTTGGGCTTGGGCTTGTCTTGACTTTCAGTCTCGACAACCTGGGCCTTTCCCTTATCCTTCTTAGGTTTCTTAAACCTTTTACCCCCTTGTACCATCAGGACACTGGGAGTAGCCTTCTTGAGATTCGGCTCTGCTGTCTTCAGCATACCGTGCAACTCAGTCAATGTCTTAGTCATGTTTTGCATGTTATAGTTCATGATGAACTGATCAAAACACGACGGCAAAGACTGCAGAATCATGTCAGTGGCTAGCTCCTGGCTAATGGCACAGTCCAGTTTCCCCAGGTTATCAATGTAACCCATCATTTTAAGGACATGAGGACTTACTGGACTGTCCTTAGCCAGCTTGCAATCCATGAGAGATTTAACCGTCTGGTATCTCTCTGTGCGAGCTTGCTCCTGAAACAAAGCTTTCAGGCTGTTAATCATCTCAATGGGTGACAACACGTTCTCATATTGCTTCTGCAGCTCAGAGTTCATAGTCACCAGCATTAGACAATTAACATCTTTGACATCCGCTGAATGCTTATCCCAAGCATTCTTTTCTGTCTGCGGAGCATTGGAACGTGGCCTCTCGGGGAGAACTCTTTCAAGGACATATTCCTTGTTCTCCTGCCTGAGAACTATTCTCAGGTTCCGATACCATTCCAAGAAATTAGATCCATTTAACTTGTCCTTCTCAAGGACGGATCTTAGTGAGAAAGTGTTGATGTGATTTGAGACAGACATAGCTGCAATTAAAAGAGGTAAAGGTTTTAGTTATAATGCTCAAGGAAATGAGAAATCTTATCTAATAAGAAAACTCGCATTGTATTCATAACTATGTTTCCTCATATGAATACAATGAACCAAGATCCTCAGATCACCAAAATTAGAGTGGACGACTCGCCATCACCCAAACTTTAGTCATCCAGGTAAGCAAATCATTGCTAATTGTACCCAGTACAACTCTTGGTCGCAGATAAGACAATCCATGTCATATCCACTCCGATGTCTCTGGGCCCAGAACTTCTGATGGCCCAGTCAAGTAAACCAATCTCTTCGGTCTTGTGATCATTGACAGTCGCACTGCAAGTCTATCAATGATCACCTGCCTTACTCATGTAGCTGTGGATACCAAGGACTCCAAGACTATCCAATCAGCGAAACGAGTCTTGACAGTAGACAAGATCGGGCAAGACATCAAGATCACTTGATATTTAGTTGAGGAAAAGAACCGATTTATCTTGATGCATATCCAATATACATTCAAGGATTTATTTATTTATTTAAAACATTCAGTTTATTTAGTTTAGATTCATCTACAACTTTTGGGATTAAATTGTTCTGGTATATGCAAATATGTAGTCCAACTAGTATGTCTGCGAGCATTGTATCGATCGACGCCAACCATTGGTATCGATTGATGCAATCAAATTTAAACCGCTCTTCGATAACCGGTCTAACCGAATCGAATTTACATAACCGATTCAATCCAATTGAACCAGTTCGGTTTAATAGTCCATGTCGATCGTTACACACTGTGTGTCGATCGATATGACCAAACCAGAACCAATTTGGTTAATCAAAATTAACCGAGCGATACAACCTGTTCAATCCAATTGAACCGGTCTATCAACTTTCTTTGCCTGTGTCGACCGACACACCCAGTGTATCGATCGACGCAGCAGGATTACGGGTACTCGATCTCAGATCGAAACCCTAAAAATATTTACGGATTTTTGCTTTGTGTCGACCGACACACGCTTTGTGTCGATCGACACTTTGCGACAAACCCTAAATTTTATTACGAGTTTTCGCTCTGTGTCGACCGACACACGCTTTGTGTCGATCGACACCCTGCGACAACCCTAAAAAATTTTAACGCGTTCTGCCGCGGCGTGTCGACCGACACACGCTTTGTGTCGATCGACACAGTGCATTTTCATCAATTCTTCGTCTTTTCAACAGGAACAAAACCGAGAATATAACATGAAAACACGATTTGAACATGCAAAAATCAATTCAACAACATCAGGATTCGAATTATTTTGCATCAAATTCAATAGCTAAACCCTAAAACGCTCTGATACCACTGTTGGATCCCATTGGATCTAGGGTTTGATATATTGAATGAAAACCAACCTCGTTCTTACCTTTCTGGCAGCGGAATTGAGATGGTGAACGAGATCAGTGGAGCAACGCAAACGCCTTGCCTCTACCAGATACACACGCACGCTCGCTGGAAACGGGATGCTAGTGCCGGATCAACGGGAATCGATTCTCTCTGGTGTGTCTACCGTTTTTGTCAAGAAAAGTGGACGGCCTCCTGTTTAGGTCGAAACTTTAGAGTTTTATTCGACCTAAACGTGCTTAACGGGCCAGACTTAATTAAGCCTTAATTCGAAAAGCCTTTTCGAAAAACCCGAACTGTGTCGACCGACACACAAGCCGTGTCGATCGACACAACACCATTTTATCGATTATAATGTGTATTCAATACACATTAAGATGATCATTACCATAACGATCATTCCCATGTCGTAGCTTCCAGTTCGCTTAGGTGTGTGACCCTATAGGATCATATAGTATTGGCAGTAAGTCTATAACTTACAGATTGCAAGAGGCTTTTAGCAAAACATTGCAACCACCCAGTACTATACGAATGTCTGATCTCGACACACAACTATATCAGGAGTGAGTACAAGTGTGATTTCAGGACACCATCCCAACAATCTCCCACTTGTACTGGAATCACCAATTCCTATAATCCTTTTGTCTCTATATCTCGATTTGGCATAAGGCAAGATTGGTGTCATCCTTATTCAGCCAACATCGTGTTTATCGAACTCCTGATCTCATACTGAACATTACAAACATATGAACTACAGTTCGTTTGAGTGCGGCCACACATTCTCTCAGTATTCAATCTTCGATAGGCCCTGAGATATTTATCTCCCGTTATTCAGGAGGGACAAATTCCATCTTGTTCCATCCCTGTCTCAACGCATACTTCATGATATACCTGAACAGTGCCGTTATAGCCGCCAGTTACGGGTCGACGTTTGACAAAGTCAAAGTGTACCAATTCATATGCAAGAAAGCATGATGAACTCAGGTCTGAGGACTATACTCTATAGTCGTAATGAGAACCTCTTATGACACAGATATAAATATCTTGTAGACTTCTCATTAGCGGGTCATGTCCGATCATATGTTTACTAACATATATCTATGTGACTGACTGCGATAATCATATCATTGGCTCCATGAAACTTAGCCAACAGTCACCTCACAATCTAGTCTCTATCGGTTGTCAGTGTCCCAATTCTACAACCTCGACTAGGGACAAAATAATTTATTAACTTATAGGGTTTCATGATCAAGTCCTCAACTTGATGACCTATAATATGTCATAAACTTATTTGGGACCATTATTTAGATCACAATAAATAATGCTGAAATCAAATTTCATTAAAACACTTCCAAAAGAATGTTTACATGAGCATCTTTTGAGTAATCAGCAGGCTACATGCATGTACACTAATCAGCAGGCTCTAGGGGAGGCTATGATCAAACGATCTGCTGAAGGTGGTTGAGAAACTGGTAAATACATCTACTACATGCTAGTGCGATTAATTTACGGGAATGAAGAATTGCAAAAGCGCGGGCTAATTCTAACTAGAGAAGTGGCAAAGAAATTTCGAAAGCAAATAAACGCCAGAGAAGTACTACCTTGGCCAGATGAACCAATTAACTTTTGGTTAGAGAAGGAAAAGGAAGTAGATCTCAACAGCGTCACAAAGTGCGGATGTGCTTCTATAAATCGATGGCTATGCTATTGGGATGAACGGTGGAAGCCACCTACCATGTGCAATGGATGCTTCTGGACCTTAGAAACGATGTTGTTTTGCAAACTAGCTAGAACCAATTTTGGCATATGGCCTAGACTTTTATAAAAACATTGGTAAGGACCCCTTTGTAATGGTGTATTTCCTCCAGTAATATTATAAGACCTTAACTCATACTTTAGTATGGCATCTCAATTATACGACTATTATCTTGTAACTTATTTAGTCAATGTATTTGTTTTTTTATTGATAAATAGTTCGTTTATTTAATAACTTGCTGTCGTAGAAAAAGTAGCCGACTACTATCCTTTATTTTATAACTTAATTCCATAGACAGATGATTACTCGCTGTCTCAAATACGGCCCAAGTCCAAATTACCAAATTGCCACCATAACGTTAAAAAATCCCTCTGACACTAGTTACTTTTTGCTTCGATAACTGTTATCACGTTTTGTTTTTTTTTTAAAAACCTCCCCTTTCTTTTCGGATGGTTGAGCGTCCCACTTAACGAGCCATTAATATCATTTTCTCACTCTACCACCACTTTCTTCTTCAACCTCCATCTTTGTATTTCATCTTTCCTCCAAATCCTCTGTTCAGGCCCCAAAACTTTCTCCCGAAGTAGAGAAGAAACCCAGAAGAAAAGAAGGTACCCACAACAACAAAAAAAGCAAGTCGCTTTCTTGCCCCAAATTCTCTAGCCTAGGTAATTTTCATCACCAATTAGACGCCCAAATTGATCGAATCTACTCCATAATTTTAAATTTTAGCTTTATGCATGCTTCTTTATGTCGATTTCTACTTTTCGTATTGTCGTTTTGCATGTATCAAACTAGTTAACTTAACAACTTAATTTTTTCACATCTTTCGCCTATCTGTGTATTTTCTTCTTCGATTTAGCCTTTACAGTAATGTATTTCCAGATTGACAAACCCAGGTTGCTGCTATTTTGTTTTCAGAGTCGTGTGTGTGTTGAACAATTTATAGCGGTTCAGATTGTATTACTACTTTGAATACTAGTTTGATTATTAGTCGTTTACAAGTGTGTCGAATACTTTTTCTTTAATTAGATCTGTATTGACAAATAACTACTTGTTATAGGTAGTTGACTATGGGTGATACGAATCTACCCAAACGTTTATTCAAAACGGGGCATGAACCAAAGGGCGACAACAAACTCAACACATACTACCAGCTTAATTATATTGAAGCCGTTAAATTTTCTCTCGAAGATGACGACATGGAAAGGATACAGAACTCCCAATTTGGGAAACTGATTAATATCGGGAACCAAGTAGCAACGTCTGTCCGATTTCTCCACTTCCTCCTATCTAGGCAGCTTGTCATCAGGAAGCATCACGAAATCTAGGTCCTGTTTGGTAATCAACCGATTAGGTTCTCGATCAGGAAGTTTGCTATTGCTACAGGTTTAAGCTGCTCAGATATTAATGAGGCCATTCCTCAAGCAGAAGAAGGGGAATTGTCGAAGTACATGAACCAAATGTTTGCAACGGAAGCGAACCCTACACCTCTTTGGATCATGAACAAACTTTTAGGCAAACCTTACAAGAACAAAGAAATCAGGTAATAGACGGTTACTTTTAATTAACTATCTTGCTTTCTGTTTCAACATTCTTTTTCTGATTACTAGTTTATACATTCACGTAGCAGTAGTCGACTACTTTTAATTAGCTACCTTGTTGTCAGGTTCAAATTAGCTCTCTTGTTACTTGTTGAGGGAGTTCTTTGTCCAACATCCAAGCAGTCCAAGATCAATGGAGATCTAGTTGTGATGGTCCAAAATACTGAATGCTTTCTAAACTATCCATGGGGTCGCAAGTCTTTTGATATGACTCTAGACCATATCAAGAGTCGGACCGCCACTTTTTCAAACCTTTGTCAAGCTTCTTGTGCCATTAACGGTTTCCCTCACGCTTTACAAATGGTTGTCTTGCTTTCTGCTCCCATCATTTTATCTAAGAAAATCAAAGGCAAGTCTTCAAAACTTATTCTAGCTGATGATGATGCTGAGGAAGATACTGTCCAGATAAATCGGCTTGGTACCCAGAAATCAATAACTATACCCTTGCCTTACGTCAAAACGCTAGATAAAGATGGGAAGGTACATGGTTTTGTTCAAAAGTAGTCGTCTACCTTTCAATATAGTCGGGGTTTAAGTTGTCTCTAAACCCCATTGTATTCGGCTAACTAGTAGTTGTCTACCTTTCAGGTCTCAGCTAAAGCAATAATCGATGACCCGGATGAAATTTTAAACGAAAACGAAATTGGTTACGATGATGAAGTGGAGGACAACCGCGTCGATAACCTCCTGGAAGCTATTAAGCGTGGCGAAGTGTTCACGATGAAGTCTTGGATTGGTGGTGCAAAGGCAAGCGATCATTTGAAGTTGACAAAAGGTCAAACATCCACCACGGATACGGCACCTCCAAGTGATATAAATGTTGAACGTCTAATCGAAGATGTTGCTACTGCTTTTCTCAAGAAATCCGAGGAAGCGAATAAACCACTTTTGGATCAGATGAATACTGTAAATAAGAACATCGCTCTCCTATATATAGAATTTCAATCCAAGTTCAGTACACTTTCTGCAGAGATTAGTAATCTCAGGAGATCTGACATCAGTTTTATTCCACCTCCTAAACCGCCGTTAAACCCCTGTACAACAACTGTTTCTTCTCAAGAGAAAGTTGGTTCGGCACCTGCAACTGATGGAAAAGCAGGTGTGTCTGCTTCTGAAGATGATAGTGGAGACGAAACAGAAACAGGTGATGATTCTTCCGAAGAAAACCAAAACCAGAACAAGGAAATACCTTGCAATCAACAAGAGGTTCAGGCGAACAAAGAGAAGCAGGTACCCAACTTTGTTATCTATGTATAGCCAACTATACTTATAGCCAACTATAAGTATTTTCAATTTGTTGTTTTATAACTATATTCAGTCGATGGACGCTGTTATATTCACATGTCTACTTGCATGTACACTAATCAGCAGGCTCTAGGGGAGGCTATGATCAAACGATCTGCTGAAGGTGGTTGAGAAACTGGTAAATACATCTACTACATGCTAGTGCGATTAATTTACGGGAATGAAGAATTGCAAAAGCGCGGGCTAATTCTAACTAGAGAAGTGGCAAAGAAATTTCGAAAGCAAATAAACGCCAGAGAAGTACTACCTTGGCCAGATGAACCAATTAACTTTTGGTTAGAGAAGGAAAAGGAAGTAGATCTCAACAGCGTCACAAAGTGCGGATGTGCTTCTATAAATCGATGGCTATGCTATTGGGATGAACGGTGGAAGCCACCTACCATGTGCAATGGATGCTTCTGGACCTTAGAAACGATGTTGTTTTGCAAACTAGCTAGAACCAATTTTGGCATATGGCCTAGACTTTTATAAAAACATTGGTAAGGACCCCTTTGTAATGGTGTATTTCCTCCAGTAATATTATAAGACCTTAACTCATACTTTAGTATGGCATCTCAATTATACGACTATTATCTTGTAACTTATTTAGTCAATGTATTTGTTTTTTTATTGATAAATAGTTCGTTTATTTAATAACTTGCTGTCGTAGAAAAAGTAGCCGACTACTATCCTTTATTTTATAACTTAATTCCATAGACAGATGATTACTCGCTGTCTCAAATACGGCCCAAGTCCAAATTACCAAATTGCCACCATAACGTTAAAAAATCCCTCTGACACTAGTTACTTTTTGCTTCGATAACTGTTATCACGTTTTGTTTTTTTTTTAAAAACCTCCCCTTTCTTTTCGGATGGTTGAGCGTCCCACTTAACGAGCCATTAATATCATTTTCTCACTCTACCACCACTTTCTTCTTCAACCTCCATCTTTGTATTTCATCTTTCCTCCAAATCCTCTGTTCAGGCCCCAAAACTTTCTCCCGAAGTAGAGAAGAAACCCAGAAGAAAAGAAGGTACCCACAACAACAAAAAAAAGCAAGTCGCTTTCTTGCCCCAAATTCTCTAGCCTAGGTAATTTTCATCACCAATTAGACGCCCAAATTGATCGAATCTACTCCATAATTTTAAATTTTAGCTTTATGCATGCTTCTTTATGTCGATTTCTACTTTTCGTATTGTCGTTTTGCATGTATCAAACTAGTTAACTTAACAACTTAATTTTTTCACATCTTTCGCCTATCTGTGTATTTTCTTCTTCGATTTAGCCTTTACAGTAATGTATTTCCAGATTGACAAACCCAGGTTGCTGCTATTTTGTTTTCAGAGTCGTGTGTGTGTTGAACAATTTATAGCGGTTCAGATTGTATTACTACTTTGAATACTAGTTTGATTATTAGTCGTTTACAAGTGTGTCGAATACTTTTTCTTTAATTAGATCTGTATTGACAAATAACTACTTGTTATAGGTAGTTGACTATGGGTGATACGAATCTACCCAAACGTTTATTCAAAACGGGGCATGAACCAAAGGGCGACAACAAACTCAACACATACTACCAGCTTAATTATATTGAAGCCGTTAAATTTTCTCTCGAAGATGACGACATGGAAAGGATACAGAACTCCCAATTTGGGAAACTGATTAATATCGGGAACCAAGTAGCAACGTCTGTCCGATTTCTCCACTTCCTCCTATCTAGGCAGCTTGTCATCAGGAAGCATCACGAAATCTAGGTCCTGTTTGGTAATCAACCGATTAGGTTCTCGATCAGGGAGTTTGCTATTGCTACAGGTTTAAGCTGCTTAGATATTAATGAGGCCATTCCTCAAGCAGAAGAAGGGGAATTGTCGAAGTACATGAACCAAATGTTTGCAACGGAAGCGAACCCTACACCTCTTTGGATCATGAACAAACTTTTAGGCAAACCTTACAAGAACAAAGAAATCAGGTAATAGACGGTTACTTTTAATTAACTATCTTGCTTTCTGTTTCAACATTCTTTTTCTGATTACTAGTTTATACATTCACGTAGCAGTAGTCGACTACTTTTAATTAGCTACCTTGTTGTCAGGTTCAAATTAGCTCTCTTGTTACTTGTTGAGGGAGTTCTTTGTCCAACATCCAAGCAGTCCAAGATCAATGGAGATCTAGTTGTGATGGTCCAAAATACTGAATGCTTTCTAAACTATCCATGGGGTCGCAAGTCTTTTGATATGACTCTAGACCATATCAAGAGTCGGACCGCCACTTTTTCAAACCTTTGTCAAGCTTCTTGTGCCATTAACGGTTTCCCTCACGCTTTACAAATGGTTGTCTTGCTTTCTGCTCCCATCATTTTATCTAAGAAAATCAAAGGCAAGTCTTCAAAACTTATTCTAGCTGATGATGATGCTGAGGAAGATACTGTCCAGATAAATCGGCTTGGTACCCAGAAATCAATAACTATACCCTTGCCTTACGTCAAAACGCTAGATAAAGATGGGAAGGTACATGGTTTTGTTCAAAAGTAGTCGTCTACCTTTCAATATAGTCGGGGTTTAAGTTGTCTCTAAACCCCATTGTATTCGGCTAACTAGTAGTTGTCTACCTTTCAGGTCTCAGCTAAAGCAATAATCGATGACCCGGATGAAATTTTAAACGAAAACGAAATTGGTTACGATGATGAAGTGGAGGACAACCGCGTCGATAACCTCCTGGAAGCTATTAAGCGTGGCGAAGTGTTCACGATGAAGTCTTGGATTGGTGGTGCAAAGGCAAGCGATCATTTGAAGTTGACAAAAGGTCAAACATCCACCACGGATACGGCACCTCCAAGTGATATAAATGTTGAACGTCTAATCGAAGATGTTGCTACTGCTTTTCTCAAGAAATCCGAGGAAGCGAATAAACCACTTTTGGATCAGATGAATACTGTAAATAAGAACATCGCTCTCCTATATATAGAATTTCAATCCAAGTTCAGTACACTTTCTGCAGAGATTAGTAATCTCAGGAGATCTGACATCAGTTTTATTCCACCTCCTAAACCGCCGTTAAACCCCTGTACAACAACTGTTTCTTCTCAAGAGAAAGTTGGTTCGGCACCTGCAACTGATGGAAAAGCAGGTGTGTCTGCTTCTGAAGATGATAGTGGAGACGAAACAGAAACAGGTGATGATTCTTCCGAAGAAAACCAAAACCAGAACAAGGAAATACCTTGCAATCAACAAGAGGTTCAGGCGAACAAAGAGAAGCAGGTACCCAACTTTGTTATCTATGTATAGCCAACTATACTTATAGCCAACTATAAGTATTTTCAATTTGTTGTTTTATAACTATATTCAGTCGATGGACGCTGTTATATTCACATGTCTACTTGCATGTACACTAATCAGCAGGCTCTAGGGGAGGCTATGATCAAACGATCTGCTGAAGGTGGTTGAGAAACTGGTAAATACATCTACTACATGCTAGTGCGATTAATTTACGGGAATGAAGAATTGCAAAAGCGCGGGCTAATTCTAACTAGAGAAGTGGCAAAGAAATTTCGAAAGCAAATAAACGCCAGAGAAGTACTACCTTGGCCAGATGAACCAATTAACTTTTGGTTAGAGAAGGAAAAGGAAGTAGATCTCAACAGCGTCACAAAGTGCGGATGTGCTTCTATAAATCGATGGCTATGCTATTGGGATGAACGGTGGAAGCCACCTACCATGTGCAATGGATGCTTCTGGACCTTAGAAACGATGTTGTTTTGCAAACTAGCTAGAACCAATTTTGGCATATGGCCTAGACTTTTATAAAAACATTGGTAAGGACCCCTTTGTAATGGTGTATTTCCTCCAGTAATATTATAAGACCTTAACTCATACTTTAGTATGGCATCTCAATTATACGACTATTATCTTGTAACTTATTTAGTCAATGTATTTGTTTTTTTATTGATAAATAGTTCGTTTATTTAATAACTTGCTGTCGTAGAAAAAGTAGCCGACTACTATCCTTTATTTTATAACTTAATTCCATAGACAGATGATTACTCGCTGTCTCAAATACGGCCCAAGTCCAAATTACCAAATTGCCACCATAACGTTAAAAAATCCCTCTGACACTAGTTACTTTTTGCTTCGATAACTGTTATCACGTTTTGTTTTTTTTTTAAAAACCTCCCCTTTCTTTTCGGATGGTTGAGCGTCCCACTTAACGAGCCATTAATATCATTTTCTCACTCTACCACCACTTTCTTCTTCAACCTCCATCTTTGTATTTCATCTTTCCTCCAAATCCTCTGTTCAGGCCCCAAAACTTTCTCCCGAAGTAGAGAAGAAACCCAGAAGAAAAGAAGGTACCCACAACAACAAAAAAAGCAAGTCGCTTTCTTGCCCCAAATTCTCTAGCCTAGGTAATTTTCATCACCAATTAGACGCCCAAATTGATCGAATCTACTCCATAATTTTAAATTTTAGCTTTATGCATGCTTCTTTATGTCGATTTCTACTTTTCGTATTGTCGTTTTGCATGTATCAAACTAGTTAACTTAACAACTTAATTTTTTCACATCTTTCGCCTATCTGTGTATTTTCTTCTTCGATTTAGCCTTTACAGTAATGTATTTCCAGATTGACAAACCCAGGTTGCTGCTATTTTGTTTTCAGAGTCGTGTGTGTGTTGAACAATTTATAGCGGTTCAGATTGTATTACTACTTTGAATACTAGTTTGATTATTAGTCGTTTACAAGTGTGTCGAATACTTTTTCTTTAATTAGATCTGTATTGACAAATAACTACTTGTTATAGGTAGTTGACTATGGGTGATACGAATCTACCCAAACGTTTATTCAAAACGGGGCATGAACCAAAGGGCGACAACAAACTCAACACATACTACCAGCTTAATTATATTGAAGCCGTTAAATTTTCTCTCGAAGATGACGACATGGAAAGGATACAGAACTCCCAATTTGGGAAACTGATTAATATCGGGAACCAAGTAGCAACGTCTGTCCGATTTCTCCACTTCCTCCTATCTAGGCAGCTTGTCATCAGGAAGCATCACGAAATCTAGGTCCTGTTTGGTAATCAACCGATTAGGTTCTCGATCAGGAAGTTTGCTATTGCTACAGGTTTAAGCTGCTCAGATATTAATGAGGCCATTCCTCAAGCAGAAGAAGGGGAATTGTCGAAGTACATGAACCAAATGTTTGCAACGGAAGCGAACCCTACACCTCTTTGGATCATGAACAAACTTTTAGGCAAACCTTACAAGAACAAAGAAATCAGGTAATAGACGGTTACTTTTAGTTAACTATCTTGCTTTCTGTTTCAACATTCTTTTTCTGATTACTAGTTTATACATTCACGTAGCAGTAGTCGACTACTTTTAATTAGCTACCTTGTTGTCAGGTTCAAATTAGCTCTCTTGTTACTTGTTGAGGGAGTTCTTTGTCCAACATCCAAGCAGTCCAAGATCAATGGAGATCTAGTTGTGATGGTCCAAAATACTGAATGCTTTCTAAACTATCCATGGGGTCGCAAGTCTTTTGATATGACTCTAGACCATATCAAGAGTCGGACCGCCACTTTTTCAAACCTTTGTCAAGCTTCTTGTGCCATTAACGGTTTCCCTCACGCTTTACAAATGGTTGTCTTGCTTTCTGCTCCCATCATTTTATCTAAGAAAATCAAAGGCAAGTCTTCAAAACTTATTCTAGCTGATGATGATGCTGAGGAAGATACTGTCCAGATAAATCGGCTTGGTACCCAGAAATCAATAACTATACCCTTGCCTTACGTCAAAACGCTAGATAAAGATGGGAAGGTACATGGTTTTGTTCAAAAGTAGTCGTCTACCTTTCAATATAGTCGGGGTTTAAGTTGTCTCTAAACCCCATTGTATTCGGCTAACTAGTAGTTGTCTACCTTTCAGGTCTCAGCTAAAGCAATAATCGATGACCCGGATGAAATTTTAAACGAAAACGAAATTGGTTACGATGATGAAGTGGAGGACAACCGCGTCGATAACCTCCTGGAAGCTATTAAGCGTGGCGAAGTGTTCACGATGAAGTCTTGGATTGGTGGTGCAAAGGCAAGCGATCATTTGAAGTTGACAAAAGGTCAAACATCCACCACGGATACGGCACCTCCAAGTGATATAAATGTTGAACGTCTAATCGAAGATGTTGCTACTGCTTTTCTCAAGAAATCCGAGGAAGCGAATAAACCACTTTTGGATCAGATGAATACTGTAAATAAGAACATCGCTCTCCTATATATAGAATTTCAATCCAAGTTCAGTACACTTTCTGCAGAGATTAGTAATCTCAGGAGATCTGACATCAGTTTTATTCCACCTCCTAAACCGCCGTTAAACCCCTGTACAACAACTGTTTCTTCTCAAGAGAAAGTTGGTTCGGCACCTGCAACTGATGGAAAAGCAGGTGTGTCTGCTTCTGAAGATGATAGTGGAGACGAAACAGAAACAGGTGATGATTCTTCCGAAGAAAACCAAAACCAGAACAAGGAAATACCTTGCAATCAACAAGAGGTTCAGGCGAACAAAGAGAAGCAGGTACCCAACTTTGTTATCTATGTATAGCCAACTATACTTATAGCCAACTATAAGTATTTTCAATTTGTTGTTTTATAACTACACCAGGTAACATCTGGAGATGAAGAAGAAGAAGAAAGTTCATCGGACGAGGAAGATGATGAATCCGACGCTGATAAAATTATCCAAAAAGTTATAAACACTGACTTTGATACACAAGAGGTAATTACTTTTCGTATTTGTCTAATAGTATTTGAATACTAATATTCTCAAAGTTATAAATGTGGATACCAATTTGCTATTAATTTTATATAGGAATTGGAAGAGGAAGCGCAGTTGATGGCAACCGACGAAGGAGACGACAATATTCAGGTCATTACAGAAACCAACAAGGAGCCAGTCCCGTCCAAGGCAACTGTCCCGACAACTGTCCCTGGAGCAACTGTCCCGTCCAAGGCAACTGTCCCGTCTAAAAACAGAAAACCAGCTTCTACTTCAGAAGAAGAGACCACTGGAGAAGACACAACTGGTGATGAATATGAAACTGGTGAGGATTCTTCCGAATAAGAACAAATTCCTGACAAAAACGTGAGCAAAGAAAACGTAGCCAAGCAACAGGATCAGGGGATAAAAGAAAAAAAGGTTTCAAAGTTTTCTCTTTCTGTAGTAGTCGACTACCTATAACCAACTACAAAGAATTCAACTATATTGGTAGACAACTATATTATAACTACACTTACTTTTATTTAATGTTTCTAACTCCCCCAGGCAACAGTCTCCACCAAGGCAACATGCTCCACTAAAGCAGCAGTAGGTGCAAAGGCAACAGGCTCCACCAAACCGGCAGCAGGTGCAAAGGCAACAGGCTCCACCAAAGCAACAGGATCAACCAAGGTAATTAACCAGCAACAGGTACCTAAGTAGTCTACTACTTTTATAGTTGTCTATTAGTCTCCAACTACTTGTATAAGTATTCACTTACATTTTTTCATCATTTTCAGGCAACAGACTCCATAACCAATGCTCCACCATTGGTTCCAGTAGGTATTACTGAACCAAAATTCTCATTGGGCCTGACTCAAGATGCAAAAACTCCACCTCCCGCACCTCCAGCTCAACGCAAAAGTAGTAGACAACGCCTTGCTTCATCAACATTTGCAGATTTTGTGACCGGTAACATAAGGCCCAAAATAAACCACGAACTCGCTCTTATATTTGTGAGCCCCAGTCCTGATGAAATATCTATGCTACATTCGGCCATCAATGCATCACCGTAAGAAAACATTTTTTACAGTATAATGACTATTTATAGGTCTTACTATACTAGTCTTCTAACCATACTTTTATAGGTCTGACCGTATCTTCCCACCATGGAACGGGCTTACGTTATCTATCACCGATTTTAAGGAAATGATCTCCCAGGATTCCCCGATGTCTGTTCGTGTAAGTTCACCAAATTTATATGTTTATTAATCGTAGTCAACTACTTCCATAGACGATTACTAATGGTTGACTATATATTCAGTCGATGGACGCTGTTATTTTCTTAATTCGCCATAATATTGCATCTACATCGACATCCTCCCTCAAGGGTTATGACTACTTGGCGTACGAGTTCGTCAGATTAATTGCTAACCTCCAAATTCAGAGCAAGAAACTCCCTGACGTATCAAACGAGGCTGTCACATATGTGAAAACAAGAAGGGAGTGGTGCAAAGATGTCTTTATGCTGTACTGCCCATATCTGCTGGACAATGGTCATTGGGTTGGCCTATCCATCGACCTGGACAGCCACAGCATAGGCGTTCTATCAAGCAAGCAAAGGGTGCCTGACTCTGAGATTATGAGTTATGTTACTCCCTTAGCACAAAAATTTTCATTCTTCATTCGGAAAGCTGCTTACAACTCAGAGATGAAGACTATGTCCACTAAACCGTTCATCATTAATATCGGGAAGCCACTAATGCCGAAAGAAAAATCAGGTAAGCTGCATCTTCAAAATAGTTGACTATTCCATGCTAACTTATTATTAGAATAGTTATAACTGTAGCCGACTACTATTACAGAAAATTCTGGGATACACACACTTATGCTACTCGACTTGAAGTCATCCGGCCAGATTTCCCTCTCTCCTCATGTTACTGAAGCCGTCGTACGTGATGCATCTCTGAAGTACCCTTTCTCTCTGTTCAAAGAGATCGACCATAGTGGTACTACTTAGAGCATTATGTGAAATTATGACTTGTGTGCTGTTTTGGTTATCTCTTATCTGTAAACTTATGTAAAACTATCCTAAGTTTGTTTTATGTGTAAATTATCTGTCTATCAATGTAAACTTATACAATATGTTACTTTCCTCAGTTTATGTTTTCCAACGATTGGTGTTGTTTGTAAAAACATCTAACTACTAATATTCATCTACTTCAACATATTTCTAACTATTTTTATTGTTTCTTCCAAACGTACCTATTTATTATAATCCAATTACTATATTGTAGAATTCTAGTTCTGTCATTACTTAAAGTATCAGTCTAGTAGTATTCAACTATTATTATTTGGATGGTATCTATTTTTTATTTCTAATCGTCAATTTATCTGACTACTAGTATTCAACAACTTCATCATATTGACTAACTACTTTTTCATGTAGTTAGTATTCAACTAACTAAACATATCAGTCTACTTATAATCATCTACTTGTTATTCATACATTTATTCATAAAACAACAACCAGACAAAATTGCTTAATATAAGAAGACGGATAATTGCCATTAAATATGGGAGTTTTAAACAACTAGAGAGTATTATGCCAATCAGGCTAACTTAAGTAATTCCAAAACCTGATGCATTGTACCAAAAGCAAATCATCAAAATAGTTAATAATTCCCCATACTAATAAGGATTACAAGTGATTTGATGTGCATCAATTCCGCTTCTCCCATGGCAAAAACACAATAAGTTTCCTTCACCTCTCCCGCCTAGGTAATTTGCAAGACGCCCTGTTGTGTCCTTTTCCAAGACACCTACTGCAAACTCTCGTAGCCTTCTTCGCCCGCCGCTAATTCAAAAGGTAGCCAACTTTAGAATTATATCCACTAAAATAGTCAACTACTTTTTATTAACAAATAGTCAACTGCATATGTTTTACCTTGAATTCTCCTCTTGAGAGGATCCTTTGTTTCTTTGGTCGACCTGGTGGGCGCCTCATCACCGGCGGTAGGAGATCTACATTACCAGAAACTACTGGTGTCGGAACCGGATGAAACACACCTTCATAGATTGTTTTCTGAATGCAGTTATGTACACAATTCCGACCAGCTTGTCTGTTGTGTAATTACTATAAGATAAGGCTGCTAAAGCGTGGTTACAAGGTATCTGGATCATTTGGTACTCTCTGCAGCTGCACATCCCTTTTGCTAAATTCACTTCGAACCTCACTCCCTTAGGGTCTCTGTGATACCCCATATCCAAAATACGGTCATCGGGCAGCAGAAAGTCAACCAGGGGCAAAATTGTCATTTTTGCCAAGTGAGGGGCAAAATGGTAGTTTTGCCAAAGTTCGAGACGGAAGCCGAGACGGGCCAAATATTCTTATGTTTCAACATAAAGAATGTTTAGAAGACCAGAATTGGAAGAAACGGAGCAGAAACGTGTTTTACGGCTTGTCGGGAATGGAAACCGACAAAACCCGAAGAAACTTCAAAAATTCATAACCGGAGTTACGTAAGTCCGAATGGAGTGATTCGACTTTCTAAATTCATATAATTTCATGGAGAATCTGATTTTGGGGATTTGAAGATTTATGGGAACATCCAGAGGGCTTTTAAAATATTAAACCCAAGATCGAGAAAAACCGAAGCTACGGGTTAAGGCGGTTTAAGGGTTAGTTAAGCATGGTTTAGGAAGGGTTTTTGGAAACAAAAACACTCAGAAGGTACATTTGTAATTGCCCAGGGTCGCCACATACCCTAGTGATGTGTCAATGCATGGTGTTGGTTCATGCATCTTGTTACATGCAAGGATTAAGCAAGTATGTGAGGAGAAAAACTTCATTTTTGCTATCAAAAACCTCTCTCTAAACACAACCCACGCCCTTACCTCTCTCCTCTCTCTCCAGATTCATCTGGAAAACCCAGAAATTCCCTATGCATCTTCAAAGAAACTCAAGAACATTCAAAGTGTTCTTGAGTGTTCTTCATATCCTTTTACACCAAAAATCCCATAACTCTCTCAATATAAACCCAAATCCACTTCTGCAAAGTGCTATAGCTTCCTCTCTCCCTCATCTACAATCTCCAGCCAGCCACCGTCGTCGTCGTTGCCGGAGCTCGCCGGAATCTGGCCGGAAAGCATCCGCGGATTAGGGTTTTGGTGGATATCTCTCTTCCTTCACCAGATCTGAATGTTTTGAAGCCATGGATGGCTAGATCTTTTCTTTGCGGTCAGTTTGATAGGTGGATCGTCTTCTGAGTCACCGGAAAAAAGAGGTGAACCGGCCGGTCAACTCCGGACCACCGTCGGTCAACGCCGGAGAAGTCGCCGGAGCCGGTCACCGGAGAAGCTCAACCGCCGCCAATCTTCAGCCGGTTCTTTAAGGAGTGTGATGGGATGGTTTTATTCAAGATTTGGGTTGGTTTAAGGCTGGTTTAGCCTTGGTCAACGGTAAGGTCAAACCGGTCAATGTTTGACCAAAACCGGTTTAACCTAACCGGTTCTAATTAGACCGGTTCAGTTGGTTCTGATGGTTCAGTGGTTCAACCGGTTTGGTTTGGGAAGTCAACCGGTTCAAGTCAAAGTCAACGGTCAACAGTCAAAGTCAACGGTCAACCGGAGGTCAAAGTCAACGATGTGGTCAACGCCGGTCAACGCGTTGACTCCGGCCATTGACTACTTGCGGTTCATGTCAGGGTGTTCGGGAAGCCTCGGGGTTCGAGTTCGTGCGTATGGGAAGTTCGGGTTTCAGTTCGGAGGTCTCGGGATTCATACCGCGTCAGACCGTCATTCCGCGCCTATCTCACTGTGAGTCGGCTCACAAACCTTTAGATTCATTTAGACCGAGAATCGAGAAACCGTAGTGCTAGGCTTGCATACCCGTTAATTAACCTGATTAGTAATTAATAATTAATTGGACGTTTAATGTTAAACCGGTTAGGATCGGATAAGCATGTTAGGGTTTAAAGAATTACAAAGGTTAATCAATTGTGTGACTCTAGGTTGTTAGTAATGATTGGGTGATTCATTCATATAGACCGTTGTTTAGGACCGTATATGCATCTATATATGTATAAGAACGATGATTAATGAATCTATATACGGGAATTAAGACGACATTAAAATATGAGTTAAACCTAAACAGGCGTATAGAATATTGTAACGGGATCGGGGTTTAGGTTTAATAGCGGGATTGGGAAATGAATAAAGTTAAGTAATAATGAGACGTCGGGGAGTTAGTAAGTTTACTAACTCTAAACCGACAGATCGAGAAGTTAATAAAAGATATCTAGAATGGGTTAAATAAGGAATGTGGTGAGTTTGTAAGCCGTCTACGGGTTAGCAATCCGCTAACCCAAGGTAGCGGATGAGAATGGATTAAAAGACTTAGAAACCCTAATAAGCATGCTTGTGTTGTGATTGTGTGATTGTGTGATTGTGTGATTGTGTGATTGTGTGATTGATTGTGATTGCGTGATTGTATTGCTGTTGTTGTGAGCTTTGTGTGCAGGCTTGTTAGACTGCTCGGTGTTGGGCCGAGCAGTTGCTGTGGATACTTACTCCGGTCATGGGACCGGGTAAGTTAGTGGTACTGACTAGGTATCTTACCTAGTCAGAGCGGTGAGATTGGTAGTGTAGAGGCTTGCGGAATGGTTGGGGTTTGCTATTATTATTGATATTGACTGCGTGATCTGTGCTAGAGTCCCAGCGAGCTTTGCGTGTTTATATTTCTGCACTAGGACTCTAGGGTGCGATAGATTCCGCAAGCCTAGGTTTTGTTTACTTTCCGGTACTTCCGACCCGATTGGATCCTCGGGTTTTACCTAACCGGGTCATGGTGATTCCGGTTACGGTGTTAACCTACTGGGTGACGCCGGTAGGTGTGTGATTCGGAGAATACGAGGTCATGTCCTAGGGCCGAATCACATGGAAACTCTGGCTATCTAGGGGTAGTCCGAGTCACCGCGTATCGATGGACGGAGAACGGTGTCCTATTCGTGGAACCTTGTGTACACATTTAGGAGTCGTGGGTTAGTTACCATATAGGTGACAATGTAAACCCGTGGAAGTTACCGAGTTCGTAGGGCCCAGTGTTGTTTGATATTTCTTTTGTTGCGCGATAGATAGATCGAGTCCAATCGAGGACATGTGCCGCAGTGCCTTCGACTTCCCTTAATTCTCTTTATCTTTGACATTGGTTGTGTGTGTGGGTTTATCACGACATGGTAGTGCGTGATCGACCATTTATTCCTGTTGATTGTTATTTTGGGTTTTGGGACGGGAATCTGTAGTTCTAAATAGACTAGAAGCCATTAGTGGGGAGCCGATTCACTGGGTGATCTTAGATCGCTCATTAGACTCTTTTTTTGTTTTTCAGGTTTAGCAGCGACGGGCGCGGGAGATCCTCGGTGTAGTATCGGGATTGCTTGTGGCGAGATTTGATTCGGGATTTGATTGTTTTATTTCGGTTCGGCTTTGGCGCCATTTTGTGATTTTGATTGGTTGTGCATTTGACTATTTTGTATATTTGACTTGACGATTGTTTGTGAAATTCTATTAAACGTTGTGCTTAACGTTTGATTACTCAAAAATGAAATTGTTTCCCTGATATGAGGTTACGTCCGAACCGACACAACTCACCGAAGTGGTACAAGGTGTACAACTTGTATTACGGAAGTGAGGATAGCGAGGTCAAAGATGGATTAGTGCGAGCCTTTGTCTCAAACCGATCCGTCTCTGACTTCGTCCTGTGACGAACTTTTCCTGTTCGACTTGCTCGGGTTCGATCGGTCATGTTCTTGTTTGATTGTTGGCCGGTCAGCTCGACGGTCAGCGGAGAATGGTAAAGGGGCGTTACAGTCTCTCACCTCAAACTCTTCGCAGTTAAGAACGGTCACCTACATTTAGACATATACATATGTTAAACTACACACAGATGAATACTTTATATACCGTAGCTGTCTACGTACGTGGCTGACTACATTAAATACTTACTTTCATATTAGTGTTGTCAGTGAAATTACATCTAGAAGTTCTCTGAATTTTGGCGTTAAGGTGCTATCATCTGATGAGGCTGCTGCTTTTCTCCTCCCAAACTAACTTATCAGACTCATTCTTATAGCTTCAAGCATCAAGATAAGTGGAAACTCTCTACACTCTTTTAAAACCTTGTTTAATGACTCAACAACGTTGGTTGTCATCAAATTGTATCTTTCACCCATGCAGTATGAACGTGTCCAGTGTGGTAGCCCCAAATCAAGTAGGTATTGAGCGCACTCAGGATTCACAGATTGGAGTTCTGCAAATATTTGAGAAAACTCTAAAACGGTATAAGCTTTAGCTACTCTAACCACTAGTGAAGGCAACCGGCTTTCCCTAAACTTTGTTGTTACATTCCTCACTAGATGCACTAAACAAGCTCCATGTCCAGCTAGAGGATACACCTATAAACACAAGGTTCAGAAATATCATCAGATATTCAACTATAATTAACAAGTAGTCGTAGACAATTACTTTTCATCGACTACAACTACGTTACCTGTCTTAACCCCTTGTAAATGCTTGAATGTCTGTCTGACACAAACATTAAACAACTATCATCGTTTATGATTTTCTTTAGGCATTGGAAGAACCATACATAGGATGCATCGTTTTCACTGCCGACTACCCCATAAGCTATTGGAAAATTTTGGAAGTTTCCATCTTGTGCACTAGCACAAAGAAGACATCCACCATAGCGTCCAGCTAGATGAGTCTCGTCAATGAGCAATACCGGCCTCAGGAATTTAAGCCCAGCAATTGAGGGAGCGAATGAAAGGAATAGATACTTGAACCGCTTACTACCATTCTTGTCAACATCATATAATGTTTCACAAACTGTGCCGGGTTTGAGTTTTTCAGGTTCTCGACATAGGATGGCAGCAACGCGAAGCTACCTGCCACTGAGCCGAATGATTTTTCCATAGCGATTTCCCTACACCTCCACGCTTTCCAGTACGAGATGTTTACCTTAAATAGACAACCATTTTTGTCAGAAATATTTATACCTCAATTCTCGACTACTGTTAGTATTCAAAAAATAGTAGTTGTCTATCAAAACGCTATTTACCTTGAAATCTTCCTGCATTATCCTTTGAATCTCAATGGGACCTGGTCCTTTGCGTCCATCAATAAATCTAGTACGAATTAACTCCCCAATTACTTGTGTCGTAGCTTGTCTGTGGTACTGACGCCTATCGTCAATCGGACATGTGTGTTTGAAGTTTGCCGTTTTGATCTGGAAGTTTCCAGTACGGTCCATCATAGATGCATACACACGGCAGGGACACTTTTCGCTAATGCACATGAAGTCCATGTAAGTTGGTGTTGATCGTGGAGTTTTGAAATGGAACTTTTTGTTAATCGCGTGTAAAGCCATCTTCAGTTTGCACTCAGCTTTGTTCCTAAATATCCTTCCCACAAATATACCGACACCCTCGTAGCTAACATCATCCAAAGCATCGTCTATGTCTAAATAAAAACATTCATCAATGGCGCAAAATAATAGTTGCCTACAAATAGATAACTACGCTAAATAAGTAGTTAGGAAAAAGTAGGCGTCTACATACCATCCCCTGGCAATTCATCAACAATTGGTGGAGCATCTCTTCCAAACATAGCTGGCGGCTCTTCCGTGTCTTCGAAAACTCCATCAATCGTTTCTTTTGCGCAGCTAAACCTCATTGACTGTTGTGTACTGCTCTCAGGTTCTTCATCAGCTTCTTCACCTGAGTTGTATTCACCTTTGTCCGATTTAAAACCACCAGCATGGTTTTCCTCATCATTTTCGTTTACTGCAAATTCATGCCATTCTTCGTCAGAGTCGTTAGCAGATGTGTCTACACCTTTTCCCTTATCAATATCTTCTCCATCAAGACAGAGTATCGTCATATCTTCCATCTCTTCGAGATTTTCTGGTTCTTGTTCGTCGTTGTCCAAGTCGTTCAATGCGAGCAAAGCTGCAGAGTATACAACTATGTTAGCTATGTTAAAAAGTAGCCAACTATACAGTTCAAAGTATTCAACTAATTATGTATACGGTTACAATCAAAGAACTGATCCCATTAACAATAACCTGACTATTCAACTACTTATAAATACACCTTAGGAATCGACTATCTCACCTTCAATCTCAGCATCTTCAACTTTCTCTTCTAGGTTTTGATACAACACCATAGCTAGTTTATACGTTGCATTTTAGAACAAATAAAAAACAGTGTTAGACCATATCATACCATTATAACCCGATATTATAACACTGTTTAGGTGAATCTTACCACTCTTCTTAGGTGTCATCCCCTTTTCCTCGTTCAAGCAGTCAACCATATCTGTTAACCCATGAAAGTAGTCAACTACTCTAAAATCAGCCACGTTGGAATCAAACAGTAGGCGACTATTTACGAAGAAAACTTACCAACATCATTCTCTGCAATTTCAGTACCTTTCAAAGTCACACACAAGTTGAGTTGATCAATTTCACCTCTCATTTCGACAAACAAGGACACATCGTCGTCGTTTTGAACCAAAACAGGTGGTGCGTCTCTTCCCTCATCCATCAACATGTACTGCGGCCATTGGTATGTTATTTCCACAGCTCGATCTTCTTGGATATTCAACTTTTCTTTGACTATCTTTTCAAGATAGTCATAAGTTGACCTGGAACTCAACCAAATGCCTTTGCTGTTTCCTTTTTTCTCGACCTCGAAACTCCAAGTTCCATTGACAGCTTCACGCCATTTTCCTCTAACCAGCAAAACTGTCTTCCTTCCATCCATCTACAGTGAACGAAAGGTTAGATCTTTAGCAAAGTATTCGACTTTGTCTACAACTCTAAATAGTCGTCTACGATTTTTTGTGACAAAACGAATGTCGGATTCTTACTCTGATAAAACGAGATATTATGTTGTTCAAGGGACCAGATAAGTCTCTATAAGTCGAGGAATGTAGGTGACCCAATGGAGGTGAAGATAGTCCTCCTTGAAATTTTGAGCGGGAAAAAAGAATCGCCAGCTCATCTATGGATAGGTTAGGGGAAAAGTTGTCGACGTTACTGCTCAAAATAAATGGCTAGCGGCCAAAGCTTTCTGAAAAGTGACTGTTGCTTTTCAGCGACCTGTCACTTTCGGTTCAGACTGTCACAGACGAGGTAACAAGGGCATAGTTGTCTGCTTTTGCGTGTGAATTTCATTGTGTCCTGTCATGGACCTAATTTCGTGTATAAACTTTTTATACACCTAATTTTTGACCCAATTCCTAATATTGACCCAATTAACCCTTATTTCTATAAACTAAAAAAAAATTAAAAAAAAAAAATCCAAAAATATATACTAAAAATATCTCCAAAATAAAATATAATCTTCATATAAAGAAGCTTATCTAAAAAATTATTATAATTATGATTTTGTGGTTACAAAATGAATGCACCATATTCAAACACATACTTTCTCAAATTAATTATTAACTATATAATAATAAAAATGTTAATATTAAAAGAGAGAGAGTATAATTTTATATAATAAGGAAAACAACAACAATATAATATAAGCTATTATTTAACTAAAATCATAGTTGAGCGTTCGGTTACCCGTTTAAGTTTGGTTCGGGGTTTTTCAAATTTTGAATTTTTGGGTTTATAACTATAGAACCCATTCAAGGATTTACAATTTTGGGAACGGGTTCGGTTTAGTTACCTGAGGGTTTGATTTGAGTTTGCGTATCTAAAATTACCAAAAATTATTTGAAAAAACTCAAAAAACTGAAAAATACTTGAAGTATTTTAATTATAAAAACACCGTAAAAATCTCTTAGACTACCTAAAAACAACATAAAGTTCCGAAAATATCTATAATACCTAAAAATTTCAATAAAAACTAATCAAACTACTAAAAAATATTCAAAATATCATAATTACCTAAATTTGGATAAACTTCGAGTTATTTCGGGTATTTGTTCGGGTTTAGATTTGGATATGGTATTACGCGATATATGAAATACCTTGACAAAAGATCCACTCAAGTATTTTTCTAGAACAGAATTGAATCGGGATCGGGTTCTCCGAGTTAAGTTCATGTCGGATTTTGGGTTCAGTTACAAACGCTCAATCCTACCTAAAATAATTAAAATAAACATTATTATTATAAAAGATATAAAATGATATGAAAAAACTTTTGTAACTAATTCCCACGCTTAGTGCGGGTTAAAATCTAGTTATCTCTTTAATTACGACTATCATTTGATATTGTCATCCAAAAAATTCGGAGTTCCTTATATAATTTGAGACTAAAGTAAAGTAGTATGTGTTATTGTCCAAATATTTTTTATTATTATTAATTATTGTCTCAATCTTGAGGCCGGTGGTCTTTAAATGAGATAAATAAGTTGTTATATGAGAAGACGCAAGTGGTCCCGTGGTTGTGGTCCACCTCTGCGTCCATCTCATCTGGAGTTCGACTCCACCTTCCTTCCTCCTGCTGGAAGGACTGGGTCAGTGGGCCGGCCCGTTGTGGCCCATACAGCGAAAAAAAAAGTTGTTATATATTATAGTTTAATATAAACTCGAACGAACTTTGAGAGAATTCAGTGTAGAATCAAAATTTAGTACACTACGATAAAAGTGATTTAATCACGAATAAACAATAAGCATAAAAGAAACGATATCAAAACAATTTAACAGAAAGTGTGGAAATCAGAATATATGGAGATTAGATTTGATTTCTTTCTTTAACTCAAAGAATCACTCGTAGTATGACAGGTCAAATCAAGATTTAAGAGTCCTATGATATAACCATAGGAAACCGTATCGCAACACTCGATATCGGTTATGTCGAACATATTTGTAACACCCGTCTCCCGGCAAACCGGAGATGGGGCATTAGGGCACCCGTTGAACCCATTTCGGTCCAACCGGGATGCCAACTCAACTTGTCCCAGGACCCGGCGCTTCCTTCGTATTCAAATACACCAATGATGCCACACGACCGATCAATCCCGCATCCGGACCAGCAAGAAAATGGGGACAGGGAAAGGGAATAGGACTGAGTAACTATTTCAAACACAATTACCCAGCGAGGGCGGATTTAAGGAACCCGCGATCCCGGCTTACGCCAAACAATTACAAAACACAAGTCCTAGGCTAATATCACCTTGCAATCATCACCCGAAGTCTTTCACCATGCAACCTATGTCCAGATACGCTGGACTCCTACCGCCCGAAGCGCAAACAATTCAACAGCCCAGGAACCCGCCATTGGCCCCGGTGCTCAACAACTTGGGGGGCTCGCCAAAACCCCCTTCCGAAGATACAAGGAACACGTACCCAACCTCGATATACGTGTGCCGCCACTCAATACCCTTTCGAGGGCCCTACCACAGTTCTAATTCATACATATCCAACACGCACAAACAACGTTTTCGGTTTAAGCGATAACTTAGCATTCTACGTTATTTCAATCAATCACCGTTATCTCTAGCCTAGGCTACCTAGGAAAGATGGTATTAACAAGGGACTATCGTCCGGAACCGAATGAAGTAAGAAAGGGTCAAGACCGATCCTCACCTTGGCCAAAGAAGAAAAAAGAGTAATTTGGGAATCCCTGACGCCCGAACGGATTTCAGATCTGGAAAGAGGACGGAAAAAGAAGTGAATTAGGCTTTCGTTTTGTTCGAATCGGACTTAGGACGGGCAAGTTATGGCCAATCGAAGTTTGGTTGACTGAAAGTCAACGGTCAGGTCAAGTCAACCGGTTGACCCGGTCAACCCAAACCAAGAATGAACCAGGCCCAAATCCATAACCGGTCCAATTTCCTAAACCAGATCCTAACCAAACTAAAACGGGATGGAATTGATTTAAACCAGGAATTGAATTGAACCAGCTAAACCGGAAATCAAATTGAAATTGGAAAGGGATTGGACCAAACCAGGTTAGACCGAACCAAACCGGTCAACGAGTTGACCCGGTCAAGTTGACACAGCCGGACCGAGTCGACTCGGTCGCCGGCGGCGACTCCCAGTGGCGGACGGCGGCTCTGGTGACCGGCGACGGCGGCGCGTGACGGTGGCGCGGCGGCGCGTGACGAACAGCGGCGGTGCGTCAGATCCACTCGTGGATCTTCCGGTGGTGCGTGCGGGCGCGTCGTAGCTCCTACAAAGGCGTGGTTGGTAGCTACGGCTTCGTCTCGTCGAGAGGAACGCGATGGTGGTCTCGGATTTTCCAGATTCCTCACGGTCAGAAAGATACAAGGCTCTTAGATCTTGGGTTGAAAGGAAACAGATCTGAAACGAGGTTTCAGGATTACCTTCGACATCAAACGATGGAGGAGCTACAGATCTGGTCTCTGGGGGCGGTGGCTGCGACGGTACGGGAGCAGGGCTTCGCCGAGAATCTCTTCTTCTTGGTTTCTCAATGGGTGGCTACTCCTATTTATAAGGAAAAAGGCTAGGGTTTTCAAGAAAGGAATTAGGCTTTTGGGCCTTGGACTTGGGCTTTCTTCTTTTTAATCAAAATTTTTGGGCTCGTGGTTTGGGTATGTTACAATATTAAACTACGATACTCTCGAATTAGACATGAACCTAAAATAGAATGGAATTGAAGGTACTTTTTTGAGTTTTACTCTATGTGATTTTCGTTTAGGATGCTTTACAAGAGAGGTTTAGGGGTCCTATATATAGGTTTAGAAAGGAGGCTCGGTTTAGGAAATAAACCGATTTGTGCAGCAAGTCCGCAGACTTGTCCACCAAGTTTTTCTACTTGGGCCGCACACAAACTTGTCCACCAAATTTTCACAAATTGGAAATATTTCAATCCCACAATTATTTATGGACTTAACTCATTTCTTTTAACAGAAACACATTTTTAATAAAACTCATGTTTTTAACATGTCTTTATTAAAAAAACTATTTCCAACAATCCCTCACATGAATAGAAAATGTCTCTAAACATATGTAGATGCAACTATCTAGACATGCTAAACTTACTAATAGACTCGACCAAACTAGACTTGATTAGACTAAACAGACTTTCGAGAGTATACGAAAATGTAATTGTATCTGAGAGGTAGCATTTTTCAGCTTTGGACCAATCATTTTCAATATCTTTCGGGTTTACTCGGCCAGGGGGTGAACATGATGTCTTGAACCACCCGGACTCTGATGTAAACCGAGACAACAGATATCGCACAGCGACATCTTCTCGTAGAACTATGTTCTCTATTGTGTTCATTTTGAACATGCCTGGTATTCGTGTGTGAAGTTGGAGAGTATAGCCTTACATTCATTCTCCTAGAAACGGTCTCATTTCACACTCACTAGCTGATCTGCCATCAGCTTTCTTTCAAGAAGTATTTGTATGTACTGCACTATTACAAAGTTATGAAATCATTAAAAGCCAACGTTTAATCTCATTACACACATATAACACTATTTTATCATCCTAGGAACTGAGCAAAGTTATGGAATCATTAAATGCCAACGTTTAATCTCATTACACACATATAACACTGTTTTATCAATCCTGAATCAGCTTAATTTCTTTTTCCCTTTGAACCTATATCTTGGGATCTCCAGTCACATAGGTGTGGTGTCCATCAAAAGTAATATTGGTTCATTGGCTTTAAACCCATTCCTTTTGATGATTTCAAAATTTGATCTCGCGGCAAGCTTTTTGTGAACGGATCCGCTAAATTATCAGTCGACGTGATGTAATCTATCGTGAGTACACCATTTAAGAGCAAATGTTTAATGGTCTTCTTCGTGTATGACGAGATTTGCCATTAAATAGATTATTCAGTGCCCGAGAGATAGCCGACTGACTACCACAGTGTACACGTAAAGCTGACACTGGTTTTTCCCACATCGGGATATCTTCCAGGAAATTCTGAAGCCATTATGCTTCCTCTGCAGCTTTTTCTAAAGCTATGAACTCTGACTCCATGGTTGATTGGGCCAGGAGTGTTTGTTTGGAAGATTTCTAGGGTACTGCTCCACCAGCAAGAGTGAATACATATCCACTCGTAGATTTGGAGTTTCTTGAATCTGAAATCCTTCTAGTACTACTAGTTCTTTTCCAAAATGAAGCCCATAACTTTTAGTATTTCTCAGATAATTCAACACTCTAGTTATGGCCTTCCGATGAGTATGACCTGGATTACTCGTGTAGCGACTTAGTACATTTACCGAGTGCGCTAAACCGGGTCTAGTAAAGTTCGTCGAGTACATAAGACTTCCGATTACTCTTGCGTACTCCACTTGTGACACGGCTTCACCGGAATTCTTTGTCAGATAAAGTTGAGGGTCAACTGGAGTTTTTGATATCCCATTTGAGTAGTTCTTAAACCACTCTAGGATCTTTTCAGCATAGTGATCATGCGAAAAGATTATTCCTTCATAATTTCGAGTGATCTTAATTCCCATAATTACATCTGGTAATCCCAAGTCTTTCATTTCCACTAAGTATATTCATAGTTTGTTGGATTATATCCTTCCTGCTTCCCATGATGAGCATGTCATCGACGTACAAACAGAGCAAAATGTATCCATAAGGAGTAGTTTTGATGTATATGCACTTATCACATTCATTTGTATGAAAACCATTTGACATCATTAGATTGTCAAACTTTCTGTGCCATTGTTTCGGCGCTTGTTTAAGTCCATATATTGAATTCAAAAGTCTACACATTTTCTTTTCTTACCTAGGAGCGGCATAACCCTCAAGTTGATGCGTAGATTTCTTCTTCAAAATTATATAAATATAAAATAAATACAAAACACATAAATATTAATAAAAATAACTAAAACATATATTTACTTAAAATCTATTAAAAAAATATGTGCTATTATATTTTAAAAAATCAAAAATAGATACAAATAAAACAGGTAAGAGTTTCTTGACAAAATGATGGAAAAAATATTATATTACTAATGAAAAAATACACAATGAATCGTGTAAATGAAATTATTATAAAAATGTAATATAAAACCTAGAAATACAAAAAAAACTAATATTTATTTAACTATACAAAGAAATATCAAGTACGAATAATAAGAAAACCTAAAATATATAAATTTATATAAAGAAAAAAATAACTATAAATAAAATAATTAAAAATAATATTATATTATTAAAAAATACAAATATATTTATTTTTTATCAACAACTTTGAAACATCTAAGATGCTCAGATAGATAGTGAAAATCTACAAAAACGAAAAGATATAGTTAAATGCGTGCGCTCCAAGCCAGTGTATCTGTCTCTGTATTGCTTGTGCGTATAATGTGAACGAGATGATAAATCCTGAAAAACACGCTTCGCTTCTCAAATATAGAGAAACATGGCCGTTCTTCTTCTTTGAACCATCCTATTCCAAGTATATAATAAAAATGCATAATTTTATCATTGTGAACAAGTTTAATCTCTCTCGCGACTCTCAAGTGATTTTTCTTAACCGACTACCAACTTCTTTAACAACCACTCACCGGCTAGCGCTGGCTCCTCTGGCGTCGGCAGGTCCTGATTTTCATTCAACACTTACTTAATTTCAATTCCACAATCTCTTTTATGTTTCTCATAAAAAAATAATCGACAAAATCTCATTCAATTCTATGGATTTTTCTTCCGTATGTTTCTATTCTTGAGTTCGACGACTTCTTACATACCGGGCTCGTCTTCACGAAGATTTGATCGTTTAATTCAGTCATGTCCTCTTCGTCCTTCCATGGCGGATCTCGTATCCAGTGGCCCCACCGTCTTCATTCCGCTCCCAATTCACAACGAGTCTTTGACGGATCTGAAACCAAGATTCTTGCCACTCCATAATAGTTCTTCGGAAACAGCCGTATATTTTTTGTCATCTTCAACGGTCCACGAATGGAGAATAGCAACACAGTTCAAAGAAATCCATACCATACGGTACATGAGTTTTGTTTATATACGTCCAAACCGTACATTGTTCACGGTTCGTAATTTTGGCATCTATGCCGTTGTGGTTTATTCGGTATTCATTACCGATATGTGGTCAAAACTAACATGGGTGTTTAGTTTTGTGATGTTTCCCGAACATTGTTGTATTTCAATGATGTCACGGCAATTAACACAAATCCTTTCGGATTTGTTGTCTCTTAAACGACCGGCACGAAAACCACCATGGCAAATGTTGATTCCATCAAGTAAACAAGTTTCAGAGACAAATTCTTACCTAAAGACCTTGATACGGAAGTGTTGGTATCAATGTGTCTACCTTTCAGTGTTACATTGCGACACATCGGGTTTCAAGATGTGTTTTGTAAAAGAAAAGTTCAGCCAAAGGATACTGCAAACAAATCACATCAGAGAAGATTCAAATATGAAGTTGGACAATAATCGATATTTTGATCGGTTGACGAGTAAGACTTTTCCTCAGAAAGCATCGTTAAACTCTCTTCTGCTGCTATTTTCTCAGTGTATGCCATATACATTAATGTATGTAATAATTGTGTTGATGTAATTCTTCATATCTTTGATCTTGTATTCAACTGTGTATCTATTTGATTAATAAAGTATAAATTTGTCGGAAAAAAATGCCTAATAATGAAATTCAAAACATCATAATAAGCCTACAATCATGGGCCTATATTCGACCCGGCCCATGTAGATTACAAACGGTCGCCGCATCGTCAATGAAGTCTCTGACGACATCGAAACAGAAGTAAAACTGATTCTGCCTGTTGGATCCGATGGCTCCTCAGAGCGAGACAGCGACCGTACGAGTCCTTTGCCAAAAGCTGCTTCTCTCTGGAAACCAACCGGGAACTCTCCAGTGGCTCATTGGTTCCCCATTTTTCCCACCTTTCACCGTCGTCTCCACCTTCCGATGCATCCATCAGTCTCCTGATCTCGAGCAAGAATCTGGTAAGGAGAAACCGTTTTCTACACCGGTTTTGGAAATAGCTCATATGGAATCAAATTCAATTGCATGATTCCTGTTTTCGATTTCGAAATTCAATGGATCATTGTCCTAGAGTAGCCGATTTCCCAGTTTTGTCTTGTTCGTAGCTATATATGCCTATCTTCTAGTGTTGTTGAGTTTTTATGTGCATTGTTTCTGTGGTTGATTCATTGGCGTGTTATTAATCTTTGTTGAATGCTTCTAAACCATGAAGTTGAAATTAATCATCTTGTGATAAAACGAGCAGATGATCTCAGGAAGTTGCTACCGAAAGGTTTCGAGGTCATTGGAGGTCTGATAGTTGGGGATTCTGACGCTGAGAAAAGCGCACTAGAGGCGGTCAGAGCAGCTCGTAGATTGCGTAAGCATATATCTGAAGGTGGAGAGTTAGATGACGAAAAGATAGTTGGAGCTAGTTTGGATGCAGGAACCAGTACCATTCACTTTTTCATCTCTAAAACCGAGAAGTCAGCAAAACTAGAGCCTGTTACCTCCGTTGTGTATGAAGATAAGTCTGGCAAGTATCTATGGGAGAATGGTTGCTTGCTTCACTGTGACCTTCCCATCAAGTTGCCATTCTATTTTCACGCAAGCTCTCCCTCTGGTATAATCTCTATCTTTTTTACTTGTTGTGCTATATTTTCGTTCAGTTTTCGGCCCTGTTTATATCTTTTTCTCAAGTTAGTGATGTCCTGTTTCCAGAGTCGAAGAAGATGTTTTCAGAAGCAATTGATGCAGTTATTACTCAATTTAAAGAACCAAATGTTGCGTACATAGCCGAGACCTTAAAGAAAGCTTCTGGAGATGTTCCAAAGCCAGTCGTCCTCCGCGGTAAAGATTTTGGATTTGGTGCTGATGCGTCAAACATTAACCGTCTTCCTGCTACTGAAGACCAAGTATCTGACATTAAGATGTTATCATGTTCACATTTGTGTCTGAACAGCAAAACTGCTGCAGTAGTAAATTCAGCAGAGGTAAGTAAACTAAGATTTTTCTTCTTTCTTGGTATTGCTGTTCTTGTCGCTATACCACATGCCCTTACCTTTGTTTCTCCTCCCCTGAAATTTCTTCTTCTTAGAATGCAGATAAAATCCAAATATCTGTTATGCTTAATAGATCTGAAAAGTCTCCAACCTCTGGTGCCCCTGTTGCAGAATATTTTCCAGGTGATCACTTGGAATATAAATGATTTAATCTCAAATATGCTTGTGCCCTGTTCTCATATCTCATATTGTTGTTTTTCTCGCAGCTATGGAAGAAGCAAGGCTCATTGTTGTTGATTTGAATCTGGATGTACTTACTTATGCACCCAAGGAACTTCCACTTATGCACGCGGTCTCAAATTTAGTTATCCCTGCTTTGGTTGATCAGCTATATTCTCTGAAGAAGATTATCTTACCACACCTCTTGATGGAACATCCTCAAGTAGGATTTCGTTTCTATATTCTTTTCTTTTATATCCCTATCAATATTTCCCATGCTGAGATGAGATGATTTTAAGTTATCTTTTGCAATTTCATCCCTCGTTGAATTATAATCTCTATTTTCCTGAATTATATATATTGCTTTGTTCTTACAGTTGCGTATTTATCACTTCAATCCACCGGGAGTGTTACATCCAATAACAACTATATACGAGCTTAACTATGGAGAGACTGAAATGAAGCAAGGTAACTATTCCAATTACGTTTAAAAGAAGGCTATGATAGATAGAGTCATGCTAAGGTAGAAGGTATCGGAAACCTTAGGAATACCTTAGGAATCATCAATTTAGCACTCTGCTATGTTTTTGAACTGGCAAATTTTGATCCTCTAAAACTTTTACTGAAGTCTCATTCCATTGTGGATGATATTATGATGTTTGATGTATATGTGGCCCTTGCCCCTGACTTTCTTTGCAGTCAATGTTAGGAAATCTCTTCACATGAGGCTTGGTCTGCCACTTGATCGTCCGCTTCTGAGAACTGCTAATGCCTTGGATTTGTCTGTGAATGATGACTCAAGGAGTAACTTAAAGAAACGAGGTAGATAGATCTGCCTAGTTTCTTATTATCTCTCTGTGTCTCAATACTTTTCCATGGCTCTAGTTGTTAATTTATGTGGGCATTGTCAGGTTCCATCCTGCTCAAAGATGTGCATATCGGAATCCCTAGCAGCGGAGGTTAGTATTATCTATGCCTTTGTTTTCTTCGTTCTTTGCTCTATGTATTCAATTTGAAACGTTTAATGCAGTCTCGGAGGGTGTGGCATCTCTTATCCAAGGTTCTTATGAGTATTATCATTATCTTCAGGATGGCTTTGATGACTCGGTATATCATTTCTCATTCTTCCATGGTTTCAAAACACTGTGTCAATGGAATAACCTGATACTGACACGATATCTTGTTGTGCTTCTAATACTAATTTATATTGTTGTTCAGGGATGGGGCTGTGCTTATCGATCATTGCAAACTATCATCTCATGGTTCAGACTTCAACACTATACATCCATTTCTGTACCTTCACATAGGTAAGAAACATTTTTTCCTGAATAAAAACCTCAGAACTTCTCTTCATCTTTTGATCTTCTAAGTACCGTTTTGGATGTTCAGGGAAATACAGCAGACACTCGTGGAGATAGGTGACAAGGATCCTTCATTTATAGGATCACGCGAGTGGATTGGTGCCATAGAGCTGAGTTTTGTGTTAGACAAACTTCTTGGTGTAAGTCTTCTACTCTAAACTACTTCTGACATCTGAATCATATTAAGGCAAGAATCCAATAGTAGACTTTCAATGTCAACTCAAAATTGGAGCTGTAAAAGTCTCTATCTTTAGAGAAGATTATGCTGAGAAAGAATAACATATAATATTGACATAAAAAATTCTGGGTCCTTTTTTCTATACAGGTAAGTTGCAAAATCATGAACTTCAGATCCGGATCCGAGCTCCCCGAGAAATGCCGTGAGTTAGCTCTGCATTTTGAGACCCAAGGAACTCCAATAATGATCGGTACGTCTAGCCAAATCACTATGACGCTTTAAACCTTACAAAAGCTAATCCTTTAGAATCAAAACAAAAGCATTGATGTGAATAGCCAAGATATTGTCTGTATTTCAAGAGCATAAGTGAAACTTAAACCATACGTATAAAGGATCACTCTGACTAGTCTTTTATTGTGAGCTAGAATCTTTAAGGATTCGATAAGATCCAAACCAGTGGAATTCAACCTTGGCTCTAACATCAGAAATTGTGTCTTGTGTATTGTAATGGGAATGGATTTTGCAGGAGGTGGTGTTCTTGCATACACGCTTTTAGGAGTAGATTACGATGAAGGAAGTGGGGATTGTGCGTTCTTGATCTTGGATCCACATTATACAGGTGGTGAAGATCACAAGAAGATAGTAAATGGTGGATGGTGTGGCTGGAAGAAGGCTGTTGACAGCAAAGGGAAGAGCTTTTTCTTGCACAATAAGTTTTACAATCTTCTTCTTCCTCAGCGTCCTAACATGGTTTGATTTTTGCTTTTTTTTTACACACCAACAATTACTTTTTTTTTGTCTTATCACAGTTTTGTTATTTTCTTAGTGCAACTCTTGTCCCTGATTAGTGCAAAAATGAAACTTTAGTTTGGAATATTGTTGTACTTGTCATGAATTCTTAGATCATCAGATTTTCTACAGTCCACAAATTTGTTGGTTCTTAGTAATCTAGCTATCCTTCCGTTCAGGAAACTTGTCAAGAAAGAAGTACTGTAACCACTAAACAATAGAGATATACTCAACTTTTCATTAAAATCAGACACCAATACATTGAATTAGAAATACTGCAATTGCAGTTAAGACACAACTTACATTTTAAGAGTTATAAAAGTAATGTTCCTAAAGACTTTTTAATACATTGGTACTCTCGGCATAACGACAAAGTCACCAGCAAAAGGCGGAAAACCACCACCAAACATCGGCTTTAGCTGTGACGGCAGTGGCAGAAACAGTGGCAGTGGTCCATAGCATCTTAACGGTGGCGGTGGTCTATAGCATCTTAAAGGTGGCGGTGGTCCATAGCATCTTCTCATCATCACACGGGAAGTATGCAGCTGAGGACTTGAACGCATCATCATCATCACAACCTCTTGTTGCTTTAAACGGTCTGAGATAATTCTACAGCTACTGAATCCATAAATGAACCCCTCAGATTCTTCTACGTTGGTGCAGATCTGAGACATCTTAGCGAAAACCCTAGCTGTTAGATCGCTATCGGAACCCGCCTGATGTGCAGCCCCAAGACGGCTGACCCCCAGTTCCTGTGCTAGACCCTGTAGACCGAGTCGGTTGCTTAAACCTTCGTACCGACCAGCCATGAATTTGAGATCGTAAACGGAGCCGAGAGTTGTAGCCACAGCTTTTGTGAATTTCTCTGAAGTCGCCGGTAGAGATTCTCCAGTGATGCACTTGAGTAAATAGGCGATGTCTGAGGAACCGTGAAACGTGACCCAAGTGATGTTCTTCCTCCGGTTCAGAATCCGAGTCAAATCCGAGAAAAAATCTTGGATACCAATTCCGTGTTCTCTGATCTTCTCGAAATCAATGTTGGGGAAACACGGAAACGCGACAGCGGCGCAGCGGAATATAGTTTCCCGCACTTGTGTGAGCCTGTGAGAAAAATATATGCAATGGTGGCAGAGACAATGTAAAAACGAAATGAAACGAGACACCACAATTTTTACGTGGAAAACCTCCTCGATGTGAGAAGGAAAAACCACGGGACCGTAGTCCACTCCAAATCCACTATATCAAATAGAGTGAGTACAACCACGTCCTCTCTGTTCCACAGAACAACACCAGAGAGTAAGGCTCAACAAGAGCAATCTCCAACACAACAAAGAATCAACAAGAGAGCTATACAAAGCTCATAAATATGCAGCCTCAAACGACTCTACGTTCACTAGGATTCCGGTCACTAAATCCAATCTCCACCGTACAAATCCTAGATAAACGAGTAAAGAACACCTCTGCAAAATTTCAGCTCAAGAAGAGAAGATCTCACCGTTGGATTTCCCAAACACTGAACACTGGTCTCAGCTCGCTTCAAAACCGAACCGCTTCACTAAAACTCCGATTCACAACAAACCAACCGTTGAAATACAAAACCCACCGTTAAATCTGAAGATCACTGAGTCATGAAGCTTTCCCCAAAGTTTCAGAAAGATCAGACCATGTTTGAATGTCCGATCGAGGCTTTGACCAAAACTGGCGAAACTTGACTTTCACCTCTCTTTCTTCTCTTCACTTCTTTTTCTCTCTCTCTTCTTTTGTTTTTCTTGTGCGTGAATTCTATCTGTGACATACACCCCAATCACGCTTACTTTACATATAAAACATATATAAAATATTTACTCATTGGGATAAAGTATGAAGAGTTCCCAATGTGTTTTCCTCCACTAGGAGGATTACCGACAAACTCCCCCTCCGACTAGGTGGAGGAAACAGCCATACCGGCTATCTCTCGACAAACTTCAAGCTTCCATCTCGGCAATGACTTAGTCATCATATCAGCTCCATTATCATCCGTATGAACTTTCACAAGTTCCACTTCCTTAGAAGCAACCACATCACGTATCCAATGATACCTCTTGTTGATGTGTTTCGAACGCGAATGAAATGTCGAGTTCTTCCCGAGAAAAATTGCGCTTTGACTATCACAAAGCAACTCATACTTCTCCTGCTTGAAACCGATCTCATCATGAAAATTCTTCATCCACAACAACTTCTTACAAGCTTCCGTTGCGGCTATAAACTCGGCTTCAGTGGTAGAAAGTGCAACACACTTTTGTAACCTTGACTGCCATGCCACATCTCCTCCTGCAAATGTTACCAAGTAACCCGAAGTAGACTTACTGGAATCAACATCCCCAGCCATATCAGCATCTGTGTAACACACAAGTAATGGCTTATCACCTCCAAAGATAAGCTTCAAACTAGAAGTCCCTCGAAGATATCTCAAAATCCACTTCACAGCATTCCAATGTTCTCTCCCTGGTTTCGAAAGAAAACGACTTACTGTTCCAACTGCATGAGCTATATCTGGTCGTGTACAAACCATAGCATACATCAAGCTACCAACTGCAGAAGCATATGGAACCCTCGCCATATCTTCCTTCTCTGCATTTGTTTTCGGACTTTGTTGACCGGTTAATCTAAAGTGTGTAGCAAGAGGAGTGCTTACAACTTTAGACTTGTCCATGTGAAACCTTTGAAGTACCTTCTCAATGTACTTCTCCTGAGACAAGTGAATCATCTTCTCACCTCTATCTCGAACAATTCTTATACCAAGAATCTGCTTCGCTGGACCCAAATCTTTCATGGCAAAGGACTTGCTAAGCTGCTTCTTCAACTCTTGAATTCTGCTCAAGTTCCTGCCCACAATCAACATGTCGTCAACATACAGCAACAAGATGATAAAATCATCATCACCAAACACCTGCACAAATACACAATGATCTGAAGTAGTCTCTTTATAACCATGCTCCCCCATAACCGACTTAAACTTCATGTACCACTGCCTCGGTGCTTGCTTCAATCCGTAAAGGATTTTCTTCAATCGACAAACTAACTACTCTTTGCCTTTTTCCACAAAGCCTTCTGATTGAACCATGTAAATCTCCTCCTCCAAATCACCATGAAGGAAAGCAGTCTTTACATCCATCTGCTCAACCTCTAGAGCAAGACTCGCTGCCAATCCAAGTACAACCCGAATGGATGACATCTTCACAACAGGAGAAAAGATTTCATCGTAATCAATCCCCTTCTTTTGGCTGAATCCTTTCACAACCAATCTAGCCTTGTATCGAGGTAGCAAACTAGTCTCTTCATGCTTAATCCTACACACCCACTTATTAAGCAACGCCTTTTTACCCTTAGGCAACTTCACCAACTCATATGTGTCGTTCTCATCAAAAGAACCCATCTCCTCTCCCATGGCTTCTAACCATTTATCTTTGTGTTCATCCTCCAAAGCTTCACCAAAGCTTTCCGGTTCTCCCCCATCAGTAAGTAACACATACTCACTAGGTTTATACCTTGTCGACGGTGTTGGACCTCTCTCGGATCTTCTAACAGTAGGTAGGTTCTCGGTAGTTGGTGTCTCACCATGATCGTCACCATGATCACCAATACCGTTATCATCATGTGCGGGAGCATCATCTGCACCAGGTGTATCAACATGAACCTCACCCTCATTCTGACCGTGGACTGATGTAGAAGGAAAACCCGCTGAATCAATCAAACCTTCATTTTGTTGAGCTGGTTTTTCGGACTTTTCAATGTCCTTAATCGTTTGATCTTCCATGAACACAACATCTCTGCTCCTTATGAGCTTCTTCTCAACGGGATCATAAAACCTGTATCCAAACTCATCCTGACCATAACCAATGAACACACATTGCCGTGACTTCATCTCAAGCTTTGACCTTTCGTCTTTAGGAATGTACACAAAAGCCTTGCACCCAAAGACCCTTAAATGACCGTAAGAAACATCCTTGCCGGTCCAAACTCTCTCTGGAATGTCACCATCCAATGGAGCACTTGGTGACAAATTCAACACGTGAACAACTGAGCTCAAAGCTTCACCCCAGAAAGTCATCGGTAAGCCTGACTGCGAAGTCAAACATCTGATCCTCTCGACAATCGTTCTGTTCATCCTCTCTGCCAACCCATTCAACTGTGGAGTCTTAGGCGGCGTGAACTGATGTCTAATACCATGTTCCCTGCAATAAGCATCAAATGGTCCAGAATACTCACCACCATTATCACTACGGATACACTTCAACTTCTTTCCCGTCTGTCTCTCAACCAATGCCACAAAATGCTTGAAATATCCCAAAACCTGATCCTTCGTCCTCATAGTGAAAACCCACAACTTCCTCGAATGATCATCAATGAATGTGACAAAATATGATGCACCACCAAGAGATTTTGTCTTCATTGGACCACACACATCTGAATGCACCAAGTCAAGTATCTCGGGTTTCCTCGAAGGTGCAGAAGACTTAAACGAGACCCTGTGTTGTTTCCCAGCAAAACAATGCTCACACTTTTGTAAGTGCATACCGGAGATCCCTGGAATAGCCTCCTTCTTTGACAACGCAGATAATCCCTTCTCACTCATATGACCGAGTCTCTTATGCCATAACTCCATGGCATCATCATTCTCCACTGCATTAACAATGTCTTTGGAGACCTTAGCCTGCATCCAATAGAAAGATGAAGACTTATTACCTCGAGCCATAACCATAGAACCACCTGAGAGCTTCCATTTACCACCACCGAATAAACTGTAGAAACCCTCATCATCAAGTCTTCCTGTAGAAATCAGATTCAACCGAACATCTGGGACATGCTTAACTCCCTTAAGCAGAAGTCTTGTACCAAGACTCGTCTCCAAGCAAATATCACCAATGCCAACAATCTGAGCCAAACCATCATTACCCATCTTAACTGAACCATAACTACCTGGAGTATAGGTAGTGAACAAATCCCGCTGCGATGTAGCATGAGTAGTAGCTCCACTATCAACAACCCAAATGGTGTCCTGGCATGCAACATTAATGGCATCACCCTCGTCAAGAATAAGAAACTGATCCTCGGTGACAGTCACCCGATCTTCACCATCTCCTTGACGATTTCCTTGCTTGCTGTCCTTTTTCAACTTCCAACAATCTTTCTTCAAGTGCCCTTTCTTATGACAGTAGTGGCACTCCAAATTCGCAAATCTATTAGATTTGCTTCTGCTCCTGTTCTTCTCCTTCTTGGACTCACGATGTGAACTCCTCCCCCTTGACTCAGTAACCATAACATCTGAACGCGAGGAACTAGGATTTGATTGCCTTCTCGTTTCCTCATTCAAGACACTGTTCTTCACTAAGTCCATCGAAATAGCACCATTCGCTGCGGAGTTACAAAGAGACATCGTGAACACTTCCCAAGAATCTGGTAATGTACCAAGAAGCCACAAACCGTGAATCTCATCTTCAAAATGAATACCCATGTCAGAAAGCTTGTTGATTAATCCCTGAAACGCATTCAAGTGATCCGTCATCGGAGTACCATCCTGATACCTCAACTCAATCAACTTCTTGATCATGAACATCTTATTATTTCCGGTCTTCCGAGCATACAACTGCTCCAGCTTCAACCACAAAGAACGAGCATTAGTCTCTGTTTCAAAATGATGCAGAACATTATCATCTATCCACTGCCTTATCGAACCACAGACTTGTCGATGCAGCAACTTCCATTGATCATCCGTTTTCTCATCAGGTTTCTTCTCCCGAAAAACCGGTACATGGAATTCCTTCACGAAAAGAAAATCTTCCATCTTGCCTTTCCATGTATGATAATTAGCACCAGTCAAACTGATCATTCTGTTCATATTTTCCATCACTCACACAAGCATAACCAATAACCAAAGTTACCGAAATCCAAAGCTCACAACCTCAAGCTCTGATACCACTCTGTTGGGGAAACACGGAAACGCGACAGCGGCGCAGCGGAATATAGTTTCCCGCACTTGTGTGAGTCTGTGAGAAAAAATATATGCAATGGTGGCAGAGACAATGTAAAAACGAAATGAAACGAGACACCACAATTTTTACGTGGAAAACCTCCTCGATGTGAGAAGGAAAAACCACGGGACCGTAGTCCACTCCAAATCCACTATATCAAATAGAGTGAGTACAACACGTCCTCTCTGTTCCACAGAACAACACCAGAGAGTAAGGCTCAACAAGAGCAATCTCCAACACAACAAAGAATCAACAAGAGAGCTATACAAAGCTCATAAATATGCAGCCTCAAACGACTCTACGTTCACTAGGATTCCGGTCACTAAATCCAATCTCCACCGTACAAATCCTAGATAAACGAGTAAAGAACACCTCTGCAAAATTTCAGCTCAAGAAGAGAAGATCTCACCGTTGGATTTCCCAAACACTGAACACTGGTCTCAGCTCGCTTCAAAACAGAACCGCTTCACTAAAACTCACAACAAACCAACCGTTGAAATACAAAACCCACCGTTAAATCTGAAGATCACTGAGTCATGAAGCTTTCCCCAAAGTTTCAGAAAGATCAGACCATGTTTGAATGTCCGATCGAGGCTTTGACCAAAACTGGCGAAACTTGACTTTCACCTCTCTTTCTTCTCTTCACTTCTTTCCCTCTCTCTCTTCTTTTGTTTTTCTTGTGCGTGAATTCTATCTGTGACATACACCCCAATCATGCTTACTTTACATATAAAACATATATAAAATATTTACTTATTGGGATAAAGTATGAAGAGGTCCCAATGTGTTTTCCTCCACTAGGAGGATTACCGACAACCAAGCCCGTTCCGTTTGAGGAACTCTATGGATTTATCGTTTCTAGCGTCGTCAATATCGCCAAAATCAGAGAAATTGATTTCCCAAGTTCCACCGATTCTTCCATCAGTGTCGAACAAAGTAAACCCTAACTGTATGAGTTTTGTCCTGTCTACGCTGAAACTCATGTCTTGGTAACGTTCTTCGTCGGTGGAGTCTTTGGAAGATTCTTTCAGCGAACCGGGAAACTCTGTATCAATTGAAATGAAAGTGTAGTTTCTCAAACATTCTTCCATTAATCTCAACTCTTCTTCTTGGTTCCAGATCCAAACTTCTCGACAAGAATTCATGCTTGTCAGTTCGCACTTTGTTTTCTTTCTTTACAGAGTGAATGATGTTAGTGGACGTGTGAGGATTTATATAGAAAACAAAACGTGAGTCTTGCGACTCAAGTTTTAAGTGATTATTTCCTTTTCTCATATTAATAGGCTGTCAAAAAAAAGGGAAATTATATTAATTCTAACGGTCACATTTATTGTTTCGGTATATTTTTTTTTAATTTCTTTAGTCTCTTTATTTAGTCTTTTCTCAACATGATTTTTTTCAAAAAAATGGATGTTATGTCCATTATAAAAAAAAAAGTAATAATACTGTCGATTAAATTAGTAAGATATAAACGACATTGACTCAAACAGGCTTCACTCTCACTTATTTATATCGTTGATCATAATTAGTTTGTTGTAGCCATTGCAAGCAGAAAATTAGAGTAGAAGCAATTACTTATCCTTAAGAAATAGAAAACACACAGACTCAAGTAGAAGCTTCTTCCCCAACCAAAAGTGACTTGATGATCTTATCAGTCACACCTTCCACAAGAGGTAACAAATGTCCTGATCCAGAGATTTCATGGTAATGAATCCATGGAAGCTTTGACGCGATATAACGCTGGAGCTTCACTGGCACAAACCTATCCTCGTCTCCATTCCATAGGTGAACCGAGCCATTCTTATTCGGGAACGGATCTTCAAGGTCTAACGGATCGAACTCCCAGCTTGAAAATCCTACATTCAAATCTCGGTGTAGGCTTTCATATTCACCTTGTTGTCTTGTGTATGCCTGAAGAAAAAACAAAGTATCAACACATCAAATCATCTTCTCAAAAGTGTTGCAGGAAGTATCAAACATGGAAACCTAACCAAACCGCACAAACATTTGTCAAAATTAGACATCTATCTGTACCCGATTTGGTCTGACGAATCCGAGCTTAGACAAGACTTGGATGTCCTGAGGGGAGAAAATAACGGGGTTACCCGCGATCACATTGGAGAATGGGAACCATTTCTGAGTGTTCCACCAATATGTAAGCCAAGGAGCATAGTGAGCTACACGAAGGGCCCATTGATCTGCAGGATACATTAGAGAGAAAGCTTCTCTTGTTATGTCTCCTGGTAAGTTTCTCCACCAATAGTTAATCGCTGGTGCTACAAGCGCTGCTCCTGCTAACCTGTGAGGAATGTACTTAAGGCATGCCCATGTGATTTCACCACCCATGGAGAGACCAAAGACATAGAAGTTAGGTCCTAGTCCTAACCCATCAGCAAGCTCTTCTATATCCAATGCTATGCTTCTCGGTGATCTATTCGGGTCAGGATCACTCTCTCCATAACCAGGACGGTCAAAAGACACAGTGTATATCCTCAATTCCTCCACAAGAGCCTAAAATTATGTATAAAGATAACATTTTTCAACTCATTAACTTCACCAAAGACGGAAGCTTTGATGGTGGATGATAAAGAATTTGGCCGGAAAACTTACCGGAGATAAGAAATGGAGGAAAGGCGAGTCGAGCATACAAGAATCGAAGCCGTGGATGTATATGATCTTGAACTTAGCTTCGTCTCTAGGAATTCCGTATTCCTTGTAAGCCAAATGTCTTCCGTCTCTCAAATTGATCCTCGGAGATGTCACAGTAGCTCCGCCGGGAGAGCCGACGGTATTCGGCGGTGGTGGTTGGATGGATTGATAAACCCATGCCAAAGCTCCGACGAACAATACCAGGAGAATCTTCTTCAAGAAGTCTGCATTATCGAATAAGCAAGTCTTTTTAAAGATTTCACAACATGAATGTGACTGTGAACTAAGATTTGTTCCTTGATTTCATAAGTTATCACAAATTTTTCGTGTTGAGACAAAAGCGGATAGTTTGTCTATAAATAAAGACTACCGAAAACAAAAACATTTATTCTAGTTTCAACCAAACATAATAGCATCATGCCTAAAATTTAAGTTGGTGTACCAGTAAACCGTATCGACTTTGTGAATTGAAATAAATTTTCCTAAACCGGAACCGAAAGAATAAAAATTATGTTTACTAGGGCTGGGCGTTCGGGTATCCATTCGGGTTCGGTTCGGGTTCGGGTATTACCCGATATCCGAAATACTTTAACTTAAGCCCCATTCGAGTATTTTTAAATATCGGATCGGGTTCGGTTCGGGACATATCAGGTTCGGATACCCGAAATCACTATAAATTTTCTGAAAACTCGAAAAAATTACTCAAAATATTAAAAAATATTTGAATTATCCAATTATCCCATAAATACATATATTTAAACTACCTAAAAATATTAGAAATTACTCAAAAATATATGTATTATCCAAAATATAAAAACATAAACTACACAAACTACTAAAAAAATGTTCGAAAGTATTAAAATTAACCAAAACTAGATTAAACTTTGAGTTACATTGGGTACCCGTTCGGGTTCGATTCAGATTCGGGTATTACCGGATACCCGAAATATTTTAACTTAAGCCCCCATTCGAGTATTTTTTAAAAATCGGTTCGGATCGGGATCGGATTTTTAAGTCGGGTTCAGATTCGGGTTCGGGTTTCGGGTAAAATGCCCAGCCCTAATGTTTACATTACAATCAAGTCGATTTCTGTCTGACTAAAATCAACCGAATAATCAAAATTATGAAATTGATATCTTGAACTGGAAACAGCAACTAATTAATTAGTAGAGAACTAATTGCTTTCGGTGCAAATTTGACCTAAATGTTCCAAACAAACTAGCTTTCTGTTCTAACGCCCATCAACTTAGTACTATAAAAAACTTGAAATTTTTTGTCATTTTGCAATAATTGTTTTTTTCAGGGAAAAAAATGTGGGGAAGAAGAAGACTATCAGCTTCCATAGATATTATCAGGTTTACAGAAGATAATAATCTCAGATTTGACTGCACAAGTGAGACTGAAGTACGTAAACAAGAACTAATTGGAGATGAAAGTCTGATTTGAATACCAGAAGAAGAAGATCTTTGTTGAGTGTGAGATCCTTCAGAGGCTTTCTCTCCTCCTTCTCCAGACATTCTCTCTCTTTCTTTCTTTTTCTTGGAAACCTTTTCCAGGTAGAGAAGTTTGGTGAGGCGTTCGTTGGCTTAAGAGCTTCTTGCCTCTTTATGATTTTTTGTCTTTATATATAGTTGAATTAATTGTAACTAAATTGGATTTTATTTTTATTTTTTTGCAAAAGATGGTAACTTTGCAGATAAGTAAAGAAACGTGGACACGTACGTAACTTTCCAGTTTCCATGACGAGTTGTACTAATTATTAATTACGATAGGAACTTGTTGGAATGCTCCAAGGGTAAATGATGAGGACATACAACATGAGCCGGCTGAAGAGTTGTCCTTTGTACTATAGGTCCCTATAACCAAATCAAGATCAAAACTAATCTAAGACAAGTTCGACCCCTATGTAGTAAATGTCTTAAATCCATACTATTTTGAAGATTATCACCTCAACGATTTGGGCTAACCTAAGTTCATTACACTAATTACACCAAAAACCAATTTGGACCCAAAAAATTACAAACATGATTTAAGAGAAATTGTTTTCTAACACTATAAGAAAAACTGAAAATAGCCACACGGATTGGTCGTGACTATTTTTTTTAGCCACAGATAGTATGAAATAGCCATGAATTTCAAAATTTAAATTATGTGGCTATTCGTAGTCATTCGTGGCTATTTAGCCACGTAATAACATTCGTGGCTAACCGCGAAAAATTAACCACGAATAGCCACGATAATGTTCGTGGAAGTACATAGCCACGGATAGACACAATAATTTCGTGGCTACATAGCCAGAACTTGGAATTGTGGCTACATAGCCACGAATTGCGAAATAGCCATGGATAGCCACGATTTTATCCGTGGCTATTCTCAACCCTAAACCCTAAATATACCCTAAAACCTTAAACTCTTAATCATAAACTATAAAATCAAAATACAAACCATTAATTATATATACATAAACTAATATTTTCAAATTTAATATCACTATATTCATATCCTAAATTAAATAAACCATATACCCTAAACCATAATCAAACTATAAACCTTAAACTCTTAATCATAAAATATAAAATTAAAATACAAACCATTAATTTAAAATACATAAAACTATTATTTTCAAATCCAACACCACAATATTCATGTCATAAACAACCCATAAACCCTAAACAAACCCTAAAGCCCTAAAATTACAAACAAAAATTTAACTAACAAAACTCTAATTCCTATAATATATCCATAACTAAAAAAATTAATACTTACAATATTCATAAATATAAACCCTAAATATATACATACAACTAATATTTTAGTTTTTATCTATTACAATTATAAATTCAAAACCCTAAACCCCAAATAAACCCTAAAACTTTAAATTAAAACTTTAAAAGCATAATTCTTATTATATGTACTCATAAATAAAATTTTAAACTTAAATAAATAAAAGGCTCATGTGAACCAATATTAAAATCAAATTTTATTACTTTTTAAAATCATTGTGGTTAGTATATATACTTATTTTTATTATTTTTAAATCACTTTTAAAACTTTTAGAAATTTTATCTCTTATAATTTTAAATGTAACAATTTTAGTTTTTCATTTTAACCATTTTTAACTATTTTTAATTTAATTTTGAGTATTATACATAAATTAAACTCAACTAATTTTGTCATTGGCTAATATCTGATCACAAGGATCACTAATCTTATCCGTTGGATCTATTTCTCTGTTCAATCGTGGACCGTTAGATTTACATTTTATATCTAAAAAAAACCTTAGATCTACGACTTCTTCTCCTATCCGCCGTCTTCAGACCTTCATCTTCTTCTTTTCTCTTTCAACATCATCTTCTTAATTTTTCTTTCTATCAATAGAAACCCGATCTCTCCCTCCACTCCTGTCGCCGGCCAAAGACGAAGCTACACGATCTCGCTCCACCGATCTCGTCGCCGGACGAAAGACGAAGCCACACGAACTCCCGAAGGAAGCGAGCTCTCTCGCGGTCACGGAGATGACGATTCACAGAGATGAAGATGGAGACAGCAGTGGTGGTTAAGGCGGAGGTCCCTCACGGTCGCGATTGAGTTCAAGGTTGAGGTCGGCGGTGGCTCGACGGTTTCGATTGATAGTGGTGGTAGCAAGTAGAAGGTGGGTCGTTGGAGGGCATGGTGGTTATAGTGGTGGTGGTGGTTTCAGAAGTAGAGGTGGGTCAGCGGTGGTGGTTAAGATGGAGGTAGTCGTCGGAGGTGGGTCGTCGGAGGGCGTCGGAAGTGGAGGAGGCTATATATATATATATATTTTTGTTTAATTTAATTATTATTTTGTTTAATGAATTGTATTTTCTGAAAAATGTAATTGTATATTAAATTTTAATTTGATTTATTATTTATATATTTTTTAATACTATAGCCACAGATTAATTTGTAACTATTCGTGGTTATATTGGCTACGAATTCTTTCCTTGTTAGTTCGTGGTTATCCATGGAAAGTTAGCCACAAATTGCCACGAAAGACCGATAGCCACGAGTCCATAATCACGATTTTTTTTGTGTGGCTATCCGTGACTATGGACAAAATAGCCACGAAATAAGCCACATACCACCAATAAACTAGTCCAAACATTATAGTTAGAGAGGAGTATGGGCCATAAAGACATCAACATATATTTTATCAACCCAAATTCAACCTTAAAATTCATTCATCCTATGGAAGATCTAATGCCAAAGGATTTAGCATCCAGCATCCAACAAACCCAAGCCCAGAAGATAGCTCCAACAAGGATCCAATTGCATATTTGGAGCACTTGGGAGAGATCTGATTGGAATATCCATAACTACTTGCTATCAACGAATCTAAACACTACTGAAAAGATTGAAGATAAAAAAAAACACACAAAGGAGCCTTAGGAACATTCCTTGTCCAAACCCAAAGGTATGATATTTCCATATTTTATTTTAAATTATAAACTAATCGTGTATTGCATTTTGTTTTATGATATTTTCTTCTTGTTTTGCTTTGTTTTATGATTGATTTTCGTCCATGGAACCTTGTAATAAGTGGTGAGGAGCTGTGTAAAATTATTTTAGCTTTTATTGTAATATTTTGGCCAAAAAGCCCCCAGCTGCTGTACAATTATAAAATCTATTTTCAGCTTGTAAAACTTACACTTTGATGAAATAAAATCCTAAGTTTGCTTACTAAAACGTGCAGCTATTTCTCCTCTTTGTTCTTGTTGAGATAACTCCAAAACCCAGAAGTTTGTTCTTGTCATAGTATCACAGAAACTCATTTCATCTGTGTGGTGTGATTTCATTCGCCGAACACTTTCATTTTTGTCTAAATAGAATCAAGTGAGCTTATCCTTGTGCCTAGACTATCTTAGCCATGTTCAAATAGAATCAAATGAGCTTCTCCATATGCATAAGTCAGTTTGGTATCAGAGTTATAAAGCGCTCCTACATCAGGTTGTATCATTCTGTCCTTTTGTTAATTTGTTCTTCTTTCGGTTTTCGTTTTGTTTCATTCAAAAAATAATATATCCAAATAATTATTTCTCCTTTGCGTTTGATAACCATATGTCACTCTTTTGCTTGGAGTGTTTGCTTGATTGTTAAGTTTAAAAAAATCCCAAAAGAATTACCTATATCCTTCGTGTTGTTTAAGCCATAAGGTACTAGTTTGGTTTATATTCTTTGTTTGCTTGTCATTAAAAAAAAGGACCAAGAAGTGTTGTTTACAATCTATGTGAATAGTTGTTGTTTAAAGATTGTTTTAGTTTATGTCCCTACTCATGGATTGTTTGTTTAAGAAACTCAAAAAAAAAAACTGATTTTTTTATTACAAGTTAGTATCCTCTGTTTGCAAACCAGAAGCTCTCTCTTTTTTTTTTTTTTTTTCGTGGTCTATCTTTTACGTTTGGGTCTCACTTTCCAGATTGTGAAACCATGGAATTAACTTTGTAGCGTGACCTAAGTTGGTAAAAAAAAAACATTGTTATTACACAAATTAATTATCCAAATAATTTGATATTTGTGTTATTTTTTTAGCTCACACCATGAGTGATCAAGTAGAATCACCGGTTAACATGTGGCTGCAATGATGGAAGCATTGAACTCTATGAGATAGGGCTGAGAATAATAACCGAACCCGAAGAACCGAACCGGATCTGCATCGAAAAGTTGGTATTGGTTCGGGTTTGGATCCAACAAAATAACCGATTGGATCCCAAGTGCAAGTTACTTTGAATACCGGTTCGGTTCAGGTAATACCCGATATTCAAGTGGGTACCCGAATTAACCCGAACTATATCAATAACTTTACTACATTACTAGTTCACTTCTTTTAATTTATATAAATTTTTAAAACTACATAAAAATGCTAAAGAGATATTCACTTATAAATATTAAAATCTAATACTATTTAATTTACTATATAAATTAGTATTATTTGGGGTGAGATATTTTCCGGTTTTTGGATTTTTCTCTAGTTTTGGTTCAGAATTTTCGGGTTACTCAGATTTTTCCGGATTTTTCGGGTTTTACTCTGGGGTTTTCGGGTTTTTCCGGGTTTTCGGGTTTTTCGGGGTGGGACTGAGTTGCTGCCACTAGGAGGAGGATGAGTCAGAGAAATCTAAACTCACGAACATAAATGAAAGACGTCATGAGAGAGAGGTATGTTCCACCATATTTCCTTAGAGACTTTCAAAAAGTTTTCGTAAGTTTTTTCAGGGAAAGAAGACAGTGGAGGAATACTATGATGAGTTCGAGCACCATAGGAACCACCTAGATCTTAAGGATGATGAGGAGAACATCATGGCTCATTTCTTAGATGGGCTGAACGATAAGATAATGCGGAAGGTGGAGAGAAAAGTATATTATGACTTCAAAGACCTATACCACTTGTCAACACAAGTAAAACAACACAATAAACGTAAGAGCGCAACCAACTGGACAAGAACACCAAGTACTTGGACCCAAAGCACCAACAAACCCGTAGACAAAAAGAAAGGAGTAGGGATGTTGTGGTGGGTAAAATTACCCTACCCTACCTTAATTCCATGGGTACCCTACCCATAAAAAACCCTATTTTGAAAACCATATATATATATACATTGTATCCTTAAAGATAACCCAAACAAAATCTTATAGTTTTAGGGTTGTTCATGGGTACCATAACTTTTATTCATACAATATTAATAATTTATAAGTATCATTTTTCAAAACTAAATGTCAGTTAAATAAATGAATTAATTTTACAGAATTAATATATATATTAAGAATCTTACGTTTTTGGCGGCAAATTTTGTTTTTTTTTTTTTAATGTTTTTGGCGGAAAAACATAACCTTACATATTTGGCGGGAAAACATAATTTTACGTTTTTGGCGGAAAACACACAATTTTACATTTTGGAGGAAAAACATAATCTATGTCTTTTGGCGGGAAAACAAAATTTATCATTTTTGGCGGGAAAACACAATCTTACGTATTTGGCGGGAAAACACAATCTTACATTTTTGGCGGAAAAACAAAATTTTACGTTTTTGGCGGGAAAACAAAATTTTACGTTTTTGACAGAAAAACTGAATCTCATGTTTTTGCCAGAAAAACAGAATTTTTCGTTTTGGCGGGAAAACACAATTTTATGTTTTGGCGGGAAAACTAAATTTCATGTTTTTGGCGGGAAAACGAAGTTTTACATTTGTGGTGCGAAAACGGAGTCTCATGTTTTTGGCGAAAAACATAATTTTCGTTTTTGACAGAAAAATCGAGTTTTATGTTTTTGGCGAGAAAACAGAATTCTACGTTTTTGGCGGAAAAACATAATTTTATGTTTTTGGCGGAAAAACATAATTTTATGTTTTTGGCGGGAAAACATAATCTCATGTTTTTGGCGGAAATAGTATTTCTCGTTTTTGGGGGTTAAATGGAATTTTACATTTTTGGCGGGAAAATAGAATTTTACATTTTTGGCAAAAAAACAGTTGTTTACATTTTTGGCGTGAAAATAGAATCTTAAATTTATCTAATATTATTTCAAAATTAAAATAATAAAATATTATTTTATAGTTTTAAAACTATTAAAAATTATAAATAGTTTATTATAAAATTATTTTGTGAGTATTGATGTAATTGACAAAACAGTATAACACCTTTTTTGAGCCTATACAAAAACGGTATTATTCGCCCATTTTAAACTCTTTTCTTTTTTTTTCACTAAAATGATAATTTTTTTTTTTTTTGAATTTTGTTAAGAGTTTAGGGTACCCGATGGGTAATTACTTAACATCCCTAGAAGGGAGTAGAGATTGGATCTCACTTTAAGGGCAAGGCACCTGAACCAAACAATATAGAACATAAACGAATAAAAACACTAACCCCTCTGAGACTAGAGATATTACTTGTTTTAAATTTCAAGGTATGTGACATATGTCAAGGGAGTCCAAATCAAAGAACAATGATCATCACATCTTCTAGAGATTATAAATCTCAAGATGAGGTTGAACATGTGCTAAGCATCATGATATAACCATAAGAAATGGTTCAGTGTGAGAACATCTTCCACACTCGTTACACCATAAAATGGAAGGTATGCAATTTAATTATTGATGGTGTATCTTGCACCAATGTAGCAAGTGATTACATGGTTAAGAAACTTGTCCTAAAAAGAACTAACACCATCGGCCTTATAGGATAAAGTGGTTAGATGATAAAATTGAGATTAACTGATCAGGTTAATACTCCCTTTAATATAAGACGATACCAAGATCAAGTAATTTGTGATGTACTCCCAATGTAAGATGGACATATATTTTTGGATAGACCATGGCAGTTTGATAAGAAAACTACAGATAATGGTAAAACTAATGTCTATTATTTCATGCATAATAAACGAAGCTATAAGTTATCACCACTTAATCCTAAAGAAATACATGAAATGCAAGTGAGGATAAGGAAGATGGTCCTATGAAATCAAAATTTCTGGTTAATGCTAGTGTTGTGGACCGAACCATGTACTACATGGAATCAGTATTACTAATGATTTTTAAGGATGTGTTGAGTACATGTTTCGGGGCTCTCGAGCTGCTTGAACAGAAGACACACCTATTGTTGATGTTTAAATATGTGTTTCCAGGTTATATACTTAAAAGTCTACCTCTAATAAGGGGCACTTAACGTCATATAGATTTCATCCCTGGAGCACTCTTACCAAACCAACCAGCATATATGATGAATCCGGAATAGGCTAAGGAACTGGAGAGGCATGTTCAAGTGTTGTGGCCAAGGGATACGTTAGAGAAACCCTCAACCCATGTTCCTTTCCCGTTTTGTTAGTCCCAATGAAAGATGGTACTTGGAGAATGTGCATAGACCGTTTCGCCATCAACAACATCACAGTGAAGTATATGCATCTGATCCCTAGACTTGATGACATGATAGATGATCTAAGTGGAGCCAAAATGTTCTCTAATATCTACATCAAAAGTGCTTACCATCAAGTGCGCATGAGAGAAGGTGACGAGTGGAAAACTGCTTTTAAGACAAAGCAAGATCTTTACGAGTAGCTAGTGATGCCATTTGGTTTCATCAATGCCCCAACACATTTATGTGTCTAATGAACCATGTTATTAGGCCATTCATGTACTAAAAGTTTAATTTTCCTAGAGCTACACTGCAAGTGCATAAAATGGAATTGTAGTATATAGGGGTCGAATCCTTAAAGACTCTACACTACAAGAAATATGCACATTGTTAGCGCGGTTATAATGCTATAATAGGTCTTTCATAGCGAATTCATGAATGCTATGTCATCGGCAGCCATCATAGGTATCCCCCCTACGATAGCGTTTTTCACGTATGCTATGTTAATACCTCCTACGATAGCGTTACCTTAGATGCTGTTATTTATGTTACTATAACACACCTTTTTTTTGTTACGAGTTGATTATAGCGCCTATTTAGTGCCATGATAGTTCATCCTACAATAGCATTAGATTTTTTTCTTATTATATGTATAGTCGTAGCGTCTTCTAATGCTATATAATTATATTTCGAATCAATATTTTGGTTTTATACGAGACTAATTATATGCTATAATATATGGTATAATCATAGCTCAAGAAAATTTATATATAAAATGTTCTTATGGCACTGGGAAATGCTATATAAAACTATCTGATGGTAATTTTTAAATGCTATCATACAAAACTAACTCATTTTTTTTTTTGCTATTGTAGTATTTTGCAAGAGCTATGAAACACACAAACAAAACAAACCATTACACAAACATAAACCATTCAACAACATGATTCATAACTTAGTACAACACCAATATATTACACAAGTCATTCATCAACATGAAACAAGTCTCAGTTCCAAATACTTAATACAATACAAGGTGCATTAGCCTAGTCTTAAACTAACTAAAACTAGCTAATGCAAGGACCATAGTTTCTTCATTCCCTGCATCAATCAAAGAACAATTCCATGCACAGTTCAGCAACCTTAGTAACAGATACACGACCAAGTAATATGCATCATACTAACACTTACTTCAGATTCTGAAATTCAAAAGACGACCAATTTATCTATTGGCCATGCGATTGATGAACCATGTGCATCTTTTAAAGTCTCCATTTCATCTGATTCCCTCCAAACGGCTGCATCATCTACCATCACGACATCTACCCACACTCTAGCTGCACCCGGACCCAAGCGTACAAAGTGGACCTTCTGATCAGGGTCTGTAGAATGCACACGTCCTTCAGCAACAACCTGTTTTCTCCCACTAATAGCCATCAATTTGCACTTATGATTCGCCTTTATACCTTCAGCTCCATGTTTAATCTGAAATGCATACAATATAAACCATTTATATAAAACTGAGAGACTAATATTCAGAAGGAAGATTAAAAGTAATCCAAAATACTAACCTGGCATGTTTCTGGAGACTTCTCAGAAGGGGATTTTGACCCTGACTTACTGCCTTTGGCTAGAATTGGTCTAGAAGCTGGGTTAGTACTTTTGGTTGCCGTTTTTAGACCAATATTTGCTGTGGTTCCTTCTAGTGTTTTATCACTTGATGCAGACTTCTGTGTAGGAGATTTTCGTTCTGCTCCACATGGTGGGTTTTCGAAGACAACTTTGCTAAGTGGCCATGACACAAAAGATTGTAAGCAGTCCTGAATGTATGTGACCTCCAACGTAGGCCTCCATATAAATGTCTCAGGTTCATGCACAACATCCAGGAAAACTTTAACAGCCTTTGGTCCTAGTGGGAGTCCATTAACCAATGCTGATGGCTCTTGTGTCTGCCAACGGCCTTCAGCGACAACTACATCATCCTCAGTCAAATCTAGTAGTTTGCATTTGTTTAGAGAATTAGCTTTTGAACCCTGTAAATACACATTAATAAAACAATCTCTCATCAACAACAAAATAATTTATGATAACCACGAGAATGAAACTAAAACCTCACCAGTGGTGCAATGTCTTCTGGTTGGAGCCCAGTACCTAGTTCAATGCATTTACTCTTAGGCCATGCAATCATTTGTCCTACAGCTTCCTTTATTGTGTACATGTTTGCAGCAGGTCTCCATAAGAATGCCTCTGGTACAGTAGCAGCATCAACCAAGACTTTAACATCCGTAGGGCCAAGTCGAGTGTCATTCACTACATCATCTGGGTCAGAAGATATAATATGCCCCTCACCAATGTTGCCATCATCATCAGCCCAATCTATTAGAAGACACCTTGGATGTGATCTTTTGTTCACACTCTGTAAAATGTTTTATTGCAAATATTCAGAACAAGAAGAAGTTAAAAAATGATCATCTGGTACTAATAACTTACTCTAACAGCCGAGTTTTCACCGCTAAAAAGTTCATTCTCATGTCGCTGTAAGCAAAAGAAAACAGAAAATCATACTTTGTGCTTTGTTAAAACTGATGCTCTTAAAAAAACAATAGAGAATTGTCATACCAGGTTTTTCACTTTGGCAAGTTCAGCTTGTAACTCAATGACCTTTTCTTGGAGACTAGCATGCTTCTCTTGCATTTCAGAAATAGTCTTGTGTTTAACTTGGAAACAAGCCAACTTGGTCTTACTCATATTTCTGCCCATTGCTCTCATACGACCAGGATTATCAGGTCCTAACAGTTGGATAAGAGTGTCCTCATCTTCTTTCACACCAGACGGAGTGGCACTATTAACAATCTCAGCTGCCTTTTGCTGTATATCAGAAAACAGAGATTGTAGTAAAATAACTAAATCCAGAAATCATTAAAAGCAGAAGGCAGGAACTCACAATCTTCTCAGCTGCATTCGTGTTGATAGGTGTACCATCTTTTCTGGTACGTGATCTGACCCAGACTCTGAGCCTTGTAACTTCAGAGGGGTCTTCAGAACTAGTTTTCTAGTGAAACAAACTAAGTCAATACATTTGTATAAACATTTATAAGTAAATAGCATACTTGTAATATGCTTACCATCTCTTCTGCTAGCCTAACCATTCCCTTTCGACTGCAAGTGTGTGGTATCTGCTTGCGTCTTCTTTCTTTATAGCTATCACTCACCACCTTGAATTCTTGGCTGGTTTTGAGCTTAACAAACTTGCGCCACTCAGTTGGAGAAACATTCTTGGGTCTCAGATACATCCTCTGCTGGTTATTATCAGCTTCGTTAATCTGTGTAACTAGGCGTGATTTGGATGATCTCCATAAGCATCCCAACTGCTTAAGCACTGCAACCCTTTGGTACTCCTCATCTAGCTCAAACCTTGCCTGTACTCACAAACAAAACAAACCAGTAAGCTGCAACTTGAATGATTTCATTTACAATTGTTAATTATACAAACAAAAAGTTACCTGGACAGATTTCCAGAGCACTGTCTTCACTTCTTCACTGAGTTTTTTCCAACTTTCAAGTATAACCGGAACGTGTTCCCTTACTAATGGACCTAAGTAAGATGACAGCTTCACAGAACCAGAGCCATAAGGTTCTCCCATGAAATTGAAGTCTACTTTCACTCTGGTGTTTGGATCTTTGGCTATGTCTTTCATCCTTGTTGGTCCCCGCTTTCTCTTACGGGAACCTGTAGCTTCACCATCATGACCTCCAGTAAGTTCAACCTCTCCTTCGGGCTCATCATTCTGCTGCTTGTCATTGTTCTGTTCCTCACCCTTGTTCTGATCCTCATCAACGTTCTGCTCCTCATCAGTGTTCTGAGGCTCATGATCAACATTCTCAGGCTCATGATCAACATTCTGCTCTTCATCAATGTTCTGCTGCTCATCATCAATGTTCTGCTGCTCATCATCAACGTTCTGATCCTCATCACAATTCTTATCTTCTTCTAAAGGTTTCTCAGCTGGTTCTGGTACAACTGGAGTGATGTCCTCCACCTCCTCATCTTCTTCTATATTCTTCTTTTTTGATTTTCTTCCTCGCTTCTTTGGACGTCCCATATCAGATCACCTGAAACAAATTACAAATGTCAAACATTTTAGTCTTCTGATAAACAACAAATTTAAAACAAGAAAGCAAGTCCACAAAAAGCAGGCAGCAAACAAGCAGACAAGGACCAATCACACAAGAAGACAAAAAATACACACACAAAAAAGACTAAACTATGACATGATTCACACAATGAAGCCTTCACAATCTAATCTGGCATTATCTTCTTCACCAATGTCAACGTCCATGTCAACAGCCGATGGTAGAGGTCCAATGTCTGCATTTCCCTCTTGAATATCTTCCTTACTATATCTTCTTGAAGGCCCTCTCATTACAACATACCAGTTTGATGACTCGTTTTCCCTTGAGTAAAAGACTTGCTTTGCTTGAGATGCTATTATGTATGGATCATTTGAGAAAGAGGCTTGGCTTTGCTTCAGATTAACAAGAGTAAACCCATCTTCAATCTTCACTCCATTACCCTTGACTGCCCATTGGCATCGGAACAGAGGAACGTAGAAGACATTGTAATCCACTAGAATAATGTCTGTCACCCTGCCATAATAGGATACCAAATCCACCAACTGTGATGTGTCTTTTGCACTGGATCTGCAAAGAGCCGTAGCCTCATAATATACCCCACTATTCTGACTTTTCCTATCCACTGACATTGTGTGAAACCGTTGTCCATTAACTATATATCCTGTATACGACCTTGCAGAACATCGAGGACCATAAGCCAACCATTTAAGTGTTTCTTCGTGCTCCGTAGAATCAAGACGTACCTGACAAAGTAAAGACAATTCAGAAACATATACAGTTATCATAACAGAAGAAGAGAACTGTATAAACATATAGCTGAACTGTGGAAATTTACCCTTTCTTTTAACCAAGATGAAAAATTCTTAGTATGCAGACTCCATAAAATTGATGCATCACGTCGACACCTTTCATTCGTGTCTTGTAGGAACTGCAAATGCTCACTTGTAGCAGAATGATGGTATAAGAACTGAGTTAGACTGTTTAAATCATGGCAAAAATAAATGTATATTAAGAGAATTTGAGTCTTACTCTACAAAAGGTTCGACCAGAGCCATATTTTGGATGATTGCAAGATGTGCTACTTTCATCTCTGTTTCAGAGAGAGTGATTGCAGTCCCAGTGGATATCGGACGACCCTGTAAGATTGAGTTGTTCTCATACTCAATGTTCCTATCCACTTTCTCCTGAACATTTGTTGCCTTCTTTAGAAATTCACTGCAAAACTGGATACATTCCTCAGCTAGATAAGACTCTGCAATGCACCCTTCTGGTCTTGCTGGATTTCTCACAAAGTCTTTGAGTACCTTCATGTACCTAAAAAAATGAGGTTGTATAGATTAGAATTATAAAGATTATAAACCGAGTAGTGAAGTTTAAAGCATATTACCTCTCAAATGGATACATCCATCTAAAATGGACTGGTCCACCAAGTCGGGCTTCTCTTCCCAAATGCACAGTCAAATGAACCATGATGTCAAAGAAACTAGGTGGCCAAAATCTTTCAAACAAGCACAGGGTCTCAACAATCTCAGCTTCCATAACCAGAAGCTGCTCCCTGTCTATCACTCTCTGACACAAGTGATTGAAGAAGGAGCATAACCGTATAATTGCAAGCCTAGGACCCTTAGGTAACAGCCCTTTAAGTGATATGGGAAGAAGTTGCTGCATTAACACGTGATAGTCGTGTGATTTCAGACCTGTCACCTTGCAATCTTCTAGTGAAACACCTCTTGATATGTTAGAACAATAACCATCGGGGCCTTTGAAGTCAAATAGTCGCCTGCAGAAGATCTTCTTCTCTGTTTTCGACAGGGACCACGGTGCTGCAGGAAGATATGTTCGTTTCCCTTGTGTTGTGGCGTGCAAATCTTGTCTAATACCAAGATGCTCTAGATCTTTACGAGCTGCAAGTCCATCCTTTGATTTTCCACAGTGCAATAACGTAGAAACTAAACTTGCAGCCACGTTTCTCTCAACATGCATTACATCTAAATTGTGCCTCACCGGGAGTTCCTGATAAAAACAAATACAAAACAGGCAACCCAACTCAAACAATGCTTTATACTTGAATCATGAAATATTCAGAGAACAAATGACATTAAGAACTAACCTCCCAGTAAGGTAGCTTGAAGAATATTGACCTCTTCTTCCATCGTGATAACTCATCCTCATCTACTTGTACTTCTTCCTCTTCCTCTGATTCACTTGATAAATCCTCACTGTCTGATCCTAATGAAGTAATTTCAGTCCTTTTTCTCTTACTTGCAGGTCGTTTGAAATTGCCAAAGTCATTACTGTAATTTCTCAGGTTTTGAGATATTTCACACCCAGTTAAAATTCTGCCCCTTCTTCCTTGTTCAGCTTTTCCATCAAACCACTTCTTCTTTATTCTAAAAGTATGTGTTGGTGGCAGACCCTTTCTATGACACATGTAGACATGTTTCCTGCTGAACTTTAACCACATACTATCTGTATTTTTACCACATAAAGGACAGGCCATTGCACCCTTAACTTTACAGCCTGCGAGGTTCCCATATGCAGGAAAATCACTGATAGTCCATAGTAGCATTGCCTTTAGGGTGAACGTTGATCTACTATAAGCATCATAAGTTAATTCTCCAAAGTTCCAGAGATGGTTTAGATCCTCAATGAGGGGTTCTAAGTACACATCTATGCTGTTACCAGGCTGGTGTGGACCAGGAATCAACAACGAGAGCATGATGTTCTCCTTCTTCATGCATAAATCAGGTGGCAGATTGTAGTTAACAAGCAGTACAGGCCAACAACTATATCTGGTGTTCTTCATGTTAAATGGATTAAATCCGTCTGTGGATAATCCAAGCCTGATGTTCCTTTCTTCAGCTGCAAAGGAAGGGTATTTTGCATTCATCTGATCCCATGTCACTGAGTCCACAGGGTGACGAAGTTTTCCATCACTTCTTTTGTTGCTAAAGTGCCACCTTAAATCCTTGGCCATCTCCTCAGACCGGAACATTCTTTTCAACCTTGGGATTATTGGAAAGTACCGTAACACTTTCTGTGGGACTCCTTTCTTTGTTTCACCAGTGTGCATATTGGTCTTCCATCTTGAAGCCTTGCATTTTGGACATTTATCCAGCTTCTTGAACCTCTTTCTGAATAAGCAGCAATCGTTGACACATGCATGAATCTTCTGGTAGCCCATATCAAACGATTTCAGAAATTTCTTCACCTCATACAGTGATGTGTGTAGGACATTATCTTGTGGTAGCATCTCAGGCAGTGTTTCCAGAAGATCATTGAAGCTCTTATCGGACCACCCATTCTGCGTCTTCAGTCTGAACAATGAAACTATTGCTGACAACTTGCTATGGCTAACACAACTTGGATACAAAGGAGTCTCAGCATCTGCAAGCTTTGCAAGGAACTCATCTTCCTTTTTGTCCTCACCTTCAGCAATGTCACTCAAGACAGACTTCCTAGCAAACTCCTCATCCAAGTATTCAGCCGCTTGGTATAAACCAAATACCTCATCATTCCATTTGCTTAATTTGCTTTCACCATCACCATCAGGTTTCAATTCTCCATGCAGATACCAGTCAGAGCGCATCTTATAAGACTCCTCCATCCCCCTCGTAACCAGATGATCAACTACAATACTGCATGAATGTCGAACTATGTTGCGGCAGTCGATACAAGGACACACAACCAGATCATTCCCTCCCGTAGCCGCATCCACATCTCGTACAAACTTCACAGCCCCTCTCTCATATGCAGGATCAACTCTTTGGTCCAGAATCAGAAGAAAAATAAACAACAAACTAGTAAAATCTCTAAACACATACTGAGTCCTATCCTATACAATTCATTTCTTTACCTGCAAAGATGCACCCATGCTTTGTCGACCATTATATGCTACAACCTTAATTGAAACATTTGTAGAACCATTACGTAGTTAAAGAAAGACTTAACACGACACATTGACTTGAGATCACACAATAACAACATCAAACAACAATCTGACCAAATAGCATGAAAACACACAAAAACTCTATATGTAAACTCGATACAGTTCAATATCAGATAAGAACAACATATAAATCACGACACCAAACAAAACAGCAACGACATTAAACAAAGTAATATACATAGATCAACAAGCACAATAACGTGAGGAAATACGGTACAAACCTGTGCTGACATAAGATCGTTAGAAAAGCCTCAGATTCCCATTAGTGCACTCACCAATACTTGCAAAAGAAATTAGTATATTAAGTATAAGGATAATCAATATAAGGTGAATCATTGAAAGTTTTATATATAGTTTTGATGTGTTCCACATAACAAACTAAATCAAACATGTTCAACTGAAGCAAGGATACACAAAAATCATAACATCTGAAGCTAGAATCCTCAAAAAATCAGAACAGATGCATCGAAGGTGTCTGAGAGTGAAAGAATCTTGAATTCACTGAAATCTTAACCAAGAATGTACATCTTCTATCAATCATCGCAAACATTACCAACAATGTATCCAATCTTAACCAAGCATGTTCATTTCTTTAATCTGGCACAAACCTAAGCAAGAGCAGTGAGAGTTTTATATCCACAGATTCCATACGGTGACATGCAAGCAAAGTACAAGACAACATATGAAGTTAAAATCAACAAAATCCATATCAGAAGCATCGAAACCAAAATCCCAAAAATCAAAGATAATAAACTGACAATCAAGAGAAATGTTGTCAATAATCTCGACGGCTCGATTTAAAGAAACAAAGATGAAGAAAAAAGAGGACGAACTAGAGAAATCAAAGAACGAAAACATGCCTTCGATTTGAGCTCACTGTCGAGACAAAGATTGTGAAATTTGGGCCGAATAGTGTTAGGGTTCTTAGGGGAAATCGATTTTGGTGGCTCAGAGAATATGTGGGTGAAAATTAGAGCTCTGGTTTTGCGTCTGGGAAGGATGAATCGGAAGAGGGAGAATGAAAATCGAGAGGGAAAACGCAGAGGGAAATGAAAGAGAAGAGGGAAGTCTGAGCTATCGTGTTTCAGGCTGGAAATTTCACTAAGTATTTGGCGCTTTACCCAATTTTTTTTCCCGCTTATAGAAACTCTATTATAGCATTTATTGAATGCTATCATATAGTTTGGAATTTCCAAAAACATCAACGATAGCAGTTCGGTAAAACGAGCTATCGTGTCATGCTATGAATAAGAACTTTTTTTGTAGTGCTAGTTTCACGTGATAGACTTATTGTTTCTAATTTAGCTAAGCAGAATGGTTTTAAGCAGTAAAAGAAATTCAAAATAACGAAGTGTGTATCATTTAACTCAAGCGCCAAGTTCAGAGAAGTTCTCAGGAAATCATGAATTCAGGCAACACTCAATCATGATTCAAATATGCAGTGTTCTTGAACTAGAATCACTAAATTATAACTAACCAAATTTTGTTGCAATAATTATCTACGTCTAACAACCTTTTTTTTTTTTTTTTTTTTTTGTCACAAAATCTACGTCTAACAACCTAGAAATTTAAATCTCTATACAATCTTAGATTTCTAAACATACATTAATTCCAGGTTCATTCTTTCACAATTTTCCTAAACCAAATCTCTTTGTGAATATACAAATTGCTCACCTAGGTACTTTCTAGCTAATTAACTAACTCTCGCTGCGCTAATCAACCTAATATCAATAATCTAAGTGGTCATTTCTGATTAAGCATTAAGAACAACCTAGATAAATAACTAGAAGTGATGAATTCTAACTAATCAATTAAACTATAATTCCATGAAATCCCTAACGAGAATCCCTAAACCTAACAAAAGATCTACCCAGAAAGAACAATCATAAGAAAAGATATGATGAATAGAAAACTCAATAACATAAAAGAGTAGGAAACTGGGTTCAAAATCATGTCTCTCGAGATACAAGATCAACCACAAAAGGCTCCAAAACTCTCAAAGTCAAAGTATGATATCATGTCTGCCCACAATGGCTAATAAAAACCTAATAAAGTCTAAATCACGATTTGGGGTCAAAATGTAAATAGTGAAACATTTGGGCTAAAGTGAAATTCTTCAACACTTGATTAAATTCAAGAAATGAATTTTTTTGCACTAACCATCTTGTGTTTTCAGGCTTTATTGTCAGTTCTTAGGGTTTATAAGTACTGAGGAGAAAATCAAAGCCATACAAGATTGGCCTACACCAACCAACATCATCCAAGTAAGGAGCTTCCACGGGCTAGCTAGTTTATGCTGGAGGTTTGTGAAGGACTTTAGCACGGTGGCAGCCTCACTTACGGCGGTGGTGAAGAAAAATGTTTCATCTAACCGAGGAGAGGGCGTTTCGAGCCTTGAAACATCGTCTAACCGAGGCACCATCTTAGTCCTTCCCAAATTCAATAAGACATTTGAGTTAGAGTGTGATGCTTCTGAAGTTAAGATTAGAGCGGTTATCACAAATGGAGGCAGACCAGTAACCATTTTCAGTGAGAAGCTTAGTGGGACAATCCTCAACTATTCTACATATGATAAGATGCTCTATGCATTGGTTTAAGCTATGAAGATATGGCAACATTAACTACTAGTCTGAGAGTGTGTGATTGTTACAGATCATGAAATACTCAAGCATATGCATGAAAAAACCACACTAAAGAGGAGGCATGCCAAGTGGTTAGAATACATCGAGACTTTTCCTTATGTTATCAAATACAAGAAGGTAAAAGAGATTTAGTAGCTGATGCGCTTTCAAGAATACATTAGTTAATCCAAACTATGGAATCCAAAGTGTTGGGTTTTAAGTTCATCAATGAGTTGTATGAAGGTGATCAAGAACTAGGAGAGTTCTACAAGGGTTGTAACAAGGGAGCATTTGAGGCACTCTACAAGTAGCAAGGATTTTGTTTTAGAGAAAGGAGATTGTGTATTCTACAATGTTCACTAAGGAATTACTGGTCGAAGAAGCTCATAGTGGTGGTCTAACAGGTCACTTTGGTAGAGATAAGACACTAGACATACTTAAGGAGCATTTCTACTAGCCTCAATTGAAGAAGACCATGGAGAAGTTATGCTCTAGTTGTGTGGTATGCAATAAAGAAAGTATAAGACACATCCACATGACTTTTACATGCCACTGCTCATTCCTACCCATCCATGGGTTGACATATCAATAGACTGTGTTAGGACTTCCCAAAATGAGAAATATGGACTCCATCTTTGTAGTGGTGTACAAATTCTCCAAGATGGCACATTTCATACCTTTTGATAAGATAAATGATGCTACTCAGACAACCGATTTTTCTTCAAAGAAGTGGTCCGACTACACGGTATTCCAAGGACCATTGTATCAGATTGTGATGTTAAGTTCCTCAGTGATTTCTGGAAAACCTTGTGGAAAAAAACTACGAACTAAACTATTATTTTACACCAATTTTCACCCTTAAATTGATGGGAATAGGATATATCATGGTTTTTAGGATTTTAACCATGATATGGGTCTTTGTTATCGAGTATTTTATGTGTTTTGGAGTCTTTTTTGGTGTTTTACAGGTTTAGGTACATTTGCAGCTTAGTTAGATGTTTTGGAAGCATTTAGAGAAATTATGCATTATATAGAGATTCCACATAGTTCAATGGATGTGTCTGCATAGTGCATACGTCGATGCAGTATGTGCATTCTTGGAGAATTACAGTTTTTGTCCAGAAGTTTCTCAAATTTACAAAAGGCATAAATCGTGTTTTAGACTTTATATTAGGGTTTTTAAGCCACTTATATAAGCTAAGTTTTACTTAGGCTTTATTTTACATTCAAAGAGATTTATAGAGCTTTTTGGGGCTGATCCGATACTCGACAGAGAGAAGATTTTGAACCCCATTATTTATTCTATTGATCTCTTTATGCTTTCTACTTCATATATGATTTGTGATTCATTGATCATGTCTGATTAGTTTACTTGTTAAGTTTAGGGATTCTCATTAAGGATTTCATGGAATATTAGGTTAATTGATTAATTGGGATTCATAACTTCTAGTTCTTCATCTAGGGTTGATCTTAATGCTTAATCTGAATTTGCTACTCAGATTATTGATGTTAGGTTGATTTTCGCAACGACAGTTGGTTAATTAGCTAGAAAGAACCTAGATGAGAAATTTATTTATTCGCAAATAAATCTGGCTTATGGAAATTATGAACGAAGGAACCTGAGATTAATGCATGTTTAGGATCTCTAGAACTCGCAACGAAATTTGGTTTGCTAGGTTGCTGGACATAGTTAAGATTTGCAACAAAATTTAGTCTATTATACTTATGTGATTCTAGTTCTACAACCGTTCTTAATTTGATCTTGATTGATTGATTAGTTTGTCTGTTTTCCTGATTTTCTTAGAAATCCCTTGACCTGACGCTTCGCTTGCTTGATTTACAAACCGTTTGATTTACTTTCATGCTTTGTTTACTGCTTTATTACTGCTGCTGCTTAGCTTGATTTGACATTTTATAATCTATCGCAACAATCTAGAGTCTCTGTAAATTTGACCCCTATATACTACAGTCACTTTCTGTGCACTTGCAGTGTAGCTCTAGGGATTAAACTCTGAGCATATCAGCAGACGGAGAAAGTGAACTGCACTCTTGGGATACTACTTAGAACAAAAATTGGAAATAATTTGATGAATTGGCTGGATAGTCTACCATTTGTGGAGTTTGCCTACAATTAAACCACACATTCAGCCACTAAACAACCACCATTCCCGATCGTATGTGGTTTCTATCAAACTGCACCATTGGATTTATCTTCAATACTACAAGCTGAAAGTTGTAGGCCTGGATGGAGCCAACAAGGCATATTTCATGAAGAGACTTCACCAAAAGTTAAAATCTTGAAAAGAAGACTGAAAAATATAAAGCGCAAGCCAACAAAAAAAGAAGAAAGAAAGTGGTTTTTAAACCTGGTTGATTGATATGGCTACACATGTGACCATAACGATTTCTAACACATATGACCCAACACATATGACGTCCAAAGTAACACCAAGAGGTATATTCCTTTCAAGATATTGGATAAGATCAATGATAACGTCTATCGCTTGGAGGTACCATGTGATTTTAATATTCTTTTACTTTCGATGTTACTGATTTATCTAATTTTGATGTAGGAAATGAAAATATTTTGTGGTCAAAACATGTTAACGAGGGGATGATAGGAATACACAACATGAGCCCAATGAAGAGTTTCCCTTTGTAACAAACGTCCCTATGACCAGATCAAGAGCAATCTGAGACAAGTTCAATGCCTATGTAGCAAATGTCTTATATCAGTACAATCTTGAAGGTTATCACTCAACGACTTGGTCCAAGCTAAGTTCATTTCACTAACTACTCTAAAAGCCAATTTGGACCAAGAAATCACAAAGATGATTCAAGAGAAATTTTATTTTAAACCGGTCCAAACTTTACACTACCGAGAGGAGCCTAACCGCGGGGAGATAATGGGTCATAAGGAGACCAACATATATCCTATCACCAATCTCAACCTTAAAACTCACTCATTCTATGGAAAATCCAATGAAAAGATAATTTAGCATCCAACAAGCCCAAGCCTAGAAGATGCCTCCAACAAATAACCAATTGCATATTTGGAACACTTGGAAAAGATCAAATTGGAGTATCCATAACTGCTTGCTATCAAGGAACCTAGACACTATTGGGAAGATATTCTGAAGATAAAAAGCACACAAAAGAATCCTTAGGAGCCTTCCCTGTTCAGACCCACTTTGAGAAAACAAAAATATGATATTTCTATACTTATTTTAAATTATAAACTAATCTTGTGCTGTCTTTTGCTTTATGATATTTTAGTCTTGTTTGCTTTGTTTTATGGTTGATTTTCGTGGAGCTTTGTAATAAGTGATGAGGAACTTTGTAATAATGTGTGATTTTTTTTTAATTTTTATTTGGATTTTGTTGTAATATTTTAGACAAAATGCCCCCCCCGCCCCCCCCAGCTCTCAGACTATTTATAAAATCCCTTTTTGATAAAATGAAATCTTAAGTTTGCTTACTAAAATGTGCAGCAACTTCTCCTTGTTTTTGTTGAAATAACTCCAAAAACCAGACGTTCGTTTTTGTCGAAGTATCATGGAAACTCATTCCGTACATGTGGTGTGACTTCACTCGCCAAACATTTTCATTTTAATACTTTTCTAAGTAGAATCAGGTGGGCTTCTTGTTGTGCTTGCATCACCTTACCCAAATTTAAATAGAATCATGTGAGTTTCTCCTTGTGCCTACAACAGTAAACATCAAACATGGCATTTGAAATAAGTCAGATTTTTGGTACCCAATTTCGAAAAATAGTACGAGCATTTATAATATATATTTTTTTTTGATTTAAACAAGTATGTTTTTCTTTTGTAACATTTTTGTATTGCGACTTGTGAAGAGGAGACCTTTTTTATTATAAAATATCATTTATATATATAAATAACTCTGCAGAAGCGCATGCAGAGGTTTCAAGCAAACCCGAAGGTAGACTAACGAACCAAATTACACATGAGAATCAAAAAGAGCAAACCACGTTCCTAGATAAGACACTGAGTTGAGCAAGTCTCCTTGATTACGAGAGAGCGGTAAGAGACGGAATCGTATGGTCTGTTTGATCTCTGCAATGATGCTTGAAGCCGGTCTAGCAATTTGAATGTGGATTCTTGCATTCCTTTCTTTCCATACACAGTAGAGAGAAGTTTGGAAAGCCAGTTTGAGAATTAGAGCTCTGTTCATGTCCCTTGTTGAAGGAATTTCTTGGCGGTTCTAATCACATTAGGCAACCTAAGTATAAATTCCATAGCCTAGGATCCAGGGTCTAGGTATATTGAATCATAAGGATCTCGAAAATACCTGGAGATAGGCAGCGGAAGATGAACAAGTATTCGAGATTCACGAGTGCCTCAAGTGCTGCGCCTCTACTGGTATCCACACGCACACAAACTGGAACGGACGGGATGCTAGTGCCGTAGAGATCTAATCTCTTAGAGATTTCTCAGTTTCTCAGAGGTGGCTGTGAATTAGGTCTGGTCCTCTGAAAGCCGTGCATATATCTCATATATATAGACTTTTATCACGACCTAATTAACCAAGGAACTAACCGCAGTTAATTAAGTCATAAACCAAAATCGATATTTTGATTCGCGATCTGTGTCGATCGATGCACCTGTTGTGTCGATCGACACTACCTCAAAAACTCGTTATTGAATGCATATCGAATATACATTCACCAGATCATTACACTACAAGAAATATTAGTATTAATAGCTATATGTGCTCATCAGACCACACACATCAGTATGTTTAAGGCCCAATAAGTCAATGACCCTTTCTTTGTTTGTTAACAGAGACCTTAGTCATTTTGCCTAATAAACAAGATTCGCATTTCTCACATGATTCATTATCAAATGAGCCCAAAAGCCCATTACCATGGAGCTTCTGAATCCGTTTCTCATTTATGTGGCCCAAACGACAATGCCAGGGAAAAGTTTGATTCATGTCTTCTGACTTGAATCTCTTAGTACTAATGTTATAGACTGGCATACTTTGGTTTAGAACATAAAGTCCATTCTATAATGGACTGCTACTATAAAATATATCATTGTAATCAAATGAACAACATTTATTCATAATTGAAAACTGATATCCTTCTAAATCCAAATAAGGAATAGAAATAATGTTTCTGCTTATAGCAGGTACATAATAGCAATTATTAAGTTCTTAAAAACATGCCAGAAGGTAAAGACAAATGAATTCCTACGGCTAATGCAACAACTCTTGCTCCATTTCACCGCGCAGGTCCACTTGTCCTTTCTCCAAAGTCCTACTGTTCCTTAGGCCCTGCATATTGTACAAAATATGAGCACCACAGCTGGTATCTAATACCCAAAAAGTAGGACCAGAGAAAGTAACATTTACTTCTATAACATAAATACCTGAAGAAGAAGTCTCGTACGTCTTCTTCAGCTTCTCATAATCTTCCAGGAATTTATTGCAGTTTCTTTTCAAATGCCCATAACCATTACAATAATGGCACTTATCATTGTTAGAAGGACCAATTTTAACCTTAGGAGCATGTTTAGACTCGCTTGGATTCACAATCGAGCTCGTCTTACCATTCCCTTTGTTCTTACCAAGTTTCTTAAACTTTTTACCCTTTTGTACCATAAGGACATTTGGGGTGTCCTTCTTGATGTTAGGTTCAGCAGTTTTGAGCATCCCATGCAACTCAGTCAAAGTCTTTGTCAAGTTGTTCATGTTGTAGTTCATAACAAAATGATCATAGCTTGACGGCAGTGACTGCAGAATGATGTCAGTAGCCAACTCTTGGCTAATAGGACAATCCAGTTTCCCCAGGTTATCAATATAACCCATCATCTTAATGACATGAGGACTAACTGGTCCGTCCTTTGGTAGCTTGCACTCAATTAGAGACTTAACCGTCTGGTATCTCTGAGTTCGTGCCTGCTCCTGAAACATACTTTTCAGGCCAGTGATCATCTCTATTGGCGACTCCACATTCTCATATTGCTTCTGCAATTCCGAGTTCATGGTAGCCAACATGAGACAACACACATCGACCACATCATTAGAATGCTTATCCCAAGCATCCTTCTCTGACTGCCAGGCATTGGCTCGGTACTTCTTGGGGAGAACTTTCTCAAGGACATAGTCCTTTTTCTCCTGTTTGAGAACAATTCTCAAGTTCCGATACCATTCCAGAAAGTTAGATCCATTTAGCTTGTCTTTCTCAAGGACGGATCTCAGGGAGAAATTGTTGTGATGGTTTGTACTAGACATAGCTGGAGTAAGAAAGGAAAGAGGTTTAGTTATGATGTTCAAGAAATGAGAAATCTTAACAATTAAGAAAACTCGCATTATATTCAAAACAATGTTTCCTCAAATGAATATAATGATCCAAGACCCATACTTCACTAAAACTTTAGTGAGCTTTGGCTCATCGCCCAAATTTCAGCTATCTAGGTAAGCAACAACTCTGCTAGTTATACCAATATAACTCTTGGTTGTGGATTGACATCTCATGTCAAATCCACCTGATGTCTCTTGGCCCAAAACGATTTTGATAGCCCAGTTAAATAAACCAATCTATTAAGTCATGTAATTGTTGACGCCTTGCACTGCAAGCCTATCAACACGATTACCTCCTGCCTTACTCATGTAATTGTGGACACCTTGCACTGCAAGTCTATCGCACAATGAAACGAGTCTTGACAGTTGACAAGATCGGGAAGACATCAAGGATTACTTGATATTTAGTTTGAGGAACGAAACTTTTAATTTAATATACATATCATATATGTATCTTAGATAGATTATAATTAATTAAAACAACTAATTCAACTGAGTTTTAATTATTCTAAGAAATGGGTTAAGTCTTTGGTTCAATAACCAAAATCCCGAGTGGTATGTCGACCGACACAACTCCGTGTGTCGATCGACACTACCAAACCAAAACCATTGCGATAACCGGTCAATCAAATTGAACCGGTTCTATAACCGGTTAGTGTCGATCGACACAACACTTGTGTCGATCGACATCAACCCTATTCAATCAAACCGCAATTAACCCGTCAAACCGGTTTAAACCAATTGCGATAACCGGTCTAATCCAATTGAACCGATTCATCCAATTGAACCGATTTAGCCAATTTTAACCAAGCGCGATAACCGGTCCAATCCAATTGAACCGATTAAACCAATCGCAAGGTCCGTGTCGACCGACACAACACTTGTGTCGATCAATGCGTTAGGGCATCAGGAACTTTGATCTTTGTGATCGAAACCTAAATATTATTCGGATTTCCATACTGTGTCGATCGATGCCAGATTTGTAATACCCTGTATTCAAAAATATGGTCAACGGGCAGAAGAAAAGTCAACAGGGGCAAAATTGTAATTTTGCCAAACCCAGGGGCAAAATGGTAATTTTGCCAAAGTACGAGACGGAAGTCGAGACGGGCAAAATGTTCTTGTTTTAATACATAAAGAACATTTACAAGACTAGAATTGGAAGAAACGGAGCAGAAACGGATTTTTCGGCTTATCGGAGTGAAAACCGAGAAAACCGGGAAAACTTCGGAAATTCATAACCAGAGCTAGGAAACTCCAAATGAGGTGATTCAAGTTGGTAAATTCATATAAAATCAGGGAGAATCAGATTATGGAGGTTTTGGGATTTATGGGAATCGTGAAAGATTTTCTAAAATAATTATCGCGAAACCGAGGAAACCGAGAAGAAATTGAAGAAGGGTTTAGAAAGGATGTTGGGATGGTTTTTGGGCTGATTCTTGTGGATAAGAAGCCACTCCAGAGACAGTTGTCTCACCACCAGGTCGCCAGACTCCCCTGTTGATGTGTCAAGCTAAGGTGAAGAGGTGGCTTTGGAAGACTTATCCACTTCTTTTCACAAAAAATCATTTTTGTGAATCCCTCTCTCTCTCTAGCCTCACCCACGACCAGATGCTCTCCCTTCTCTCTAAACTCATCTGAAAAACTTAGAAAAAGTCTTTGAATATTCATGGAACCTCAAGAACATTCAAAGTGTTCTTGAGTGTTCATAAGACCTTCAATCACCAAAAACGTCATAACTCCCTCAATATAAACCCTAATCCACTTCTGCAAAGTCTGGTGGACTCCTCTCTCCTTCCTCTACAACCGCCAGTCGGCCAACCAATACCGCCGTCGCCGGAGCTCGCCGGAAAGTGGCTGGAAAGTGGTTGCGGTCGGAGTTTTGGGGTATCTCTCTCATCCGGCATCAGATCTGGACGTTTTGAAGCTCTAGATGCATAGATATCTTCTTTGCGGTCAGTTTGATAGGTAGATCGTCACATGAGTCGCCGGAAAAAGGGGTGAACCGGCCGGTCAACGTCGGACCACCGCCGGTCAACGCCGGAGCCGGTCACCGGAGAAGCCTCGCCGCCGTCAAATTGAAGCCGGTTCTTCAGTGGTTGGGTCAGCATGGTTTGGTTCAAGAATTGGGTTGGTTTAGGCTTGGTTTAGCCTTGGTCAACGGTGGGTTAAACCGGTCAACAATTGGACCTAAACCGGTTTAACCTAACCGGTTCAATTTAGACCAGTTCAGTTGGTTCAGATGGTTCAGTGGTTCAACCGGTTCGGTTTGGGTGGTCAACCGGTTCAGTCAAAGTCAACGGTCAACCTTTGGTCAACGGTCAAAGTCAACGGTCAACGCCGGTCAAAGTCAATGCCGGTCAACGCCGTGGTCAACGCCGGTCAATGCGTTGACTCCGGCCAGATGATGATTTGCGGTTTGTATTCGGGTGTTCGGGAGGTTCGGGTTTAGTTCGGGGTCTCGGGGAGTCGTATCCGCATCCGTGCTGTTCATTCCGACCGAATCACGGTGAGTCGGCTCAAACACCGTAGATGAAGCATGTAGAACGGGAAATGAGAAACCATAGAATTAAGTAATTGCATACCCGTGTTAAGACTAATTGGTGTTTGATAACTGAAGTGACAAAATATCGGTAAACCGGTTAGGGTTTAAGACGCATGCTAAGAGTATAGCATTAAACGGACTAAACCGGTTGTGTGCTGCTAGGTTGCTAGTAACGTTGATTGGTGCATTCATATAGCCGTGGCGGGATAGGGCTGTATATGCATATATATATATATATATATATATATGTGTATGAAAGAACGATACCGAATGAATGTATATACGGGAAGTAAGACGAAAGTAAAAGATGGAATTAAACCTAATTAACGTACGATGTATGATTCGATATCGGGGTTCAGTTGAACATTAAAGAAAAGTGAATGAATTAAGTAAAGGAAAGATGAGACTTCGGGGAGTTTAGTAAGCTACTCGCTCTAAACCGACGGATCGGGAATTGAATAAAAGAGATTCGGGGGAGGTTAAGAAAAGGGAATGTGATGTGTAAAGCATGTGATTGGTGATGGGCCGTCTACGGATTAGCAATCCGCTAATCCAAGGTAGCGGACTTGAATGGGTTAAAAGTGAACGTTAATGAGATATGGGCCGTCTACGGGTTAGCAATCCGCTAATCCAAGGTAGCGGACGTGAATTGGTTAAAAGACTTTTGAAACCCCTAATAGGCCTGATTGTGTGGTGATGATGTTATTGTGTGGTGGCATTGTGGTGTGGTTGCTGTTGAGCTTTTGTGCAGGCCTATTAGATCGTCTCGGTGTTGGGCCGAGCGATCCGTGTGGTTACTTAAATCGGTCACGGGACCGGTTAAGTCGTGGTTGGGGTGGTGCCCAGTCAGAGCGGTGGTTTTGTGTGTGTGTGTGTGTGTGTGTAGACTTGCGGGACGTGGTGTTGAGATGGTTGTTGAGAATTGACTGAGTATGATTACTAGAGTCCGAGCGAGTCTGCGTGTTTACATTTATGTACTAGGACTCTAGGGTGCGTTAGATCCCGCAAGTCTAGGTGTTTGGTTACGTTCCGGTACTTCCGACCCGATTGGATCCTCGGGTAGTTACCTGATCGGACACGTGCCTTCGGGCAGTGGGGCTGGTTATGGTGTTAACCTACTGGGTGACGCCGGTAGGTGTGTGATTCGGAGAATACGGGGTCATGTCCTAGGGCCGAATCGCATGGAAACTCGGGTTGCCGGGGGTAACCGGAGTCACTGCGTATCGATGGACTGAGAACAGTGTCCTAGCCGTTGGACTTCGTGTTGACGTCTAGGAGTCGTGGGGTTAGTTACCATGTTGGTGACAATGAGAACCCGTGGAAGTTACCGAGATCGTAGGGCCCCAGTGTTGTATTCGTATTGTTGGTGTTGCGCGATAGATAGATCGAGTTTCAATCGAGAGCATGTGCCGCAGTGTTCTCGATTCCCTTGGTTATTTATGGGATTGGTGATGGTATTGTTATTTCATTGATGGTGTGTTGTGGGTGCGACACACCGTGGTAGTGCGTGATCGACCGTTTATTATATGGATTGTTGTTTTGGGATTTTGGGAACGAGAATTTATAGATGCTAGATAGACTAGCAGCCGTAGTGGGGAGCCGTCTCGCTGGGTGATCTTAGATCGCTCATTAGACTCTTTTTGTGGTTTTTCAGGTTTAGCAACGGCGGACGTGGGAGATCCTCGGTGTAGTCTCGGGATTGCTTGTGGCGGGATTTTGATTCGATGACTTTTGGAGTTTTATTCGGTTCGGCTTTTGGTACCATGTAGTACCATTTTGTGTTGCAACACGACGATCCTTTTATTAATGAAAATTGTTTTGTAAAAATTGTTAAACGTGGTACGTAACGTTGATTACTCAGAAATGAATTAGCTTTCCTGATATTGTGTTTAGTCCGAACCGACACAACTCACGGAAATGGTACAAGTTGAAAAGCTTTGTATCATGGAAGTGAGGATAGCGGGGTCAAAGACGGGTTAGTGCGAGCCTCTGTCTCAAACCGATCTGTCTCTGGCTTCGTCTTGTGACAACTCTTTTCTGTTTGACTTGCTCGGGTTCGACTTGGTCATGTTCTTGTTTGATTGTTGACCGGTCAGCTCGACGGTCAGCGGATAATGGGAAAGGGGCGTTACAAAAGGTGGTATCAGAGCATGGTTCTGCATGGGTTTCACAGCTATTCATTTTTGAGTGTTTTCCGTGTTTTATCGAGTCAAAATTGTGTTTTACCTAAGCATCCATTAGGAAACCGAGCCGCGTCCGTGAATTCGGGGTTGGGATGGCGTAGGAATTGTATTATTTGTACTAATGTTATCTGCGTTTTTGGTTCCAGTCAGCAGCAGAGTGTCCTTGGACGGATTGTGTGTGGGTGTGGGTGCATAGTGTGGGATATCAGCGAACGGTATGAGTTATCACCGGAATGACTGCGACACAGTGTCGAGCTCAGTTAGAGCAGCATCCGTATTGGGAGCGGCACGTTGATGAGCAGATGGAGATATTTGGGGACGTTCTAGAGCAGCAGATTGGACTGCACCAACAGCCGGATCCACGGCCAGGGTTGCTTTGTACACTACTTGATAGGTTGGCATCACCATCACTCGGTTTTTACCAAGCCACTCTCTGCGACGGAGCCATTATCAGGGGCTGAGCCGAAGTCGATGTCGAAGTCGGATACACAGTTTGAGCTTGTCACACCGCCGACCGAGCTAGTTGCGCCGCCAGAGATCCGATCAGAAGACACGACGGACTCGCGACCAGCGATGCCTGAATACTGGGAGTATAGCGCATACGGAGTTCCGAGTTTCCATTTACAGTGGTGTCCTTAACCAGCCGATCTGTACTATCGTGAGCCAGACCAATCGGACCAGGACCACGTATGTTTGACGAAGAGCTTATTCTGCAGCTTGTCAGTCAGCCATCAGTCGCTCAGATACCTATAGCACAACCGCCATTGGTGCAGCCGCCGAGAAGATCGAGGACTTGTCGGAGATGTGGAGACGGGGGACATCGAGCATTTGTCTGTTCCCGTAGGTCTCGCTCAGCTCCAGTAGTTGCCAGATATGTGGAGTGCAGGGTCATCGTGCGTCCGAGTGTTTTCAGGATCCTTCTTCGGAGCCTGTTTCCTTTTGTGAGTTGTGTGGTGCTTCGGATTATCAGGCACCAGCTTGTTACCGTGGGCCACGCCCAGCGCCCGTTACTGTTTGTCAGATTTGTGATCGTGAGAGCCACATTACCCGTTTATGTTCGATGGCAGAGCCGCAGTGAGTTGAAGCACTGTTCGGAGATGCACACCCACCACACCCTCCCGGCACACCTGCCAGTGGTTACCACCACGAACCGCGATGCCGCCTGTGTTGGGCATTCCGGTTGTGTTGGGGCTGTTCGGGTTACGATAGTTAGGCCCAGGTAAGTAAGGGCTCTAACTCGTTGTTTGATGTGTGTAGATCGGCTTGCGATCGTCTCTGACGATTTGGTTGCATGTAGTGGTATTTCTTGTGGGACGGATTGGTAACCGCTAATATGTAGACTTCGACGGACCTACGTATCTAAAGCTCTATGTGGTGAATAAATGCTTTATTTACGTAGTGAATGTGGAGTGTTTCGGTTGTCGTTTTGAGTAGCGGAGTGGTTATATTGCATACTCCTGATGGTTGTGAATGCAATATAGTTACTATGTGAAAATGAATGATGGTCCGAACAGACGGTTTCCATCCGAACCCTGAGAGACAACTGCAATCGCCGATTTGCTTGATTGATTGTGTATATTTGTTTGTTTATGTGTTTATGCTTGCGTGCTTTATCTAATGCTTGAGTATTGCATTAGATAATTGGGATTGTGTTTCGTTCATTGGTGTAGCACTGTTGAGTTGCTAGTTGTTGTTTATGGCATGCATAGCATTCGAGAATCATTGATGGTGTGGGTAAGCCATCTGAGTGGTAGCTATATTTCGTTGGCTTGAGTAATTTGAATGTTATCATTGTCGTTAAGTTGGTACAAATAAAAAGTGTTAGAACCTTTCGTTGAAGGTATTGAGCTAACTTGAGAATGGTTGGATTCGACCGTCAATTCACGAGAAAGCGGAATTATAGAATATCGTTATTTAATCATGGGTAACCGTTGGGTACATGATTAACTAACTATATCTCTATGAGGAAGTGATATCGAGGGATGGATTGGTTTGAATTTCACCGCTCTAGTGAAAGTTGTTGTGTTGACTGTAGGACGGAATGGACGATGCGATACGAATACGAGACCGAACCCGAACCCGAAAGCGAGATGAAGTGTAAAGAAGCTGTGAGACGAGTTGACCCGGGAAGTGAAGCAGTGGTAAGGATCGTTAGTGGGAAGTGTATCAGTACAAGGCAACTGGGGGAACGAAACTGTTGGTATGATGAGTTCGTGAAAGATTGGAGGTAACTTCAGTGATAGTGTGGAAACCAGAGTAAAGCGGTTGGTACGATTTTGAATGGAGGTTTAGCAGAGTTGGACTCAGATATCAAAATTCTTGGGAAGCGTTCGGGAAGGAAGAATCAGTAGCGGGGACAGAGTAGAGTTGTTAGTACGGATGGAATTAGAAGTCATCGAGATGTAAGGTTTGGAATGCAGATTTTTGAAGAGTGTCTCAGGGAGACAAATCAGTATCGGGAAAGATGGGGAAGTCGACGCAAAGTGGGGAAGTCAGGAGTGAGAATCAGATCAAAGTAAATACTTGTGGACGATCGAGGTTCGAGGAAAATCAGTTAAAGAGAAAAGTGGCATAGTACAACGGGACCGGAGGTCGAGAAAAGAAGTCATGGCTACGAGGGTGAGAGTAAAGCGCAAGAAAGGGAATGCCGTTGGGTTACGGATCGAGTATTGGAGAGACAGCTAGATAAGCAGTACGAGGACTAGTGGAAAGTGTGGGACAGGGTAGCAGAGTATCAGAAAATATTGGAAGTGCGGTCTGAGTATCGGTGTTCAAGTAAAGAGACGTTGGTGTATGTGGAAAAAGCATTAAAGGGCATGGTGAAACAACTTGCGGGGTTTGGTGCCGATTCAAAGTATGTTAATGACGGAGAATTCGGGGACCGAATTCCTGTAAGTGGGGAAGAATGTAATACCCTGTATTCAAAAATATGGTCAACGGGCAGAAGAAAAGTCAACAGGGGCAAAATTGTAATATTGCCAAACCCAGGGGCAAAATGGTAATTTTGCCAAAGTACGAGACGGAAGTCGAGACGGGCCAAATGTTCTTGTTTTAATACATAAAGAACATTTACAAGACTAGAATTGGAAGAAACGGAGCAGAAACGGATTTTTCGGCTTATCGGAGTGAAAACCGAGAAAACCGGGAAAACTTCGGAAATCCATAACCGGAGCTAGGAAACTCCAAATGAGGTTATTCAAGTTGGTAAATTCATATAAAATCAGGGAGAATCAGATTATGGAGGTTTTGGGATTTATGGGAATCGTGAAAGATTTTCTAAAATAATTATCGCGAAACCGAGGAAACCGAGAAGAAATTGAAGAAGGGTTTAGAAAGGATGTTGGGATGGTTTTTGGGCTGATTCTTGTGGATAAGAAGCCACTCCAGAGACAGTTGTCTCACCACCAGGTCGCCAGACTCCCCTGTTGATGTGTCAAGCTAAGGTGAAGAGGTGGCTTTGGAAGACTTATCCACTTCTTTTCACAAAAAATCATTTTTGTGAATCCCTCTCTCTCTCTAGCCTCACCCACGACCAGATGCTCTCCCTTCTCTCTAAACTCATCTGAAAAACTTAGAAAAAGTCTTTGAATATTCATGGAACCTCAAGAACATTCAAAGTGTTCTTGAGTGTTCATAAGACCTTCAATCACCAAAAACGTCATAACTCCCTCAATATAAACCCTAATCCACTTCTGCAAAGTCTGGTGGACTCCTCTCTCCTTCCTCTACAACCGCCAGTCGGCCAACCAATACCGCCGTCGCCGGAGCTCGCCGGAAAGTGGCTGGAAAGTGGTTGCGGTCGGAGTTTTGGGGTATCTCTCTCATCCGGCATCAGATCTGGACGTTTTGAAGCTCTAGATGCATAGATATCTTCTTTGCGGTCAGTTTGATAGGTAGATCGTCACATGAGTCGCCGGAAAAAGGGGTGAACCGGCCGGTCAACGTCGGACCACCGCCGGTCAACGCCGGAGCCGGTCACCGGAGAAGCCTCGCCGCCGTCAAATTGAAGCCGGTTCTTCAGTGGTTGGGTCAGCATGGTTTGGTTCAAGAATTGGGTTGGTTTAGGCTTGGTTTAGCCTTGGTCAACGGTGGGTTAAACCGGTCAACAATTGGACCTAAACCGGTTTAACCTAACCGGTTCAATTTAGACCAGTTCAGTTGGTTCAGATGGTTCAGTGGTTCAACCGGTTCGGTTTGGGTGGTCAACCGGTTCAGTCAAAGTCAACGGTCAACCTTTGGTCAACGGTCAAAGTCAACGGTCAACGCCGGTCAAAGTCAATGCCGGTCAACGCCGTGGTCAACGCCGGTCAATGCGTTGACTCCGGCCAGATGATGATTTGCGGTTTGTATTCGGGTGTTCGGGAGGTTCGGGTTTAGTTCGGGGTCTCGGGGAGTCGTATCCGCATCCGTGCTGTTCATTCCGACCGAATCACGGTGAGTCGGCTCAAACACCGTAGATGAAGCATGTAGAACGGGAAATGAGAAACCATAGAATTAAGTAATTGCATACCCGTGTTAAGACTAATTGGTGTTTGATAACTGAAGTGACAAAATATCGGTAAACCGGTTAGGGTTTAAGACGCATGCTAAGAGTATAGCATTAAACGGACTAAACCGGTTGTGTGCTGCTAGGTTGCTAGTAACGTTGATTGGTGCATTCATATAGCCGTGGCGGGATAGGGCTGTATATGCATATATATATATGTGTATGAAAGAACGATACCGAATGAATGTATATACGAGAAGTAAGACGAAAGTAAAAGATGGAATTAAACCTAATTAACGTACGATGTATGATTCGATATCGGGGTTGAGTTGAACATTAAAGAAAAGTGAATGAATTAAGTAAAGGAAAGATGAGACGTCGGGGAGTTTAGTAAGCTACTCGCTCTAAACCGACGGATCGGGAATTGAATAAAAGAGATTCGGGGGAGGTTAAGAAAAGGGAATGTGATGTGTAAAGCATGTGATTGGTGATGGGCCGTCTACGGATTAGCAATCCGCTAATCCAAGGTAGCGGACTTGAATGGGTTAAAAGTGAACGTTAATGAGATATGGGCCGTCTACGGGTTAGCAATCCGCTAATCCAAGGTAGCGGACGTGAATTGGTTAAAAGACTTTTGAAACCCCTAATAGGCCTGATTGTGTGGTGATGATGTTATTGTGTGGTGGCATTGTGGTGTGGTTGCTGTTGAGCTTTTGTGCAGGCCTATTAGATCGTCTCGGTGTTGGGCCGAGCGATCCGTGTGGTTACTTAAATCGGTCACGGGACCGGTTAAGTCGTGGTTGGGGTGGTGCCCAGTCAGAGCGGTGGTTTTGTGTGTGTGTGTGTGTGTGTGTAGACTTGCGGGACGTGGTGTTGAGATGGTTGTTGAGAATTGACTGAGTATGATTACTAGAGTCCGAGCGAGTCTGCGTGTTTACATTTATGTACTAGGACTCTAGGGTGCGTTAGATCCCGCAAGTCTAGGTGTTTGGTTACGTTCCGGTACTTCCGACCCGATTGAATCCTCGGGTAGTTACCTGATCGGACACGTGCCTTCGGGCAGTGGGGCTGGTTATGGTGTTAACCTAGTGGGTGACGCCGGTAGGTGTGTGATTCGGAGAATACGGGGTCATGTCCTAGGGCCGAATCGCATGGAAACTCGGGTTGCCGGGGGTAACCGGAGTCACTGCGTATCGATGGGCTGAGAACAGTGTCCTAGCCGTTGGACTTCGTGTTGACGTCTAGGAGTCGTGGGGTTAGTTACCATGTTGGTGACAATGAGAACCCGTGGAAGTTACCGAGATCGTAGGGCCCCAGTGTTGTATTCGTATTGTTGGTGTTGCGCGATAGATAGATCGAGTTTCAATCGAGAGCATGTGCCGCAGTGTTCTCGATTCCCTTGGTTATTTATGGGATTGGTGATGGTATTGTTATTTCATTGATGGTGTGTTGTGGGTGTGACACGCCGTGGTAGTGCGTGATCGACCATTTATTATATGGATTGTTGTTTTGGGATTTTGGGAATGGGAATTTATAGATGCTAGATAGACTAGCAGCCGTAGTGGGGAGCCGTCTCGCTGGGTGATCTTAGATCGCTCATTAGACTCTTTTTGTGGTTTTTCAGGTTTAGCAACGGCGGACGTGGGAGATCCTCGGTGTAGTCTCGGGATTGCTTGTGGCGGGATTTTGATTCGATGACTTTTGGAGTTTTATTCGGTTCGGCTTTTGGTACCATGTAGTACCATTTTGTGTGGCCACACGATGATGTTTTTAGTAATGAAAATTGTTTTGTAAAAATTGTTAAACGTTGTACGTAACGTTGATTACTCAGAAATGAATGAGCTTTCCTGATATTGTGTTTAGTCCGAACCGACACAACTCACGGAAATGGTACAAGTTGAAAAGCTTTTTATCATGGAAGTGAGGATAGCGGGGTCAAAGACGGGTTAGTGCGAGCCTCTGTCTCAAACCGATCTGTCTCTGGTTTCGTCTTGTGACAACTCTTTTCTGTTTGACTTGCTCGGGTTCGACTTGGTCATGTTCTTGTTTGATTGTTGACCGGTCAGCTCGACGGTCAGCGGATAATGGGAAAGGGGCGTTACAAGATTGGTATCGATCGACACTATGCGAAACCACAAAATTGTTTCTTAACAATAACCCTAAAACGCGATTCCTTTAAACATAACACAATCGATTCAAATTCATCTAATTTGAATAGCTTGCTGTTAGATCCAATAGGATAAACCCTAAGGCTCTGATACCACTGAAGGAATTTCTTGGCGGTTCTAATCACATTAGGCAACCTAAGTATAAATTCCATAGCCTAGGATCCAGGGTCTAGGTATATTGAATCATAAGGATCTCGAAAATACCTGGAGATAGACAACAGAAGATGAACAAGTATTCGAGATTCACGAGCGCCTCAAGTGCTGCGCCTCTACTGGTATCCACACGCACACAAACTGGAACGGACGGGATGTTAGTGCCGTAGAGATCTAATCTCTTAGAGGTTTCTCAGTTTCTCAGAGGTGGCTGTGAATTAGGTCTGGTCCTTTGAAAGTCGTGCATATATCTCATATATATAGACTTTTATCACGACCTAATTAACCAAGGAACTAACCATAGTTAATTAAGTCATAAACCAAAATCGATATTTTGATTCGCGATCTGTGTCGATCGATGCACATGTTGTGTCGATCGACACTACCTCAGAAACTCATTATTGAATGCATATCGATTATACATTCACCAGATCATTACACTACAAGAAATATGAGTATTAATAGCACTTTAAGATAGCACGAATTCACAAACTGCTATTAAATATGGCAAGTTAGGACGCCAATTCTATCATAGCCTTAAATCAACGTTATGAAAGATTTTCATCAAGCAAAAAAATAAAAATTGACAAAAATCATACTTTGCCTCTAACTTTACATAACATAACACTTAAGCACATAAATATTTTGGTTTTTGCCGAAAATAATTTTTTTTTGCCAAGTCTTTTTACTCACTCCAAACAAATCATTTATTCACGGACAAAAAAAGGTCAACTGTTTTTCTCTAGATCTCTTACTCAAACCTTTTTATCCAGATCTGGATCATCGTTCTTCCTCGAATGCAAGATCAAATCTCACCACATCCTCTTCTTCTCTCCTTCTTCCATCTTCATCTCCACTAGAACTAACCTCATCATCCCCATCGTCAACTCATCTTCACTCCCTTCCTCATCATCAATTATAAATCTCCGACCAACTCGTGCAGCTCTTATCACAACCTTTGGCTCCTCCTAATCATCCAATAACAAATCCTCGCCGTTCACAATCTTCACCTCCGAATCCAATTCTACGCCTAAATTCTGAACCTCAACACAATCGTCGCTGCTATTACTTTCATTTCTCTCTCAATACGGTCTCCTAAATGCGGATGACTCAATTGGAGGCGACGGATTCATCGGACGAGTCTTTTTCAGAGTCCGTGGCCGTTTAAGATCTTTTTGAACCTGCTAACTGAAACTACAAAGTTTGCAGCTTATCCATGGCGGTTAACTTCATGACAGTTTGTGAATGCTTGTTGGTGTCTTTAGGTCTTCATTTTGTCTCTCTCTTTTACTTCTACTTCTGGTTTATTGGAGATTGATGGTAAATGGATATTCTTTTCATGATTCAGAGCTTCTTTAGATTGGCTTCAGATAGTCCAGCTCGGGATTGGGCAGCTTCACTGGTCAACCGCAAACTATGCGTCTCTACAAGAGCTTGTGCTTTGGTTAGTGTTTTCAGTCTTATGATAAAGACTCTTATCGATACTGCTCAAAAGATCGATAAAAACAAACACTTGTTTCTTGTTTGTTATCTACGATGAAGGCGTCAGAGTGAAGGGTAAAAAATGTAAGCGAGAGAGATTGGTGGTCGGTGAATGCTCAAGGCTCGAGGTTTACTCGGACAAACATGAGAAGCCGCTTGGGAACACATAACGGAGCTGGACTTGTTTTGTTGATGGTTGTGACACGGATGGGAAACGGATTTATGATCCGTTTAAGGGCAAAAATTGTCACCAGTGCAGGTTAGTCTTCGCTATTACTCATAAATCTGAATCCAAGATTCAGACAAATTAAGTGAACCAAACTCATGTGTTTCCTTGTCACTCTGTGTGTGTTTTTAGAAACGAGCTTGATTTTCAACTCTGTGAATGAAGTTGCTTAATGCTTCTGTGTTTGTTTTAGTCTCTCTTTACACAAATCTGAATCCAAGATTAAGACAAGTAAACCAAAACTATATGTCTCAATCCTCAGGCGACCATTAACACTAAGCTCTACTTTGCGAACTTGCCTTATAATGTTGTCAGTGCTACCCTTGCTCAGATTATCCAAGATTTTGCTAACCCTGAGCTCGTCGAGGTTCTTTACAACAGAGACATAGGACAGTCGGGGATTCACCTTTGTAACAATGAGTAATGTCGAAGATTGCAACATCATTATCGACAACCTCGATGGAACTGTAAGTGAGAATTAACAAGTTTGAAACTTTACAAAAGAAGCAAAATGTCAGACTTTCGTTTGAATTGTTGGTTGGTTTTGATTCTCAGGGGTATCTTGGCCCGAGTTTGAAGGTGAACTAGGAAGGCAAACCTAAACCTAACAAAGAACCTCTATATCCAAAAACAGAGTACATGCTGTTTGTTGGTAACTTTTCGTGCACAGTCACTTCCAAGTCATTAGCTGGAGCATTTCGTGAGTGTGGAGATGTGGTTGGTGCTAGAGTTGTGTATGACGGAGACACCGGTTCAGCTGAAACATATGATTTTAATGTAAAAAGCTCAAAATGATTCCAAAATGTTGTTGTATTGATATCACTGAATTAAACAGCTCTTTACATTCTCTTGGAATCAACATGTTTTTTTTTTTGCCTTTTCAAGGTTCCAGCCAAACAGTTCATTTCATTACACTCTAAGTTAGATAACTAGAGTTAGAAACAAATAGAGTAGTCTTAGTTGGAAACAAATTACTTTAGCCAGCCAAATTAAACAAACAAAAGCAAAAGTTATAAACAATAAAATACTATTCAAATATAACCATTAATTGTACAACATAAATAACTAATATATAAACTCTAATCCTATAGCCTAACTTAAACTATAACCCTATATCCCAAACTTCAAACCCTAATCATAACATACTACTCAAATATAATCACTAATTTTATAACATAAAACTAATATTTTCAAATATTAACCTTAAACCTTAAACATAAATTTTGTAACCTCTACAAGTATAATTGTATAATATTTAGACTACAAACACAAACCCTAAGTGTCTAAACCTTACATTTCTAACTCTTAATCATAAATACTAAATTTGTAATCATAAAACTAAATTTGTAACTCTATATTATTAAACATAAACATCATATAATACACAAAAACAAAATAAAACACTCAATAAATATTCTAAAACCTTAACTTTATACCTTAAACACAACCCTAAACCCTAAACTTCTAAACCTCTAATAATATACATTAAAAGTTTAAACATCAAATAATATAGCAAAATTTAACACTTATAAAAAAAGTTTCAAGTATAAAAAAATTTAACCCTAACTTTATACCCTAAACACAACCCTAAACCATAAACTTCTAAACCCTTAATAATAAACATAAAAAAATTAAACATCAAATAATATAGTAAAAATTTAACACTTATAAAAATTCAAATATACAAAATTATCCTTAACTCTATACCCTAAACACAAGCATATATCCTAAACTTCTAAACTCCTAATAATAAATACTAAAAATTTAAACATCAAATAATATAGCAAAAATCTAACACATAAATAATTTCAAAGTTTGAAACATTTTATTTAGAATATAGGGCATTGTAGTATATATTTAAGATTTAGGGTTTAGGGTATTGAAATATAGAACTTAGGATTTACAATTAAACAAAAAATTATACTTGTTATTTAACATAAGAAAATACAATAAATTATTGTTATTATAAGAACATAAATTTGGTTTATTCTGAGAGCATAAATTTTGAAAAGAAAAAAAACATTACAACATATAAGAATAATTTTTCATTAATAATATAAATAAAATATTTATAAAGCTTTTTAAAAAGAGATAAAACAAAAAATACTTTTTGAAAGGAGAAACAAATAATTGTGTTTCAGAGCCCAAACTTTTGCCCAAAACAATTGTTTTAGAGCCCAAATTTTTGGCTTTCCCGGCTAAAATTTTGCCCCTCCAAATCCCTAATTTCCTAAAAAAAGTTCTTGTCTAACTTTCCCAATTTTCCACCTGTTTCTTATTCCTCGCAAACCCTAAATCGATTGAGGAAGATTGGCTCTTCGTTGGGCTCAATATTTGCAGTATCTCTGGCTCTGTTCTCATCGTGTTTCATAGCTCGATGGTTATTGGCTGTTTCGTTTCAGATTAAGATAAGAGCGGTTGAGGAAGATTGGATCTTCGTCCGCCACAATCCGGAGAGCAGTGATTGAAGAACGATTGAAAGGGTAAAGTTATGTTGTTAATTTTTAGCGTAACACCACGTATCGTACGTGTAGGTGTGTACTTCCTTTCTCTACTGCTGATTAGTAAAGCTTCCATTTGTTCTTGTATTGGATTTCTTTTTCTCTGCATTATCTAATACATTTGATGTTTTTGTGTGTATATCACGGACCAAAGGATGGGTTCAAAGCCATTGATCTCACTGTAGACACCCCAAGGCTAGGCCGAAGAGAATCTGATATCAAAAACAGGTAAAGCCAAGTCTGATATCTCTTTGTTGGGTGTATCAGTAGTTAAGCTAAAAGCTTCCGATAGTTAAGCCAAGTCTGATTTCTCTTTCAACTATATCGGTTAGAAAAAACCTTGGTTATACTAGATTAGATTTTTGGTGTTTTTACCGTTTTGTATATATTTGTGTATCAGCCTTTTGACCTGATTTTTGATGTCTTTTGTAGTGGGTTGACAAGGCTGCTCAGAATTGTGGCAAAGTCCAAAAGTTGTCCCCGAGAGATGAGAGAGTAAGTGTACTCATCTCTATAATCAACTTTTCATTAGTTAACAGTTTTCATTCCCACTCACAGTTATCAAGTTTCATTAGTTAACAGTTTTCTCTCTTCTCACTTCATGTTCCAGCCTTGACGAGCCTAACACTTTCGGAAACAAAATCCACAGGATCTTGAAGCTTGGGAGTGATCTTCAATACCAGAAGGTCAATGCAAAGGTGATATATGTATTTTCTCAGGTTACTAGTAATTTGTTTCTTCTACTTTAAGAGTTTTGGATTTATGATATATAATTGTCTTCTTTTGTTGCTTGCACGTGAGCCTGAGTTTGAGCTTGCTTTCACCCATTTATACCACATAAAACAGGTCTGATAATTGTTATTTGTTCACTGCAGTGCAATACAACGGGGGATACACTTGGATGAAATCACCTAGCAGTTGAAGATCCCGAAGAACAATCTAGAGTATGCTCTTTCTCTCTCATTATAACCTCTCTTCACATTTGCAAGTTGTTGACTTCATGAGTCTGATTCATGAATCTACAACTCTAACATGTTGGAATTTTACATATGGCTGGGACTAATAGTTGTTTGAATATTGCAGCTTCATAAAACTTAAGATGGGACAGAGGAGTATTCACAGTTTCCTTATCTCCCAAGAGGCAATTCACATACTCAGGTATGTATTAAACATCTATCTACGAATTTATGTATGTTCTTGGTTATTTTGGGTTTGCCTTAAGTGTGTCTATGTTATTCAAATGATCATTATCTGGTTTGAGGGTCTGGCTTGTTTTGTTTCTCTTTTTTCCATCATGATTCGTATGAGTTTTCCTTTATATTACAGGAGAGAGTGATGATGATATGGAGGAAACTGAAGAAGCAAACCAAAAGTGGAGGAAGAAGAGATTGTTGAATCAGATGCCGAGCTCGATGGAGACACGATTGAACCTGATTATGATCCGCCTCGGAAGGTAAGATGACCAACAACCACCAAAACCCTATTGAGTATTACTTAATTTTCATCTTGAATTATTAATCGCATATAGCAAATCATCTAAATCAAGCTGGTTTCAAGTCTTCGGAGACATCCATTAAAGGTGTTTATGAATGGTGGAAGAGAAGAGACTCAGTTGGGAATCATGGGTGTGGGATCAAGACTTGGCGGATTGGTTGGCCTTGTCTAGACCAAGTTTTTTTTTGCAGTAGACTAAGCCACTCGTTTGTTGTTTGTTACACTTATATTATTAATAAAATATTTTTTTTTCTAAATTTATCTTTTAGATAAATACAATTGAGTCAAAATATAAATAATAATAGAAATCGAATATGGCTCGGCTCGGGTACAAAATATTTTAATACGGCTCACATCAATATAACAAATTTAAAAAGCTATTACAAAATATAAGATAACGAGAAAATGATGCCACAATTAAATATACTAAAGCGAAATATTAGAGCTACTATAAAATATAAAATCACAATAATGAGTTGTTGTTATAAACCGTATAATAGCTAAGAGTTTCGTGCTATTATAGATCACTATATAATAGCATGACAAATTTACGCTATTATAGAAAGGGGTCTAAGATAGCTCCTTATGTCATGGCCAACATTAAAACGCTGTAATAGGCATATTATAGCAATTTCACGATGCTATCAATGTGCATTTTTCTTGTAGTGTTACACTAATGATCAACCCCATATAAGACATCCAGTTTGCTTAGGTGTGTGACCCTGTAGGATCATATAATACTAGCAATGAGTTCATAACTCACAGATCACAAGTGGCTTCTAGCAAAACATTATGATTACCTAGTATTATATGAATGTCCAATCTCGACAACACAACTATTTCTAGAATGATTACAAGTGTGATTTCAGGACATTCCCAACACTTGTTTGGTCTTTAAGCCAACTAATTCCTTCCTCAAAAGAAGGTGGAGGAGAAAGTTGGAGTATAGAATAGAAAAAAGACCAAACCTCGCAGCTGTAGACACAATCGAGGAAGAGGCTGCATTGCAAAGGAGACATATCGCAGGCACATCCAGTCCCCAATCTCTCATTCTGTCCCGAGTAGTAAGTCTGTTTCTTGCAGCTAACTAGGCAACAAATGAGTGTTTTGGGATACGCCCCGAGAAGACTTAGTCCACAGAAAGAAACGTGGTGCGGTAATTTGCTATCATTTCAATTCCATCACCAATAAGTTTTCTTGCTTCACCTTGGTTAAAGACGATTAGACGAGTTATCAAACTTAACAGGCAAATCCATTTATAACTTAGCAGCTGAAATCTTTGGAGTTGATTTCTCAAAGTAATTGTTACTATGATTCTTTTACAAGATAATGTGTCAATTTTAAAAAACTCTTCTCAAGAATTGGTGTACGCAGATGTGTTGTGGTTGAAGACAACACTATCAGAGTGCTAGCAGCTGCAAAACTGCGGATATGACTTGTATAGTCACAGTGGATGAATGGATTCAATAGAGAAAATGACCGGCTTAGTGGTAAGGATAAACAGTGCAGTGCCCCATGAGTCCATGACCCATAAAAAATTGGGCAAATCGCATTAATACCACAAAAAACATGACTTGTCAAAAATATAGCACCAAAGAAGAAAAATCATAAAAATAGCACAAAAACATGTTTTGTCACTAAATTAGCCCTAACCCTAAACCCTAAATACTAAACCCTAAACCCTAAATACTAAACCCTAACCTTGAATAATAAACCCTAAACCCTAAATACTAAACCCTAAACCCTAAATAATAAACCCTAAACCCTAAATAATTAATCCTAAACCCTAAATTATATAATGCTATAAAAGTCTTTGTAATTAAAATAATGCTAAAAATGTGAATTATTTTTCTTTGTGCTATATTTATGATAAGATATGTTTTTTGTGCTATTTTATGACTTTTCTCTAAAAAATTAGCGCATACAATGAGTGAATTTTTTTGTTGCATTTATTTACAAATGATGTTTATTTAGAAGACCTGGAGTAGTGAGAAGAAAATTAGTTTGGGCGCAGTTATATACAAAAATAAAAAGAAACAAAATTTACTTTAGCTCATAGTGATTTTTCTATTTACGATTAATATAAGTTTCTAGTGGAAAAAACAATTATTTAGTAATCTTTTCTTGATTTTGCCTTAGGGCCCACCAAATACTTGAGTTGATTGTGGTAGAGAGCCCTCTGTTGTAGTCAAGATTAGCACTCTCCCTAAAAGGTCTATTCAAGAATTTAGGCCGGCCCATAATGTAAAGACAATTTAGAGCTCAAGTCGGTAAAACTCAGTTAAACCCGACCCGTTTAGTCGGCTTACATCTAGGGTTACGAAGGGTGCAAATTACAGAAGGCCAAATCGGTGCGGGGCATAGCGGCGTTTAGATATGGAAATATCCCAATATTCAAAACCGAGATATTAGGAAATATCCGTATTTATCTTGATTTTCCTTTATTATTGATTAAACCGACTTTGTAACCCTATAAAAGGGGACCTCGTTATTCAATAAATATACGCTTTTCACAATACTTTCGCCTGAGAGATCTTAGAGCCGACTTGACCTAATCTCTCTCCGGCGACTTGACCTAATCTCTCTCCGGCGACTTAAACACCTTCTCTTTGCCGCTTTATTCCATCTCGGAAACCTAAAACCGAAACCCTAATTTCCATATTCTCACCGTGTTCTTAAATCCTCTTTTAGAATCCCTTAAGAACAAACCCTAAAATTCTTGCTATCTTCGGATACGCGGAATTGAGATCTTACAATTGGCGCCGACTGTGGGGATTTCTAAGAGAAATTTCTGAACGAGATGCCTGGAAGTGACAACGAGATCAATCCGGATGAAAACCCGAGGGTTGAAACCGAAGGAAGTGATTACGAGCTAAGTGATCACGACGATGACAACGCGGAACTCGACGGCGAACAACCACGAGGTGCCAAGTCAAAGAAGGGTCGAGACGACGGTAAACGTATCCCGTCACTCGACAAAACGGCGGAACAAGTCTAGAAAGACGAAGTTCTAGCCACTTTGATAGCCAAAATCGATTCACAGAACGATTTAATCAAAGAATTTTCGGAAAGAATCGACCTGTTGCAATCTGAGAAAGATCGAATCCGTTCAGACCAACAGTCGAGGAAATCTAAACGAGAGGTCCCTCCAAAGGTAAAACATAAATTCGCCAGACGACTAATCTACGAAACACCCGAAGGAGATCGTCAAGAACTAAGCCAAGACGGAGAATCCAAGAGAAACTCACGCCGAGAACGCGATGAGGGGGATAAGCACGAACGAGGCTCGCAACGAAAAAGAGACTCAAGTGAACCCAAGCGGAGTTCACACCGAGAGCGAGACGACTCGTATGAGGAGAGATACTCACCCAACAGAGACCTAGAAGACGAATACGAACGAGCTAATTTTCAGACTCGGCACGACCGAGGCTCGCATCGCAGACGGAACTTGCGACGTGAGAATGACTCGCGCCGGGATAACCATCGCTACGAGCGAGGTACATCCCACGAGAAAACTCATGAAACGCCTGTTCGCGGAGCAAGTCGTAACCAAGTTGAGAAGCAGTTGACCGAGCTCAGAGACACGCTCAAAGAACTAATGGGCGAGGTTCACAGCGTCAAGGGATCTGCCCAGAGATTGACCGAATCATCGAAGAAACTCAGAGGACACCTTTCACGTCGCGCATCACAAATACATACATCCGTCAAAAAGAAAAGCTCAAACTGCCGATGTACAATGGGACGAAGGATCCAACCACTCATCTAACGACTTTCAAGATCATGGCAGCAAAAGTGTGATTCTCGTCAACCAGAGAACGCGACGTCGGCTTTTGTCAACTATTCGCCGAAACCCTAGAAGGAGATGCACTAACCTGGTTTTCTCGGCTCCCACCCAAATCGATCAACAGTTTCTCCGACCTTACAAGAGCATTCGTAAGGCATCACTTTGCCTACGTGAACAAGGATACCTCGCTAAACGCGCTGATGTCCATGTCGCAAGAAAAGAAGGAAACTTTGAGAGCCTTCGTAGATCGGTTCAAAGCAAACATGACGCGAGCAGAAGCCCCAGATATATTCACTATCGCGGCTCTAACAAACGCCGTCTGGCACGAATCACCTTTTTACCAGGATCTAGTCGTCAACCCGCCATTAACCATCGAAGACGCCCTTCATCGAGCAAACAAATTCGTAGAATTGGAGGAGAAAAAGGTGTCCCTAGCTAAGAAATTCGGCTCTGTCAAGCAGACCGATAAAAAGGAGGATAGAGAACCAAGGCAACATTACGACAAAGGGGCCAAGACGACAATGGTTGTCGGCAACACCGGTAAACAGCGTTCATCAAAACCTTGGAACAACTGGAGAAAGGAGGACGAGGAGACGGCACCGCAAGCTGCTTCCACACCGGAAGAGAAGTATTGCGAGTACCACAAAGCCACCTCGCACGATACTTCGGAATGTCGAAACCTCAAAGATGCACTGTATGCTCGGCTCTCAAGCGAAGAATTCAAAGCAGCCATAGATAGATTGAGGGAAGAATCGCAACGAGTTCGAGAAGAACAAAAGGTCGATGGACAAGCGCCCAAGCAAGGCAAGCAACAACGGTGCATTAAAAGCATAGCTTTGAAGCGCGACCGAGATGAGGAGGAAGAAGACGTAGAAGAGACTCCTAAAGCCGTCCGAAGAATTAACATGATTATGGGCTGCCTCATCTCCGTAAATGACTTGGTTCGATCGATCAAGGTATACAAGCGCCTAGCGTTAGACGTGCAAAACGCACCTCAACCGATCATGTCTGATGACCCTCCCGTCATCTTCACTGACCAGGATCTCTAAGGGACCCATTATCCTCATAACGATCCACTGGTGGTTGAGCTCCTCCTTGGAAGCTGTCAGGTATCTCGAATCCTAGACGATACAGGTAGCTCGATTGACCTAATCTTTCTAGATACGCTCAAAAAGATGGAGATCAAGGAAGAAGACATCAAACAGAAAGCTAAGCCGCTCACCGGTTTTACCAGCAAGACGACATACACGATCGGAACGATCAAACTACCGGTTTACGCAGGAGGAGTTAACAAAATGGTGAAGTTCCATGTCATTGACAAACCGACCATTTACAACGTTATTCTCAGCACACCATGGCTATACAACATGAAGGCGGTATCTTCGACATATCATCAATGTCTGAAATTCCCCTCACCTAAAGGAATCCAGACGGTTAAAGGATGTCAAAGAGAAAGTCGGTCGTGTTTTGCGAGAGAGCACAAGATAAGGGTACCGTCATGCATGATCAACACTGAGCAAGGCAAAAAGAGCCCGGAAAAAGAGCTTATCCAGCAAATCGCCATCGATGACTCTGATGCAAGCAAATGCGTAGGGATCGGTACAGAATTACCTGAAGATATCAAAAAGGAGCTAATCACCTTCTTACAGCAAAACGTTGCGATCTTCGCATGGTCAGTCAAGGATATGAAAGGTATCAACCCAACAATCACAACGCACGAACTCAATGTCGACCCGACTTACAAGCCAATTAAGCAAAAAAGCGTAAGCTCGGCCCAGAAAGAGCCAAAGTAGTCAACGACGAGGTGGACAAATTACTCGATGCCGGCTCGATTCAGGAAGTCATGTATCCCGACTGGCTTGCCAATCCGGTCGAAGTAGAGAGTCTGTGTCGACTTCACGGATCTCAACAAAACCTGTCCAAAGGACAACTTTCCTTTGCCGCATATCGACAGACTTGTTGAAGCCACGGCAGGGAACAAGTTGCTTTCGTTATGGATGCGTTTTCAGGATACAATCAAATTCTTATGAAGATGACGGCATTCATCACGGAACGCGGCACCTATTGCTACAAGGTCATGCCATTTGGCCTTAAGAACGCTGACGCTACATACCAACGATTGGTCAATGATATACCATGGATTTTAGGGCTTTTAACCATGGTATATGTCTTATTTATCGAGTCTTTTGTTATGTTTTGGAGTCTTTTAGGTATGTTTACAGGTCTAGGCACGTTTGGAACGGAATTGGAGATTATGAAGCATTTTGGAGCATTTTGGAGATTTAACCCGAGAGATAGAGTTCACTGTCCAAAACAGAGAATTGCATCGATCGACACAACATGTGCATCGATCGACACACGAGCGAGATGGGCTTTCCTCGGCGAGTTTAATGAAGAATTCTGAAATTTCACTTTTGCCCAGATGTTTCAGTATTTACAAAGAAGCCCCAAGACGTGATGAGGCTAATATAATTAGGTTTTTACAAACAGTTTTAGTTACGCTTTCATACTTTGAGCTGAGAGTTTTTAGAGCTTTTTGGGGCTGATCTGAACCTGTATTGCTTCCTGCTTTTGGAGAAGATTTCGAACCCCTTTGTTTCTTACTCTTTATTTATGCAATTTATTTATTCATTGATTATGTTTTCATTAATCATGTCTGAGTAGATTCATAGTTAGGTTTAGGGATTCTCGTTAGGGATTTCATGACTTGCTAGATTTGTTTATCAGTTAAGGATTCATATCATATTTGTTCTTCAACCTGAATTGTGCTTAACACTAGTTTCTAACCTGATCACTTAGAATCTAGACTTTAGGTTATTAAATTGAGACAAAAATATGATTTAGAATCTGAAATATTTAGGTTGAGCAATTGATTTACTCGCAAAGAAATTTGGTTTAATTGAATTGTGAACATATCGAACTTGCACTTAAGGCTAGTTTAATCTTTTAGGAATTGCAAATAAATTTGGATTTCTGCTATTAGATTTAGGGAATTCTCGCAAAGAAAGTTGGTTAGTTCTATATCTGTGTTTGAGTTCTAGAACCGAACTTAATTTGATCTTGACTGATTATCTGATATGCTTGTTTGATTTCCTGAGAACTCCCTAGACTTAGCACTTTTAGTTGATTGCTTACAAATGACTCCTTGCTACTGATTTACTTTCCTGATTTGCTTTTTAGTTTCTCATTACTTTCTCCTAGTTTAACTTGACCGTTCTATAATCTATCGTGTGACCGAGAGTCTCTGTGGGATTCGATACCTTTTATACTATAATTGCATTACCTGTGCACTTGCAGTAGAATATGATTAAAACTTAGACCCTATCAAGTTTTTGGCGCCGTTGCCGGGGACTCTTTTGAGTCTTCGATAGATTTGAACTTAGGGTTTAGACTAGGATTTTTATTTTTATTTTTGGTTAATAATATTTCTCTGTTTTTCTCTGTCGCAGGTCTGATATTCGCTTAGCATCGATCGTTGCATTCATCTGAATCGATAGTTGCAGGGCGAATCTGAGTTGAATCGATCGTTGCATCCTAGCATCGATCGTTGCACTGCGATTACCGACGGTTTATGCATAAGCGTGAGACCAGAAGTGATCCCAACGTGAATCTTGTGAATCTCAGACTTGAGGAGCTTGCTAGACTAGAGAGAACTAACAGAAAAGGTCAACGAACAAGGATGGTGCAAAATCGCTTGATTCTGAGACCTGATGCTCAAGGTGTTCTGAGGGACGACCAGAACAACCGATACAATGATGATGGGCATAGGGTAGATGCTGAAGGGAATGTGATCTCTGAACCTGAGCCTGAACCACCACAAGGCCAGGACAAGGACAAGGACAAGCCTAAGGACAAGGGCACATGCAGATGGTTGTTCATGCTGAGAGGACTCTTGCTGACTACAACTGTCCGGATGAGTTCCATGCTAACCGGTCAGCAATTGTACCTCCTGGTTTTGAGAGGAATGACTTCGAGATCAAGACTATCTACTACTCTATTCTGAGTCAGAATGCCTTCCATGGTTTCCCAAATGAGTAGCCAATGGACCATATTGATGAGTTTGAAAACATAGTCACTGGGATGAAGTACGATTGAGTGAACTATGACTATCTGTTTCTCAAACTCTTCCCCTATTCTCTCGCTGGAGATGCTTCAGCTTGGCTGAAACAACTTGCACCTGGGAAGTTTACTACTTGGGATGCTGTGAAGAGTGAGTTCTTGAGGCACTTTTATGATGATGCTCGCTCTGATCAGTCGAGACAGGATATTCTCACTTTCACCCAAGGTCCTACAGAGTCTCTTAAGGCTGCTTGGATGAGGTTTAAGAAGTACCAACGAGACTGTCCTCATCATGGATTCACTGAAGTGACATTGCTGGGCATATTCTTCAGAGGTATTGATCTCCACTACCAGACTGCGTTGGACAATTCCACCGATGGAAATTTCAACACAAGGACTCCTGAGCAAGCTAAGACACTGATTGATAATTTGGTGAGTAGTAATAGCACCAAGACTGCTGATAGGAGAAGGAAAGAGTCTGGTGGGAAGATAGATAATCTGGAGATAGCTGATATTAGGAGCAAGTTGGACACTGTTCATAGCTTGTTGACTGGAAAGAAAGCTGTCCACTTTGCTCAGGATGTTGAGGTATTTGGAGCTGAAGAAGATCATCAGGAAGAGGATGTGAACTACATTGGTGGCTCTGGATCTCAAGGGAACAGGTTTGGTAATCAACAAGGTAATAGGTTCTTCAATGGTGGACAGAAGAGTGCTTTCACAAGCAATCCAAACTCTTCTGGATATGGACAGACTGCTGGTTTTCAGAAACCTTTTCAGCAAAGTAATCAGAGGACTTATGGATCATCTTCTTATCTGACGCCTCCTGCTGCTAATGCTTATGAGAGTAAGATGGAGGCAATGATGGAACAGTTGCTAGAAGGACAAACTAAGACTGCTGTGGACTTCAACAAGAAGCTGGATGCTGTGTATGAGGATCTTAATGGGAAGTTTGAATCTTTGAGTCCTAGTGCGAAGCAGTTGGACACACAGGTGAACCAGATTTCAAGCTCTGTCAAAGGAAAGAGTGTCATGGATACCCACATCAAGGCTTGGTCAGTTTATATTGATGATGGGTCACACCAAGGTGAAAATTTTGAGTTCAATACAGCTGGACTCGTGGAAGAAGCTGAGAAATCCGAAATTGGACAAAAACTCTCGGGTGGAATCTGTGAAGAATTGACTGCATCGATCGATGCACCTTGTGCGGCGATCGTTGCATGTCGTGGACAGACAGTTTCACTTGTTTCTCTTGGTATTGATGAAGAGACGGATCTGTAGCTTATTAGACTATTCCCTGGGGTGTCTGAGATAACTCAACAAGAGATTGATGAGGTCAGACAGCTGGAAGAGATGGATGAGAAGTTGGAAGAAGTTCCACTATCTGATGATCCACCATATCACCCTTGTGTGCAGAGATACTTGGAGAAGATGCTGCCAATAGACGAAATGTTGAAAGATTGGGTGATAGTGGTCCCTAAACAGATCAGTGATGTGCTGCTAACTCAGATCCCTAAGAAGCTGCCTGATCCTGGCATATTTTGTGCTGAGTTGTTCTATTTTTGAGGATGGTTTCAAGCGTTATTTGTGTGACTTAGGAGCTGCTGAAAGTCACATGCCATACTCTGTGGCAGAGAAGCTGGGGATGACAGATTGTTCACCCACTAGGACCTCTCTTGTTCTACCTGATCAGTCAATAAGGATTCCAGAAGGAGTTCTTGAGGACGTCCCAGTGAGAGTTGGAAACTACTTAGTTCCGACATATTACTGGTGCTTAAGTACGACAGTGGGCAGGATGATGCTCTAATACTGGGAAGACTATTCTTAGCCATAGCTGGAGCAGTGATCGATGTAAGGAACAGTCTGATTGATCACTATCTGGGAGATGAGCCTCTACACTTTGAGATGGATATGCTGCGCAGGCCACAGATTGAGGGTGAAACCTTTAGGATTGAGGATGGACAGGGAGATCAGACAAGTGGAACTTTGGTTTCAGATCCTGGAGAACATTACATTCCTTCTTTTCTTGGACGAGCTCACACCGACACAGCTTACTCTCCACCTTGGATGAGGAGACTTTCGCAGAGGCACTCACAGTCTCTGTTGAAACCTCCAGGAGTCTGATCTTGTTCGTCCGGTCAAGCTAATGACCTTAAACAAGCGCTGAGTGGGAGGCAACCCACCGTTAGTTTTGTATATATATTCTTTTGGTGTTTTTCCTAGGACTTTACGTTTTGGTTTTGTTTTTGGTGCTTTTTCACTGCAGAATACGAGTCTGGAGATATGCGTCGATCGTTGCACTTGTTGTGACGATCGTTGCAGGGAGATATGACGAGGAGATGAAATCGCCTTGTGACGATCGTTGCGGTCCTGAGCAACGGTCGTTGCAGATGGTTCAATTTTAAAATTAAAGGTACACGTGCGCTAAACCGGAATCGGATTTGTTCAATGGCAACGATCAATGCTTATCTGCAACGGTCGTTGCAATCACGAAACAGGTAAGTGCCTTTAACCTTTTCTCTCTTCTCTTCTTCCCCATTTCGACCGTCCGTATACCCGAATCACCTCTTGCCTAAATCACTCAATTCTTCGTCATTTTCGTTGATTCAAAGCTTATTCTTCTTGATTTTACACGCTATATCCATTTCTATAACCTAATCGAAGCAATCCGAGGTAAGGTCTCTCAAATTCATCATTTTCGTCTTCGGTTCTAGGGTTTTGAAATTAGAGATTTTTAGCTTTAAGATGATGATACCATACTGTTATAGGCTTGATTTAGGTTGATTGGTGATGAAATTATGCTATTTATGAGATTGTGGGACTGATTTTGACACGATTTGAAGGATTATATGGTGTCTGTGAAATCGCCTTGCAACGATCGCTGCATCTATGCAACGGTCGTTGCACTACGATTTCATAGAGAGTTCTGCGTGACTAACTGGTCTTTATTTCTTTGTTGCAGATGCCTCCTCGCAGACAACCTCGTAAACGCAGAGCTACTACAGCAGCTGCAGATCAGCCTCCTCCACCAGAGGAATGGTTTCTCCGCGACTCAACACCACCTGAGCCTTATCAGAGAGATCGTGAGGCCATACAGTTGCCTTGGCCCAAGGAAGATAAGGAGAAGATCCCGACAGACAAGGAATGGGGTATGGATCCAGACAAGCTGCTTAAGACTGACACATTCACTGAGAGGCCGATACATGAGTACTGAGATGAGTACGATACACTGCTCTACAATGGTTGGTGTGATATGTACGTTCAGCCAACTAATTTTGCTGACTATTGGAGTTGCAGAACCTTAGGCATTGATGAGCAGGTGCTTAGACTGGTTAAGGGCATTGGTCTGGGGACGATGCCTACGCAGTACTATGAGTTGTATCCTGATCTGGTAAGACAGTTGCTGGCAACTTGCAGAGTCTACTATCCTGATCCGGAGCGCAGGAGAGCCGCAAATGGTATCTTTACCTTCATGAGTCTGGGGGACAGGTATCAGATTCCCCTTCTAGATATCTGCCGTATTTATGGATTCAACGTGGATCTTACACGTATCGGTATAGCTCTTGGGTGGGATAGACATGAGGCACAATATTTTTGGGACCAGTTTGGTAATGGACCATATGACTCGAGGACCACGAAGCAGATTCAAGTCAGGCATCCTGTTCTTAGATATGTGATCCGCATCTTGGGTTACACGCTGCTGTGCAAGGCCGAGGCAAGCAAGATACGCAAGAATGAGCTGAAGATACTATTCATTGGATTGAGAGAGCAGTTTGGTGGTACTGAGTTGAGAGATCCTGCTAGGGATCTGAACTTAGAAGCTGTGTTTGCTCATCACTTGTGCTCATTGCAGAAGAAGGCGTTAGATGGCAAGGGTATTGAGACAGTAGGGAGTTTGCTTACTCCCATCTTTCGGCATTGCAGGATCCCTTTAGAGGGTACGGAGCATGATAATAGCGAGGTATATATGGATCTGACCCACCTGTAGAGTGCTACTTGGCTGAAGGAGAGACGTATATGGGTCTATTATGACACGAACGCTACAAAGCATGGTATAGATCTTCCTGCTGCTGATCTGACCAAGATCGATACATTGGCTGCTTTGAGTTTCAAGCCTCCTACGCGAGATCAGCGCAGTGTACCTACGACGGCCCATCCGCTGGGAGAGCCTTCTACATATCCTTCTTCTTCCTCTGCGCCTGCACCCGAGCCTGCTGCTGCTACACATGACATTGGTCCTTATCCAGCTCCTTCGGTACCCTTGAGTGAGATGTCTGAGGGAGAGTGGAGAGAGCGTCAGGACGGTATTCTATGGAGCATTTGGGACTTCATGCGTGGCTGCACTTGCAGACGAGAGCCACAGATTCATCAGCCCGTTCCTGCCAGCCGACGTCGACAGCATTCTCCGACTCCCGGTACTTCGAGCAGTTCTGATCCCTATGCTGGCATAGATGATGAGTAGCGAGTGAGAGTAGTCCCATCTTCAGACTATCGGTTCTGTATTTCTTTTTCATTTTTTCTTTGGAACTTTTCTTTTGATTTTTCTACTTGATACTTATGTTTGGGATGCTGCATTTTATTTTAGACTATCTGTTGCTTTGATTTTGCTTGTTTGCGATGTTTTCCAGCTTTCAGGTTTGAGATTTGAGATTTTCTCACGGACTAACTTGCTAACTGCTGACTGATCCGACGAAATCGCAATGCAACGATCGACACGGTCCTGTGTGTCGATCGATTTAACACGAAAATCGCATTGCAGCGATCGTTGCGGATCTGTGCAACGATCGACTCATAATCGCAATCGCCTTGCAACGATCGTCGCATTTATGTGTAACGATCGATGCATGTGCGAGACAGGTAAAAATCAGACAGAACATTAACTCATTCCTTAACATTTTTACTTTCTTTTACCGATCCTTAGCTTGACACTACTGGGGACAGTGTGTTTCAAGTGTGGGGGAGATAGCTACTGACGCACGCTTTTTTTTTCTTAGAGTCAGTTCTATTTTCAAAAATTTGTTTTATTGAGTCAAAACAGTTTAAGTAAGAAACAATTAATTTTTGAGAAGTTAACAACACTTGCAGGAACTTAAGTGACCATTGGGATGAGCTTGCAGATGCATCTATGACTATTAGAAAACCACAAAACAGATCATCCTACTGAGAACACCCACATCACTTCAGGTATCAGAGGATCCTTTACTGACTTCACCATTAATTTTGACTTAATTTTCTCACCTAAGGGCTTGGTATACCTTGAGTCGGATTCTTCTGTTAGTTCTGACACAGCTTGTAAACCTGTCCGAGTAAGGTTCCCTTCTCCCCTCTCTAAAGTAAAAAAATAATAATAATAAACTGAGGATGAGCTAGTAGCTCCGAAGTGGTCACGTGAGTGGTAGCTACCACTATTACCTCTTGTGCATTCATGGAATGTGTCCAAAGTACACCCCATAACGGGAAGAGCACTGATAAAAAAAAATGATACCCAATGGGGAAAAACCAGTTGCTAAGGAAGGGAAAAGAGAAGAAAGGAACCAGAAAAAGATAGTATGGTGGTCTAGAGCTAACAGAGTAAGAATCCATGTGCCCTTTGATCGATAATCCTTAGGTGAGACCGCACTTAAATAGCTTATAGAAGTCAGTAGGGTGAATTTGAATGCTTGAATGTGATTGTGGAGTTTACTCAGGACAGTTGCTAAGTGTCGGGGAAGTATATGTTGGTCTTGATGTCTTGCAGGTGAATATTTCAGTGGCTTCTGAGTGTTGTTGCTTCTAAGATGAAAAGAGTTTCTGAAAGTTTTCAAACCTCTTCACTACATTTTAGTTCTCTGTTTTGCTTGAGGGCAAGCAAAGGCTAAGTGTGGGGGAGTTAATATACCATGGATTTTAGGGCTTTTAACCATGGTATATGTCTTATTTATCGAGTCTTTTGTTATGTTTTGGAGTCTTTTAGGTATGTTTACAGGTCTAGGCACGTTTGGAGCGGAATTGGAGATTATGAAGCATTTTGGAGCATTTTGGAGATTTAACCCGAGAGATAGAGTTCACTGTCCAAAACAGAAGATTGCATCGATTGACACAACATGTGCATCGATCGACACACGAGCGAGATGGGATTTCCTCGGCGAGTTTAATGAAGAATGCTGAAATTGCACTTTTGCCCAAATGTTTCAATATTTACAAAGAAGCCCCAAGACGTGATTAGGCTAATATAATTAGGTTTTTACAAACAGTTTTAATTACGCTTTCATACTTTGAGCTGAGAGTTTTTAGAGCTTTTTGGGGCTGATCTGAACCTGTATTGCTTCCTGCTTTTGGAGAAGATTTCGAACCCATTTGTTTCTTACTCTTTATTTATGCAATTTATTTATTCATTGATTATGTTTTCATTAATCATGTCTGAGTAGATTCATAGTTAGGTTTAGGGATTCTCGTTAGGGATTTCATGACTTGCTAGATTTGTTTATCAGTCAAGGATTCATATCATATTTGTTCTTCAACCTGAGTTGTGCTTAACACTAGTTTCTAACCTGATCACTTAGAATCTAGACTTTAGGTTATTAAATTGACACGAAAGTGTGATTTAGAATCTGAACTATTTAGGTTGAGCAATTGAATTACTCACAAAGAAATTTGGTTTAATTGAATTGTGAACATATCGAACTTGCACTTAAGGCTAGTTTAATCTGTTAGGAATTGCAAAGAAATTTGGATTTCTGCTATTAGACTTCGAGAATTCTCGCAACGAAATTTGGTTAGTTCTATATCTGTGTTTGAGTTCTAGAACCGAACTTAATTTGATCCTGACTGATTATCTGATCTGCTTGTCTGATTTCCTGAGAATTCCCTAGACTTAGCGCTTTTAGTTGATTGCTTACAAACCACTCCTTGCTACTGATTTACATTCATGCTTTTCTTTTTAGTTTCTCATTACTTTCTCCTAGTTTAACTTGACCGTTCTATAATCTATCGTGTGACCGAGAGTCTCTGTGGGATTCGATACCTTTTATACTATAATTGCATTACTTGTGCACTTGCAGTAGAATAGGATTAAAACTTAGACCTATCAGTCAATCGAATGTTCGCAGGACAACTCGGCACGACGATGGAGGTATACATTGACGATATGTTGGTTAAATCCTTAGTCGCCTCTCAGCATGTCAGCCATCTGAAGGAATGTTTTAACATCCTCAACCGATATGGAATGAAGCTTAACCCGGCCAAGTGTACATTTGGAGTAACATCAGGAGAATTCCTCGGATACGTAGTTACCCAAAGCGGAATAGAAGCTAATCCAAAACAGATATCAGCAATAATTGACTTACCATCTCCCAGGAATACACGAGATGTACAACGTCTAACCGGTCGCATAGCCGCCATGAACAGATTCATATCTCGTTCGACGGACAAATGCTTGCCTTTCTATGAGCTCCTCCTGGGAAACAAAAGGTTCATATGGGACGACTGATAAGTGGATTTTTCGGATCTTGAATTATCAATCCCTCAAAATACTATGTTGTTGTAACATAAGAGGTATCAATCCAAATGGGTTAAGTTTAGCAACATCAAGAATACATACAACTTAATGATCTAAGCCAATTAAAAGAGATTCTAGAGAAGCAATCTAGGTGATTAAGAAGCAAAAGCAAACAAAGCAATAAGATAAAGAGAGTCCTAGAGACGAAGTCAATGAGTTAAAGCTATCAAGGGATGATCTTATATAGGTGCCAATCAATCACACAAGCAAATAAAGAGGGTTTAATGATCCTATAAGTAGCTTGTATCGGCCTACTCTGGTCGATATCATGTCCGATAGAATCTCTCGGATTAAAATCCAGGCTTGGCGAATTTTTGCCTTCTACCCTATTTTATCTTCTACTCACGCCATGATACGCTTCACGTGAGGAGGATAACATGGGCTTGGGTCTGCCTTCGTGATGGTTGGGGCTTGTTCACGTCAAGGTTTGTCCATCTCTTCGTCTTTATTGCATAGGAATTCTTCATCTCTCCTTTTTTGTTTTGTTTGCTTCCTGCTCCAATATGTTCTTAGCTTCATTTGGATTCGAAAACCTTCCAATTCTTTTAAGCATTTCCAAGAACTTCAAACTCCATTTATACCTGCATTACTCCCAAAATATGCAAAAATGTGCAAAACAAATCCTAAACATCCATGACTCTAAAATAGATGAAAACTTAATAATATGACCAAGTATAAGTGCAAAATGTTTGAAAATATGCAAATTAACATTTTTCAAACCCTTAAAATATGACACTATCAACGACAAGTGTCAGGAGGCATTCATTCAGCTCAAAGACTACTTGTCAAACCCGCCAATACTATCAAAGGCAGAAAACGGCGAAACACTTTTCCTGTACATCGCGGTCTCAACAACTGCAGTCAGTGGTGTACTGGTTCGAGAGGATCGCGGGAAGCAAAATCCGATCTTTTACGTAAGCAAGACGATGAACGGGGCCGAGACCAGATATCCCGCAATGGAAAAACTGGCTCTCGTAGTTGTTATCTCGGCACGGAAGTTACGACCTTATTTCCAGTCACACTCAATTGCCGTGCTGAGTAGCCAGCCTCTTCGGAAAATCTTACACAACCCAGGAAAATCTGGCCGCCTGGCGAAGTGGGCAGTGGAACTCAGCGAGTACGACATCGAATACAGAAACATGACAACCGCTAAATCTCAGGTAATAGCCAATTTCCTTGTAGAATTATCACATGAAATAGATGTCGATACTCAGGTAGAAGACAAGAACTGGAAACTATTTGTTGACGGCGCGTCATCAAAACGAGGAGCCGGGGTAGGAGTGCGTCTCATATCACCAACCGGAGAAGTGCTAGAAGAGTCATTCAAACTGGGTTTCACAGCATCTAACAATACAGCCGAGTACGAAGCTCTGTTAGCCGGCCTTAGACTATCTAGAGAAATTGGAGTGCGACATCTCTTAGCCCATTGGGACTCCATGGTTGTCACAAATCAAATCAACGGAGATTACGAGGCTAAAAACGAGCGAATGGAAGCCTATCGAAAGGCCGCATTGGAGCTTACTAGCTCTTTCGAGTTCTTTGACATTGTCCAGATACCGAGGAAAGAAAATGCACCAGCAGATGCACTCGCATCTCTGGCATCGAATCCCGACCTCTGTCGACGAATCCCAGTGGAGACGATTCACGAACCAAGCATCCCGCCGCCCGAGAATAATCACGAAGAATCCATTTCCGATGATATCGTTCTCGCGATCCAACAGGATGACCGAGATGACATGTGTCATGATAGTCATGCAAAAGGCACCGATCTCATTGCACTCCTAACAGACAACAATGAGGATTGGCGACAAGAAATAAGAACGTATTTGACGGAAGGAAAACTTCCCGAAGACAAGTGGGCAGCGCGACGACTTAAAGTCAAAAGTGCACGATATACTATACACAACGGTATCCTCTACAAGTACTCGACCAACAAAATCCCTCTTAGATGCATACATGGAGATGAAGTCCGCCGAGTTCTCGAAGAAACACATTCAGGGGAATGCGGGAATCACTCCGGAGGTCGGTCTCTCGTTCTCAAAATCAAGCTAAATGGTCACTATTGGCCGACTATGGTCGCCGATTGTGAGACATATTCCAACAAGTGCGAGAAGTGTCAACGACATGCACCATTCATACATCGACCTACAGAGCTACTTACCACATCCACCGCGGCTTATCCATTCATGAGATGGGCAATGGACATCGTTGGGCCGTTGCCACTGTCCAATCAAAGGCGCTTCCTGCTGATCATGACCGACTACTTCACAAAGTGGGTCGAAGCCAAAGCATATGTAGCAATCCATGACGTCCAAGTTCAGAACTTCGTCTGGAAATACATTATATGCCGATATGGGTTGCCCTACGAGATCGTCACAAACAATGGATCACAATTCACTTCAAACCTGTTCGAAGGGTTCTGCAAGAAGTGGGATATACAGCTCAGTAAGTCGACACCAAGATATCCTCAAGGAAACAGACAAGCCGAAGCCACAAACAAAACCATCATTGCCGGCATCAAAAGACGTCTTGAAAGCAAAAAAAGAATTTGGGCTGACGAGTTAGATGGAGTCCTTTGGCCGTATAGAACAACTCCTCGCCGCGCAATTGGGGCCACTCCGTTTTCCTTAGCCTTCGGCGTGGAAGCAATGTTCCCGGCGGAGGCGAACATCTATACTCTCCGCCGATCCCTTATGCCGCAACATAACGAGATCAACGAGAAGATGTTTATTCAAGCCCTCGATACAATAGAGGAAGAACGAAATAGAGCTATACTCCGCATCCAAAACTACCAGCAGCTCGCAACTCGGTACTATAACCAGAAGGTCAAAGAGCGACACTTTCAAGTCGGCGACTATGTGCATCGCAAGGTCTATGAGAACACCAAAGAATGGAGAGCAAGCAAACTCGGTGCAAAGTGGGAAGGACCCTACAAAATAACGAAAGTCGTCAAGCCCGGCGTTTACGAGCTCGAATCAATGAAGGGAAAAGCCTTGTCGCGTTCCTGGAATTCAGCAAGCGTGAAAGAATACTTCTAAGACGGCAAGCCTAAAAAAAAAAATCCTATGTATGAACTACGAGTGACTTGATTCTTCCCTGGAAGATACGTAGGCAGCCTTCATCGGCACAGTCACAAATCTAATAAAATCTTTATTTTACAGCTTATGTCGCGCCAAAAGCCCGTCAAGTCATCAGACAAAAGCCGAGTTTAAAAACTCGCAAAAAAGCCGAGCTCCTTAGTTCGCAAAAGCCGACTTTAAAAAACTCGCAAAAAATCCAAGCTCCTTAGTTCGCAAAAGCCGAGTTTAAAAACTTGCAAAAAATCCGAGCTTCTTAGTTCGCAGAAGCCGAGTTTAAAATCTCGCAGAAATCCGTACTTCTTAGTCTGAAAAAGTCGAGCAATAAACGCCTTGACTTTAAGCCGAGCATCCAATAAGACTCGCACTATCAGCACCGTGCTCCCTGTCCAGGAGTGTGGTCTTCCTTGCGCATGAGGTACCATCATGGTAAGAAAAAGCCGAGATCCGTCTCGCACTGAAAAACCGGGTTCGTACCCGTACATTCTCTGTGATGGGCGATAACAAATAAGCCGAGCACATAAGCCTCGCACATTCGCCTATCCTTTGAACAACTAAGCCGAGCACACATAAGCCTCGCAAACCGCCTTATGGAAAACGTAATTTAATCGCTATCTGTTTTAAATTTGTCAAGAACAAGTTTAAATACAACATAGCCCGATTAAATTGCAAGCATGAACCCTAAAAGGAAGCCGATCTAATGGTCCAGTCACTACTCGTTTTGATTCTGTAAAACAAGCTAAAAGAAAAGGAGTAGATTGATCGCACCACAAAAAACTTAATTTTCTTCTTGAAAAGAGAGGACGATAAGTTTTACAGATTAAACAAGGATAATTTTACACGCAAACAAAAATAAAATAAATCACTCGGCCCCGTCACAACCACCGCCTGTCGACTTCTCCGGATCATTCGCCTTCTCAGTTTCGTTGGCCTCAGCATTCAGTGCCGTTTTCAGCACGCCATCGGGAGCTGCAATCTCCGAGCTAACTGTCTGAATGAGACTAGCAGGAACCGCTTCCGGAATCACCCCACGGATGGTCCCGAACTCGTCAATATCCCTCGGAACACGGGGCGGCGAATCACGGAAAAGGTTAAGAAGAGGATGGCGAATCGGCGAAAGGACAAACGTCAGCTCATCTTTCGTCACGACGTTTAGCTGATCGAACTTGGCATCAACTGCAATCTCATCCGCCGCAACTTGATCAAGGACCGACTTCGTAATCGGCACGCCCTCTCCGCTGAGCTTCATCAAACACTTCTTGAGACAGAAAATCTGACCCTGCTCAACCTGCAACGCGGTAGCAGTCTCATGGTCCTTCACAAAGCGCTGGAAGAGGTCAAAAGGAGTCTGCGCCTACGCCCTCGTCAGTTTGGGGATGGTAAGCAGACGACATCTGGAGCGTTGTTCCTAACAGTTTCCATGATTCGTTCCTGAAACTGCTAAGAAATATTGTGTCGCGACCATTGATGATGGATCGTGGGTAGCTATGGAGCTTGACCACAGTATCAATGAAAAGAGAAGCAATTGTACTTGCGGTGTACGGGTGGGACACCGGAACCAAATGCGCCGGGTTAATTAATATGTCGACAATCACCAGAATTGACGTGAATCAATTGGACCTTGGAAATCCATCCACAAAGTCCATCGACACATCTTCCCAGATCTGATCCAGTATCAGCAAAGGCTGGATCAGTCCCGATGGTGACATGGTTTGTGATTTGGCCCGTTGGCATGTATCACAACAAGAGACATAATCTGCGACAATCTTATGCATAGAAGGCCAATAAAATTTTCGAGATAATCGTTTAAACGTTCTTAACACACCTGAATGTCCTCCTGCGGCTGTGTTATGGTTCTCATGAATGAGTTGTTGAATGAATGGGGATGATGGAGGATTCACGACATGATTGTTGAATCACACAAGCCCATCTTTCCAAAAGTATGGGTGTCCTGGATTTTTGGTTGCTGCTGCTCCAATGCGAACCAAATAAGGGTCTGTTGTTGCAAGAGAACGAAGATCAGTCCAAAGAGATTTGTGGGGGGCACTGAGATCGCGTTCAAAACCGGGCTATCGGGTACGCGAGACAACGCATCTGCAGCAGAGTTCAGTTTTTCTGGCTTGTACATGATCTTGTAGTCATATCCAACCAGCTTGCCCATCCACTTATGTTATTCTGGTATTAAGATACGTTGTTCCAGCATGTAACGAAGGCTTCTTTGATCGGTCTGTTTTGTAAAACGGTGACCCAATAGATAAGGCCTCCATGTTCGAATTGCCAATATTATCGCCAAAATCTCTCGAGCATACGTAGACCATGACGTTTCTGTTACTCCAAGAGACCTACTCATGAATGCAATTAGTTGACTATTCTGAGAAAGCACCACCCCAATACCTTCACTGGATGCATCGATTTCTATCACGAATGGCTGCAAGAAGTTTGGAAGAGCCAAAGTTTGTGTGGTAGTCATCACCAGTTCTAGTTCATTGAAAGCAATGTCTACAGCTACATCCCATACGAATTTTCCTTTCTTCAAAAGATTGGTCAAAGGATGAGCTATCAAGCGTAGTTGCGTACAAATTTACGGTAATAGCCAGTGAGACCCAAAAACCCTTGGTAATGGTTGTCGGAATAGGCCAATCTATCATCGTTTTGATCTTTGAGGAATCCACCTTTACTCCGGTGCGGGTGATGATATGTCCCAAATATTCAACCTCATGCCCCCAAAAATCACATTTTTTAATTTTACAGAGAGTTTATGGTCATGGATGAGAGATAGCACCTCGCGAACGTGTTGAAGATGAGACTCCCAGGTTGGACTATATATGAGAATGTCGTCGAAAAACACCAAAACCGATAGTCACATCAGTGGTCAGAATATGTTGTTCATGAGCACTTGAAAGGTGGATGGTGCATTGCAAAGGCCGAAGGGCATAACGAGGTACTCATAATGCCCGTTATGAGTTCAAAACGCCGTTTTGTGAACATCTGGAGGGTGCATACGAACCTGATGTTAGCCCGCTGTGAGATCAAACTTGGTAAAGAAAGCCGTTCCGTGTAGTTCATCCATCATATCATCGACCGTTGGGATTGGAAAGCGATCTTTGATTGTTGCAGTATTAAGCGCTCGATAATCAGTATAAAACCTCCATGAACCCTCTTTTTCTTGACCAATAGAACCGGCGATGAAAATGGGCTTGAGCTTGGCTGAATAAAACCAGATTGAAGCATGTCTGAAACTTGACGCTCAATTTCATCTTTTGGAAATGCACGTACATGTATGGCCGAACGTTTACAGGATTTGTACCTTCCTTGAGGCTGATATGGTTGAGATAGTGTTTCAGACGGATTTAGACAGGTGGATGCAGAACTGTCGGATTCATCGCACTGCGTCGATCGATTCCACCTCGGCAACGATCGGTGCAGGTATCGGGAGAGCAACGATCGACGCGGACCTATGCGTTGATCGATGCATTATGCCTACGAACCCAAAATCTTTAAAGGTTCAAATTGGACACTACAACTTCGATGTTCATGTTGTTGCGACGACCAATCGACCCTGGTTTTCGGATATTGCTAATTACCTGGCTGCAGAGACTGAACCAGATGAGCTGAACCAGAGATTCATTGGTCACAAAAAAGAGAATAATAACCTCTGGTGCTTGAATGGAATGTGGTATTATACCAATATTCCGCCCATCTAAAAAAGGAACTCCATTGTTTAGGTCTGTTCTGGATAAAGCATCAGAGAAATTGTTCAATTCACCTGTTGAAGACTTCAGTTTGGCTGTCAGTTTGGGGATGGTAAGCTGACGACATCCAGAGCGTTGTCCCTAACAATTTCCATAATTATTTCTTGAAACTGCTAAGAAATATTGTGTCGCGACCATTTATGCTGGATGGTGGGTAGCTATGGAGCTTGACTACATTATCAATGAAAAGAGAAGCAATTGTGCTTGCGGTGTATGGGTGGGACACTAAAACCAAATGCGGCGGCTTACTTAATCTGTCGACAATCACCAGAATTGACGCGAATCCATTGGACCTTGGAAATCCATCCACAAAGTCCATCGACACATCTTCCCAGATCTGATCCAGTATCGGTAAAGGCTGGATTAGTCCCGATGGTGACATGGTTTGTGATTTGGCTCGTTCGCATGTATCACATCATGAGACATAATATGCGACAATCTTATGTAAAGAAGGCCAAAAAAAAATTGTCGATATAATCGTTTAAACGTTCTTAACACACCTGAATGTCCTCCTGCGGCTGTGTTATGGTTCTCATGAATGAGTTGTTGAATGAATGGGGATGATGGAGGACTCACTACATGATTGTTGAATCACACAAGCCCATCTTTCCAAAAGTATGAGTATCCTGGATTTTCGGTTGCTGCTGCTCCAATGCGAACCAAATAAGGGTCTGTTGTTGCAAGAGAACGAATATCAGTCCAAATAGATGTGTGGGCCATTGAGATCGCGTTCAAAACCGGGCTATTGGGTACGCGAGACAACACATCTGCTGCAGAGTTCAGTTTTCTTGGCTTGTACACGATCTTGCAGTCATATCCAACAAGCTTGCCCATCCACTTATGTTGTTCTGGTATTAAGATACGTTGTTCCATCATGTAATGAAGGCTTCTTTGATCGGTTTGTATTGTAAAACGGTGACCCAATAGATAAGGCCTCCATGTTCGAATTTCCAATATTATCGCCAACATCTCCCGAGCATATGTAGACCATGACTTTTCTGTTACTCCAAGAGACATACTCATGAATGCAATTAGTTGATTATTCTGAGAAAACACCGCCCCCAATACCTTCACCGGATGCATCGATTTCTATCACGAATGGCCGCAAGAAGTTTGGAAGAGCCAAAGTTGTGTGGTATTCATCGCCAGTTTGAGTTCGTTGAAAGCGTTGTCTGCAACTACATCCTATACAAATTTTCCTTTCTTCAAAAGATTGGTCAAAGGATGAGCTATCAAGCCGTAGTTGCGTACGAATTTACGGTAATAGACAGCGAGACCCAAAAACCCTCGGTAATGGTTGTCGGAATAGGCCAATCTATCATCGTTTGATCTTTGAGGAATCCACCTTCACTCCGGTGCGGGTGATGATATGTCCCAAATATTCAACCACATGCCTCCAAAATTCACATTTTTTAATTTTACAGAGAGTTTATGGTCATGGATGAGAGATAGCACCTCGCGAACGTGTTGAAGATGAGACTCCCAGGTTGGACTATATATATGAGAATGTCGTCGAAAAACACCAAAACCGATAATCTCATCAGTGGTCGGAATATGTTGTTCATGAGCACTTGAAAGGTGGATGGTGCATTGCGAAGGCCGAAGGGCATAACGAGGTACTCATAATGCCCGTTATTAGTTCAAAACGCCGTTTTGTGAACATCCGGAGGGTGCATACGAACCTGATGATAGCCCGCGGTGAGATCAAGCTTGTTAAAGAAAGCCGCTCCGTGTAGTTCATCCATCATATCATCGACCGTTGGGATTGGAAAGGTATCTTTGATTGTTGCAGTATTAAGCGCTCGATAATCAGTACAAAACCTACATGAACCGTCTTTTTCTTGACCAATAGAACCGGCGATGAAAATGGGCTTGAGCTGGCTGAATAATACCAGATTAAAGCATGTCCAAAACTTGACGCTCAATTTCATCTTTTTGGAAATGCGCGTACCGGTATGGCCGAATGTTTACAGGATTTGTGCCTTCCTTGAGGTTGATGTGGTGCTCGATTTCTCTTTTTGGTGGTAAGGTCTCAGGAGTGCAAAAGATTTCTGAAAATTCATCCAATGTTAATCGCATATCGTCATGGTTTTGGCTCCGTCGTCTCCTCCATGGCACAAATCTCGAACAACAGCTGTCCTTTACATGCTTCTTTAGTAATTTCCTTTGGGTTTGTGGGCTTTATAGGTGATTCATGAAGCCCATTAAGAGATATGGCTTTGTCTTCCCATTCAAACTGCATCGTCTTAGCCTTCCAATCACATAGCACAGGCCCAAGGCTTTCTAACCAGTGAACACCCATTACCAAATCCAGACCCACAAGTGGTCAAGCGTATAAAGTGAGATCGAACTTGGCTTCTCCCAGCTGCATAGGAACACGCTCGAACTTGTGTAGACAGCGAAGTGATGAACCATTGGCTACACGAACCTCAAATGGCGTAATTGGTGTCTCTTGTAATCGGAGCCCTCACACGGCCTTTTCACTGATGAAATTTTGAGTGGAGCCACTATCAACCAGCGCTAGGAGGCTCTGATTTTTTATCTTTGCTCGGAGGCGAATCGTTTGTGGAGCATCCGACCCCGTTAACGGTTGAGCGTAATTTTCGGTGTTTGGTGCGATTCTTCGAAATTATCCTCTTCTGAATCGTTGTCTTCAGCTCCCTCCATTACAAACAATTGAGGTTGTTTGCATTTGTGGCCTGGTACATACTTCTCATCGCAGCTAAAGCAGAGCCCCAAACTACGTTTTCGGTTAAGCTCCTCCCAAGTTAGTTTCTTTGGCCCCTCAGCATGTTTCTCACCCGAGGAATTATATTTGGTGGCGCTTACAGCTCTTGAACTGTTGTTGTTGGTGGAGCTTGAGTTGTATGTACGTTGGTTTCTCCACGGCTTCTCCTTCTGCAACTGGTCATCACGCATTCGTGCAAGATTGATGATTTCCATCAACATCTAGGGTTTGAAGATACGTATCCCGCTGGAATTGACGTATTTAAGCCTCCCATGAAAGTACCCCCTCCCCCCCCCACCAATGCTTTCTCAGTCCACCCTTCCACCTTGTTCCGTAATTTCTCGAATTCTCGTTAATAGTCGAGCAATGACTCTTTTTGGTGGATATGGGATAACACCTCATCAAATTTTTCTCCGTCCATAGGACCAAACCTAGTCCACAACTATGTCTCAAACTCCTCCCACGGAATGTGACGTGTGTCGATACCGCGAGCTTTTGATAATGATTGCCACCATTCATTTGCTTCTTCGGATAAGTGATAAGAAGAAAACGCCACCCGTTGATCCCTCGACATCTCATGATAAGCAAAATATTGTTTAGCTTTGCTCATCCATTCAGTTGGATCTCCACTGGTGAACTTAAAAAAGTCATGCTTGATGCGGAAGCCATTGTTTGCTCCAAGTCTATGTGTGAATGGATTCGTGTGAGTCTCTCCACGATGGCCTGAAGCTTGTTGGTCATCCTGCCCTTGATATCCTCGTGATGCATTTGATGAATTGTCACGGTTGTGTGACACCATCTCCATCATACCGATCAATGATTCCTCAATCATGAGATAGAATGAAGACTCCAATCCTCTACGCTTGTCATTGATGCCAGTGCTCAGATTTTGTAACTCGTCTTGCACCATCCCGAGCCCAGCTTCGAGATTGTCAAGCTTTTCCTTGTTGGTCATGGACTCAGTTCCGAAGATTTTGAGTCACGACCCTGTTTTTGTTTGAGTTTTTGGTTTTGCGTGGTGGAATGATGTTATCGGAGGTGAAAAAAAAAAAAAAATTCTGGTGAACGTTGATCCGTGTAGAATACCGTCAACAGAAAAACGGATATGATACCAAATGTTAGCAATAAGCTAATATTTGATCACTCTTCAAATCAAGAGAATGAAAACTCAAGACACAAGAATATTTGTTAGCAATTAAGATTGCCTATTTTTATATTTTTTATTGCTTAAATAGATACGAGTGCAAAGAAGCAAATAACAGAAATTGAAAGTGGAGTTACTCACTTTTACAAAGCTGGAAATGTGAAAAAGAGAACAAGTCCTAAATTTAAAGATGACAAATTCTCTTTTTTTTTTTTAACACTGATATTCATTTAACTAAAATCCCAAAACAGGGGAGAAAAACCAGTTTCCTTAAAAGAGGTTACAAAGAGCTCCTAAAAGATAAGAAAATTGTAGCAAAGCCAGGAGGTATTGAGAAAAGTTTCGACAGTCTAAACAAAAGCGTAGAACAGGAGGAAGCTTGAGAAAAGCATGAACCAAACAGAGAATCAGTCTGGTCGTTCGCCAACGTCAAAGACCTAAGCTGCCTTTGTATCAATCATAGCACGGAGCCAATTTGGACCTCCCCGAGCAACATAAGATTGATGAAACCTGATATTAGCAGTAGCACTATTAGCTATGGACCGCGCTACCGAGTTCCTTGCACTCACGACATGTTCGTAGCGAAAACTTTGAAACCACGACAGCTTCTCGATCACAGATGTGTAAAGAGGAAGGAAATTAGGGAAAGCTTGAGCGTTTGTCATGATCTCCCTGGCTAGTTGCAGGTCTGACTTGAAGATCATATTAGGAAGACACAAATCTTTTATGCTCTCAGTAGCCCAACAGAGAGCTAAGAGCTCACTTTCACCATCTGAGTGAGTTGGACAGTACGACCTACGGCTGTGGAATAAGACCTCTCCGTTATGGTTGCGCACTACCCAAGAAGCTCCACTGATCAGGTCGTAAGGTGACCAGGATGCACCAACATTACATTTGAGCTTACCAATGGGAGTTTTACACCATTTCTTGCATGGTAAAGAGAGCCGATCACCTGGTTCATAATCAGTACTTGCATTAACCTGAAACCAAATGTGGGAGTCTTCCAATGCTTTGTCAAGAATTGCAGCTGGACTTAGCTTAGTTTGCTCAAAGACGAGAGCATTCCTCGCTTTCCAAATGTGCCATAAGATCCACGGAATAGCTCTGCGGGCTTGTTCATCTAGAGCACGATCACTTAAGCTTTTCACCAAATGATGGATATTTAGAAAGACAGAGTTTACTGAGAATCCAGCAATCGGTAGTTTTATTTTTGCCCTTGCCCAAACTTCAGCAGCCACTTGACACATAAAAAGGGTGTGGTTAATTGTCTCTGTCGCTGAGTCACAATGTTTGCACGACAGATCAGCTTGAACCCCTCTTGACCTCAGCCTTTCATTCACCGCTAAAGCACCAGCCAAAGCTTTCCAGAAGAAATGCTTGACTTTGGGAAGGGTCTTGATTTTCCAGATGCTACGCCATAGTTTCTTTTCTATAGGAGGCATGCCTTGAGAGGTATGAGACATAGTGTTTGTATTCAGCTCTAGGAGGCGATAGCCTGATTGAGTTGAATACACACCAGACGATGTGAACCCCCATTTGTCGTCGTCGTTACGCAGGGAAGAAGGTGTGAGGCGCAAAATGAACGATGTGTCATGGGCAGTGAATGTCTGGTGGACTAAATGAACATCCCAAAAATTGGTATTAGGGATAATAAGGTCAGCCACTTTGAGAGCAAGATTCACTTCGCTATCTTCTTTGTAATCTGGATATCTAGGCAATGGGTCCATAAGCCATTTATGCGCCCACACGTTCGTGTCCACACCATTACCGATACCTCTAACCAAACCCTGAAGTAAGAGATCACGGCCATGGAGAATGCTCCTCCAAACAAAAGAAGGCCGCGAGCCTGCGTTACAGCCAAGAAAGCTACCATTCTTGAAGTACCTAGCCTTCATGAGTCTCGACAACAATGAGTCCGGGTTAGACCAGATTCTCCAAGCTTGTTTACCGAGCAAAGCTTGATTAAATCTTTGAATATCATGGAAACCGAGACCTCCTTCCTCCTTACGTTTACATAGTCTTTGCCAAGCTACCCAAGGGATTTTCCTTCTGTTATTCCCAGAGTCCACCAGAATTCAATCAAAGCACTAGTGATCTTATCACACAGCTCTTTAGGTAGTTTGAAAACGGACATAGCATAGAATGGAAGAGCAAGGCAAATGGATTTAATGAGAATTTCTTTTCCGCCCTGTGATAGAGCTTTGGAGAACCAACCTTTCAGCCGGCCTTGAAGTCTTTCACGAATGAAGTTAAGCAATTCAATCTTTGAGCCATTAAAACATTCCGGCAAACCTAGATATGCTCCATCACCTCCCTCTTTCTCGATACCCAGAGTATCTTTCACCGCAGCCTTGGTATTGCTATTGATCTTAGCACCAAAAAGTATAGAAGATTTTTGCAGGTTGATGACTTGCCCTGAAGCCTCACCATAGAGTTTAAGACATCTTACAATCTCAGAGCTTTCTTCAACCGTGGCACGACACATCAAGAGACTGTCGTCCGCAAAAAGTAGATGGTGAACTGATGGGCATGAAGGCGTGAGTTTAATACCATGTAACTGACCTTTTGCTTCAGAAACATTAAGGCAATTCACTAAAGCTTCAGCACACATGATAAAGAGGAACGGAGAGAGGGGATCCCCTTGTCTAATCCCTCTCTCGGGCTTGATGAAACCATGTGAGCGTCCATTGAGCAAAACAGAGTATGTAACCGAGGAAACACAAGACATGACCCATCGTATCCATGTGTGATCAAAGTTCATCTTCTCCATTAGAGTCTCAAGAAAGCACCATTCTACTCGGTCATACGCTTTGGACATGTTTGTCTTGACTGCCATAAATGTATCAGAGACTTTGGCTTTAGTCCTCAAGCCATGGACCATCTCGTGAGCAATGATGACATTATCCGTTATTAACCAGCCAGAGACAAAGGCACCTTGTGTGTCCGAGATTAGATGCGGAAGAACTTGCTTCAGACGAGAACAAAGAATCTTCGATATAATTTTGTAGTGAATAGAGCATAAGCTGATAGGTCTCATGTCTTTCATCTCTGAGGGATTAGGTACTTTCGGGAGCAAGCTTAACTGCGTATGATTCCAGCCATCAGGGAGGATTGCCGTGTCAAAGAATTTCTGAACCGCTTCAGTTACCTTAGGTCCGACAATATCCCAAAAATTTTGATAAAACACACCAGTCAAACCATCTTCACCTGGAGTGCTGCTTCCTTTTACACTAAACGCGGCCTGTTGTATCTCATCCTGCGAAACCGGAGAAGTTAAGATGGTATTCATGTTGGGGGTGACTCTTCCTGTGAAACCGTCGAAGAGAGACTCCAAATCATAGGGGTTAGAGCTCATGAATAACTCTCGGTAGTAATCTACTGCGACTTGGCCTTTAGCACCTTCTGAAAATATCTCCTCACCAGCATTATTCCTGAGCATTATCACTCTGTTTTGTATCCTCCTCCCTCTCACACTGTTCTGAAAAAATGGGGTGTTCTTATCCCCATCCTTAAGCCACTGATCCTTACATTTTTGTCGCCAAAAAACCTCTTCTTCATTGGAAGCAACGGCCAATGCAGCCTTTATCTTACGCATAACAGAGTTTTGAGGAGATTGCTTAGACACTTCCTGTTCTAAGGCACAACGAAGTCTGGAGATTCTATCTTTAGAGTTAAGATTTGATGTCCGCTTCCATTTCGATAGCTCCTTACGACAGCCTGCAATACGATCAGTAAAAGACATAACGTCGTTAGGTTGATCGCCACACCATCCTTTAAGAATAGCCTCCTTAACCCCAGGTTTACCAACCATCCTTTTATCAAAGAAGAATCTTCCACGGCCATGTTCTTCAGGCTCCCACGCAAAACTGACTTTAATCGGACGGTGATCCGAGGCCCACAAGTCTAGGTAGTCTGATTTACACTTAGGAAATAGTCTAAACCAGCCATCATTCCCGAAGCTCCTATCCAACAGACATTGGACCCAAACTTTGTCCCTCCAGCCAGCCCAAGAGAATGAGTTCCCAGCAAAACTCATTTCTCTGATCTTACATTCCTCAACCATCCTTCTAAAATTCCAGAAGGTAGATTCAGGCCTCACTGCCCCACCAAGTTTCTCACTGTTATCCATTAACTCATTGAAATCTCCAAGTAGCAGCCATGGATCATTTCTTGACAAGCCAATATGAATAAGTTGGTCCCAAACTCCTTGTCTCCTTTCTCGCACAGGATCACCATAGACGCAGGAGATAAAGAAGATCAAAGAACCAAGTTTAACACGTAAATCGATAACCCGTTTGTTTTTAGATAACACCTCCACATCATAGCTCTTCTTCCACATCACCGCCAAGCCTCCACTAAGACCTTCTGGTTCAACAGTAACCAAGTTGTCGTAACCCAAACTCAACTGTAACTCTTGCAAATAACTGAATCTTTGTTTCGTTTCCATTAAAAACACAAAATCCGGAAGAAACTTTTTACAAAGCTCCCGGAGGTGCTGAACTGTCTCTGAGCTTCCAGCTCCTTGACAGTTCCAACTCAATAAGCTCATTGGAATGACAACGACTTCAAAGCGGAAGCCACCTACTAATAGAAGTGCTTGAGACAAAACTATCAGCAATCCAGAAACAGTATCTTCCGTAACAAATGACTTGTGGTTTCCAGGGAAACTTTTTCAGGCTGCTGCTCTCCAACGATTTCCTTTTCTCCCACAAGATCTTAGATCAACAAAGAACAACTTACAAGGAGCAGACTTTTGTGAGAAACAAACGTCACACCAAATACCTTGAAATGAACCCACTTGGAAAACTACAGGATCCTTCCTTCCCGAAGATCAATTTCAACGCCAGAGAAATGATTTTGACAAGATCGCAAAAGCAGCAGATCACTGATCCAGATCAAACCGGTGGTAGCAGACTCACAAATGAAACAACTAAAGGAATCTAATTAACCACCCCACCAACAATCCAAGCTTCTACAACTTTAACTAAGCACCAAACCAAGTTCCCAAAAAGGGTTAGGAACCAGCAACTCAAAAGTGAAATTTTTTCTACTTGTTAACACGTCAGATCAAGCAATCAAATATCCAGATGAACAAGCAATCAAAACTGGGAAAGTGCAGTTTTAAACCCGTCTCCTAGAATCCCCAAATCCAACATCAGCTTTTCGATTCGGTCATCATCATGCCGTCGAATCATCTACAGAACGGGATCGAATCCGATAACCTAATCTAGTCTCGTGTACCTGAATCCGATGATGCTTCCACCGACGGCGTTGGCTTGCTCAGCTCTCCCCGTGACGGCGGTGGTGTTGATAGTCTCCGAAGGAGAAATCCTTGATTCTTCCCACTTTGATCTCGATTTCGTTCTTGATCTGCTGGAACAGAGGAAGAAGAACTTGAATCGATCAGTTTCGAAGCTTTATTTCTCCGAACTTGAGTCGAAGCTTATCGCGTATCGCTTGTGTTGAGAGAAATCCTGTTTCATATCGTGGATATCCATCAAGAACACTTATGAAAAGGAAAAACCGATGACAAATTCTCTTATTATCTGAAAATGAAAACAGTGGCAGGAAAAGACTTATTCAAACTTGGTACTTTCGGTTTGGCTTTGGTAGCCGTTTGGACCTCCTCGTTGCCACCTTATTCATCTTCTTGTTCCCTATCAAAATGATCTTTAAATCATGTTCTGTCTCAACATTGGTGGTCTGTATAGTGAAAAGAAATATTCTTTGTAAAAATCATACACTTCGATTACACATTATATCTCTGACATTTCCACTAGTATATGCATTGCTCGACACTTATTTCATGCAATGTTTCAGTTTCAACTTATGTTGAGGCTAATGACGGCCATGGGAACCACCGAAGTCGTATGCATTGTAAGATCTCAACTCGTTCTATCCGAGAATAGAAAGAGTTTTAGGGTTTGTGAATTAGGGATTCTAAAAGAAGGATTAATGAACGCGGTGAGATGAAGGAAATTAGGGTTTATAGCCGGCGTTTTCAAGTCGGAAGCCGGTGAAAGGGTGTTAAAGTTGCCGGAGAGATTTTAGGTCAAAAGTCGTTCTAAAGTCTCTCAAGCCGAAAATATTAAGAAAAGCGTGTCTATTGAATGAATATCGAGTTCCCTTATATAGGGTTACAAGTCGGTTTACATGAAAAAGGAAAATAAGATAAATACAGAATATTTCCTAGAATATCGCCTTTATCTTTAGTTGGAATATTTCCCTTCTTCCGACTTTGGCGCGCGGCGCCTTTCTTTTGACACCGTCCTAACCCTAATGTAAGCCGGTCGCCTCAAGTTCGGTTTAACCTAAGTTTTACCGCCTTTGGGCTTTATTCCCGACTTTCCATTTTGGGCCGACCTAAACTCATGAATAGGCCTTCTTAGGAAAGTGCTAATCTTGACTCTAACAATAAGCCCCCCCCCCCAGTGTGGCGACTTGTACTCAAGTCGGCATCGCGAGGAGTTAACCTACGGTTTGAGAAATGATTTTGGTAGGCCCACATTGTCTTTCAGGCCCATGTTTGGTTTTTAGGCCCGTATTTTACTAGACCGTTCTGTCTGGAAATAACCGTGCGTTCGGTTCTTGGCTGAACCGGAATTGATTCCTGGTTCTATTGTCGGATTGGTGCGAGATACGAAGCGTTGCCTAGGTAAAGGTGTGCCTCGAGTTTCACGCCGTCATTTCCCTTATAAATAGTTCCTTCCCACTATTCTCTTACTCATTTGGTCCGAGTGAAGAATCTCTCAAGGTAATTTCTCTCTCTCGATATTTATTTTCCGATCTTTCCTCCGCCGTAACTCCGCCTTAAGTTTTATAGGTGTTAAGATCAAACTTTTACTTTCCTCCTGTGTTCTTCATTTGTTCTTCGTCAAATCCATGTCTTTGATCCGTTGCTCATCGAGTAAGGACAAGGAAGTTGTTTCGGTCTCGTCTGCGGATGAGTCATCAAGTGGTCAATCCTCTCCTTCTGCGAACACCTCGTCCGATCTAAGGAACCACCCTGCTCACCGCGAGTTGGAAGAGCTTCGACGTCGTCGCGAGGCGTCACGGCGTACTGATGCCGCTGAAAGTTCTGGTCATGAGGATTTCGTTATTCCTCAACTGCGTGATTCCGATAGTGATGGTGACGAAATGGATCAAGACGGCTCTGATGGAGCTGCGTCTTCTCCTGTCTTGCCGGCCACTTCTGGTGAAGCGTTTGGCAATGTTTTTAGTACCAAGTCCACCGCGGAGTCGGTCAGGTCTACGCTTCGTGATTGCGGGGCTGATCCGGGAATCAAAGTTATTATACCGTTTCCGCTCGACCGCCCTTGGAATCCTCGTCCGGGATACATGACCCTTTACGAGTCGTATTTCAGCAATACCAACACTGGGGGATGTCGTTGTTGGTTCCCGTTGCCCGACCTGTTGGTCTCGTACTGCTATCGCCGCGAAATTGCTATCTCTCAGCTTTCAGCCGTTGCAGTCCGTCATATGGTTAGTCTTCTGGCGCTTGGAGCTGAAGCCGGCGTTGATATTACTGTTAATATTTTTGAGGAGATGACGTCGATCAACCGCATGAAGGCTACTAGCCCGGGGTGCTTCGCAGTAAAGCTTAAGAGTGGCAACCGAGTTCTGACAGATGCACCTAAGAAGATCAATGATTGGCAAAGATTCTATTTCTTTGTTGAGATATCTTCGTTAACTGTTCCTGACGATCATAAGGATCTTATCAGGGCGTCCTGGAATACAGACTATGGTAGATGTCGTTCTGAATTCGCTATTCTTTGAACGTGAAGATTTACTTAATTCCTTTTTGTGGTTGCAGTGGAGCATCCTTTTTTGAAGCCGCATCCCGACAACTACTTTCCTATTCTCGAGCAGATTCAGGCTCTTGGACTCCGCAAGTGGTCTGATCTTACTCGTGATCGTATCAAAAAGTCGCTTCCGAGGATTTCTGAAGGTGCATATTTATGACGTCTTTCTTATTTTCCTTTTCCGGTTCTAACTTCTCGTTTTTTCTTTTCCAGCGAAGTGGGATACTACGGCGAAGGTCACTCCTGAACAGCTTGTGAAACCTAGGAAGATGGGCAAGGTGCAGCGAATCAGCTCTGTCGATTACTCTAAAGAAATCTCGTCCCAACCGTCTTCTTCCACCAAGTCGTTGAAAGGGGCGAACGCGCCTTCTGCAGTCCCGGATGGCAAACGGCTTCCGGATAGTGGTGGGAAAACGGTGGCTCAGATGGCTAATTCCCTCGCCCTTCCCCCTAAGGTTCCGTCAAGGAAGAGGCCTGCCGATGATAAGTCGGTTCAAGACAAGCCGGCAAAGGCGTCAAAGACCGGCAAATCCGTCCAAGATGCTTCTAATGAGGCGGCGCCCGTCAGTGAGCCCGTTAAAGAAAAGGACCCATGGAAGCGTTTTTACACTTTCAAAGGGACCGTTCCCGACTCGTCTGGCAGTTCTAAGCCTTTTGAGTCTAACAAGGAGCTCGTCTTGGTACGGTCCAGGCGTGAGGTGAAAGAAGGGGAAGTACGTCCTTCAATTCATAACTTCGCTTATCAATACGAGAGTGAAGTTCCTTTTATCAACAACCCCCGGGCCTGTTTTGACATGCTGACGTGCGTGAGGGGGAATGAATCAGATTGGCCGGTTTTGGAGGAGCTGCCCCACTCAGATGCCATCGTCAGGCTAAAGCATGCTGAGGCGACGGTAAGTTTCTGGTACTAAAATTTTTGCACTTATTGTTATCCTTGACATAACACTTGTGCTATTTTCAGATGATCGCGGCTTCGAACCGTGTGGCTTTAGAGAGTTCTTGGGCTCAAAAGAAACTGGCCGACGCGGTCACCAAACGCGACGCTCTCCTTAAGAAGCTTAAAGAGGAGAAGAAGGCGTTGGAAGGGAACAACCTGGTTCTGGAAGGGAAGCTTAAACAGGCTGAAGAGAAGTCGAAAGCCGATCTTCTCATGTTCGAGTCGGAGAAGAAAAAGCTGCAAAAATCTTGCCTTGTCGTGATCGGTAAGGAGAAGGAGAGAATCGAGGCCGCTATTAGAACTAAGGCGCAGACCCATTTTGACCTTTTCCAGCGTTATGTCAAGGATCAGGAGGGCGCTGTCGCGCTTCAGGTTAAGCAGGCCCAGATTTCTGGGCTCAAGAAGTGTCTAATCAAGCTCAGCGAACAGGGGGTACCGATTCCTCAAGATATTTTAGACAAGGTAGCCGCGGACGAGGCTGTGGCTGACGCAGAGTTGGACGACATGAATGTCGTGACAAAGGAGGAGCTTACCTTTGTCCTCTCTCCATTACGTCACCCTCTTCTTGACCGTTCCCATGACTCCCCTCCTCCCGTCCCGTCGGATGTTGACCAATTCGGAACAAATCGCGGGATAATTCCGGAGGCGGTTCCTGCTAGCCTCGTCTCGTCTGTCCGCTCAGAAGTAGCCGCCTTGGAAGGCGTAGTACCGGATCAGATCGTCGAAAAGAGTGGAACCGAGGAGTCGCAGCCTGGAGCTTAACTGAAGAATTTTCTGTTGTTTCCCTGTAATAATTTAAAAACTTTATTGCTCTTTTGAGCTTTTTATTTTTAATGGAGGTCCTACTACCAAGTTTCAAATAATCGAGTAAACCAATCTCAAATGATTTGGCGACTTTTAAATAATCGGACTATTATCATTTTAAGCTTGTCGTCAAACTTAAATGACCTAGCGATTCTCAAGTAGTCGGACCAATCTCAAATTAAGGAATTTGCCGCACTTTTAAACGGTTTTAGCGACTTTTAAATAATCATTGACCCCGTATTAAGCTCCTTATCAGATTTACTCGATTTAACGACTTTTGTCGTAAGGTGGTTTGCGAGACATAAATGCTCGACTTTATTCTAGGGACGGGTGACTGCGCGGTGCTCGTGGCCCGACTTATTTATCACCTATCGTAAAAATTGTGCGAGACGGATCTCGGCTTTTATTCTAGGGGCGGGTGACTGCGCGGTGCTCGTGGCCCGACTTATTTATCACCTATCGTAAAAATTGTGCGAGACGGATCTCGGCTTTTATTCTAGGGGCGGGTGACTGCGCGGTGCTCGTGGCCCGACTTATTTATCATCCACCGCGAAGAATGTGCGAGACGGATCTCGGCTTTTCCTTACCACGATGTGCACCTCGTGCGCAAGGAAGACCACGCCCCTGGCCAGGAGGCGTGATGCTAATGGTGCGAGTCGTTGCTCGTCTTTCTGCGAGTTGATACTCGTCTTTCTGCGAGTTGATACTCGTCTTTCTGCGAGTTGATACTCGGCTTTTTGCGAGTTAATACTCGGCTTTTTGCGAGTTAATACTCGGCTTTTTGCGAGTTAATACTCGGCTTTTTTGCGAGTTAATACTCGGCTTTTTGCGAGTTAATACTCGGCTTTTTGCGAGTTAATGCTCGGCTTTTTGCGAGTTAATACTCGGCTTTTTGCGAGTTAATACTCGGCTTTTTGCGAGTTAATGCTCGGCTTTTTGCGAGTTAATACTCGGCTTTTTGCGAGTTAATACTCGGCTTTTTGCGAGTTAATACTCGGCTTTTTGCGAGTTAATACTCGGCTTTTTGCGAGTTAATACTCGGTTTTTTTGAAAAATATCTAAATGGACTTACCTGGCTTGTTTTGGCTTTTGCGTAGCTCTCAAGACGGTAATTTTATCTGGCCAAATGAAGATTTTATTAGATTTGTGACTGTGCCGGTAAAGGCTGCCTACGTATCTCCCGAGGAAGAATCAAGTCACTCGTAGTTCATAGTACATAATTTTTTTTTTTTTTTTTTTTTTTTTTTTTTTTTTTTTTTTTTTTTTTTTTTTTTTGCGACTCGCCGTCTTTAGTGGTACTCCTTCAGGCTTGCCGAGTTCCAGGATCGAGGTAAAGCCTGGCCTTTTGTTGACTCAAGCTCGTAGACTCCTGGTTTGACGATTTTGGTGACTTTGTAGGGTCCTTCCCATTTTGCCCCAAGTTTTCCTGCTCTCCACTCCTTGGTGTTTTCGTACACTTTACGGAGGACGAAGTCACCGACTTGAAAATGGCGTTCCTTGACTTTCTGGTTGTAGTACCGAGCTGCGAGCTGTTGGTAGTTCTGAATCCTGAGTAGGGCTCGATCCCGTTTTTCCTCTAAGGTGTCGAGAGCCTGGATTAGCATTTTTTCATTGATTTCGGTATGGTGCGGCATGAGAGAGCGGCGGAGAGTGTAAATGTTAGCCTCTGCCGGTACCATTGCTTCCACGCCAAAGGCTAAGGAGAATGGGGTGGCTCCTGTTGCACTGCGGGGTGTCGTTCTATGCGACCAGAGGACTCCGTCTAACTCATCTGCCCAAACTCCTTTTTTGTTTTCGAGGCGTTTTTTGATGCCGGCAATGATGGTTTTATTTGTGGCTTCGGCTTGACCATTCCCCTGAGGATACCTTGGTGTCGACTTGCTAAGGCGTATATCCCACTTCTTGCAGAATCCTTCGAATACTTTCGAGATGAACTGTGAGCCGTTATCTGTGACGATCTCATAAGGTAGCCCAAAACGACATATTATATATTTCCAGACGAAATTTTGAACCTCGACATCGTGGATGGCGACGTAAGCCTTGGCCTCTACCCACTTTGTGAAGTAGTCGGTCATAATGAGCAGAAAACGTCTTTGATTGGATAACGGTAATGGTCCAACGATATCCATTGCCCATCTCATGAATGGGTAAGCCGCAGTTGACGTTGTGAGCAGCTCTGTAGGTCGATGTATGAATGGCGCATGTCGCTGACACTTTTCACACTTGTTAGAATAGGTCTCGCAGTCGGTTATCATAGTCGGCCAATAGTGACCATTCAACTTGATTTTGAGGGCGAGAGATCTGCCCCCGGAGTGGTTTCCGCATGCTCCAGAGTGCGTTTCTTCGAGAACCCGACTTACTTCGTCTCCGTTTATGCATCTGAGGAGGATCTTGTTAGCTGAGTATTTGTAGAGGATACCTTCATGTATAGTGTACCGCGCGCTTCTGACTTTAAGTCGTCGTGCTTCCCATTTATCTTCTGGGAGCTTCCCTTCCGTCAGGTATGCTCTTATCGGAAGTCGCCAGTCTTTGTTGTCGTCGGTTAGAACAGCGATGAGGTCTACGCCCTTTGCTTGAATATTGTAGCACGTGTTGTTTTTATCACTCGGGATTATTTCTTCATTTTCTTCCTGAGTGCTTTCGGGGGGCGGGATGCTTGGCTCGTGGATCGTCTCTACCGGGATCTGTCGACAGAGATTGGGATTAGATGCCAACGATGCAAGTGCATCTGCCGGGGCATTCTCCTTTCTTGGTATCTGGACAATGTCGAAAAATTCGAAAGAACTGGTGAGTTCCAACGCCGTCTTTCGATAAGCCTCCATTCGCTCATTTTTAGCTTCGTAGTCGCCGTTGATCTGGTTGGCTACAAGCATGGAATCACAGTGGGCCAAGAGATGTCGTACTCCGATTTCTCTGGCTAGTCTGAGACCGGCTAACAAAGCTTCGTACTCGGCTGCGTTGTTAGAAGCCGTGAAACCTAGTTTGAATGATTGTTCTAATACCTCGCCGGTTGGTGATATGAGACGTATCCCTATTCCGGCTCCTTTTTTAGATGAAGCCCCGTCCACGAACAGTTTCCAATTTTTGTCTTCTGTCTCGGTACCGACGTCCAATTCAGGTGATAATTCGACAAGGAAATCAGCTATTACCTGCGACTTGGCGGTTGTCCTGTTCCTATATTCGATGTCGTACTCGCTTAACTCTATTGCCCACTTGGCTAGACGACCAGATTGCCCCGGGCTATGAAGGACTGTTCGAAGAGGTTGGCTGCTCAATACGGCAATCGGATGTGATTGGAAATACGGTCGTAGTTTTCGTGCCGAGATGACGACTGCGAAAGCTAGTTTTTCCATTGCAGGGTACCTAGTTTCGGCTCCGTTCATCGTTTTGCTGACGTAGAAGATCGGCTTCTGTTCTCCTCGATCTTCCCGAACTAACACGCCGCTCACTGCTGTCGTTGAGACGGCTATGTAAAGCAACAATGTCTCACCATTCTCGGGTTTAGACAGTATCGGTGGATTCGACAAGTAGTCCTTGAGTTGAATGAAGGCTTCCTGACACTTCTCATCCCACACGAATCTTTTATTCCCTCGTAGGAGCTCGTAGAAAGGCAGACATTTATCCGTTGACCGGGATATAAATCTGTTCAAGGCGGCTATGCGGCCAGTGAGGCGTTGTACCTCTCGAGTGTTCTTGGGAGATGGTAAGTCGATAATGGCTGTGATCTGCTTTGGATTAGCTTCTATTCCTCTCTGAGTTACCACGTATCCTAGGAATTCTCCCGATGTTACCCCGAATGTACACTTAGTTGGATTAAGTTTCATGCCGTATCGGTTAAGGATGTTAAAACATTCCTTTAGATGACCGACATGCTGAGAGGCAATCAGGGATTTGACTAGCATGTCGTCGATATAAACTTCCATTGTTGCGCCAAGTTGTCCTGCAAACATCCGGTTTACCAGCCGCTGGTAGGTGGCGCCGGCGTTTTTGAGGCCGAAAGGCATGACTTTGTAGCAATACGTGCCTCGTTCAGTGATGAAGGCCGTCTTTTCTCTGTCGTCTGGGTTCATGAGGATTTGGTTATATCCTGAGAACGCATCCATGAACGATAGCAGTTCGTTCCCGGCTGTCGCCTCAACAAGTCGGTCTATGTGCGGCAGCGGGAAACTATCCTTGGGGCAAGCTTTGTTGAGGTCCGTGAAGTCAACACACACTCTCCACTTCCCATTTTTCTTCTTTACGACCACTGGATTGGCCAGCCAGTCAGGATATTTGACTTCTTGGATTGAACCGGCTTCGAGTAGTTTCTCTACTTCATCATTGACTGCTTTAGCTCTTTCTGGGCCGAGTTTTCGCCTCTTTTGCTTGACTGGCTTGTAGGTCGGATCGACATTCAACTCGTGAGTTGTAATTGTTGGGTTGATACCCTTCATATCCTTCATTGTCCACGCAAACGTTGTAACGTTTTGCTGTAGGAAGGTGATTAGTTCCTCTTTGATGTCGTCCGGTAATCCTGCGCCAATGCCCACACACTTGCTTGCATCTGATTCGTCAATGATGACTTGCTGGATTAGTTCTTTCTCCGGTCCTTTTCTTCCGTGTTCTGTGTTGATCATGCAGGAAGGCACCCTGATCTTATGTTCTCTTGCGAAACACGACCGACTTGCGCTTTGGCATCCTTTGACTGTCTGAATTCCTTTGGGTGTCGGGAATTTCAGACATTGATGGTACGTCGAGGATACCGCCTTCATGCTATATAGCCATGGAGTTCCAAGGATCACGTTATAGATGGTTGGCTTGTCAATGACGTGAAACCTCACCAATCTGTTAACTCCTCCTGCGAAGACAGGCAACTTGATCGTTCCAATCGTGTACGTCGTCTCACTTGTGAACCCGGTGAGCGGCTTGGCCTTTTGCTTGATATCCTCCTCCTTAATGTCCATCTTCTTGAGTGTATCTAGGAAAATTAAGTCTATCGAACTCCCGGTGTCCACCAGTATTCGAGATACTTGGCAACTTCCGATCAGAAGCTCAACCACCAGTGGGTCGTTATGAGGGTAGTGAGTTCCATAGAGGTCCTGGTCGGTAAAGATGACGGGCGGATCGTCTGATAGGATTGGTTGAGGCGCCTTTTGCGCGGCCAGTGCTAGGCGTTCATAGACCTTGATTGACCGGACCGAATCATTTACGGAGATTAGACCACCCATGATCATGTTGATTCTTCGGATGGTCTTGGGGGTTTCTTCTTCGTCCTCCTCTTCTTCTTCACGGTTACGTTTCAAAGCTATGCTTTTGATACGCCGTGGCGGCTTATCTTGCTTGGGAGCCTGCTCGTCAGCTTTGTCTTCCTTCTTTTCCGACTCTTCCTTCTTCAACCTCTCGATGGCCGCCTTGATTTCCTCATTCGAAAGTCGGGAGTAGAGTGCGTTTCTGAGGTTCCGACATTCAGCTGTGTCGTGTGACGTAGCTTGATGGTATTCGCAGTACTTGTCTCCCGCGGTGGAAGCTGTCTGCTGTGCCTTCTTTGTCTCTTTACCTCTCTTATTCCACGGTTTTGATGACCGGGACTTGTCGGTACCGTCTACAACCATTGTTTTTGCGTTTTTGCTATCGTAGTGCTGTCTGGGTTCTCTTTCTTCCTTCCTGTCTGTTTGTTTACCAGAACCAAACCTCTTTGCCAGTGCGACTTTCTTCTCCTCCAATTCCACGAACTTGTTTGCTCGATGGAGTGCGTCTTCGATGGTTAGTGGCGGGTTGACGACTAAATCTTGGTAGAATGGCGACTCGTGCCAGACGGCGTTTGTCAGGGCTGCGATAGTGAATTTATCCGGTGCCTCAGCTCGCGTCATCACTGCCCTGAACCTCTCTACGAAATTTTTCAAAGTTTCCTTCTTTTCTTGCGTCATTGATATCAGCGCGCTTAGTGAAGTATCTTTGCGAATGTAGGCAAAGTGATGCCTTACGAATGCCCATGTGAGATCCGAGAAGCTGTCAATTGATTTGGAGGGAAGTCGGGAGAACCAGTTCAGCGCGTCCCCTTCCAGGGTTTCGGTGAACAGTTGGCAGAAGCCAATGTCACGCTCCTCATTCGACGAGAACCGCGCCTTTGCCGCCATGATTTTGAACGTTGTGAGATGGGTCGCTGGATCTTTTGTGCCGTCGTACATCGGTAGTCTGAGCTTTTCTCTTTGCCTGATATACGTGTTTGTGATGCGCGAGGTAAAGGGAGTCCTACGAGTTTCCTCGATGATTCGGTCTATCTCGGGTGCGGATCCCTTCACGCCATGGACCTCCCCTTTTAATTCTTTTAGGGTGTCTTTGAGCTCAATCAGTTGTTTTTCGACATGGTTGCGACTTGCTCCGCGAATAGACGCTCCGTGAGTTTTCTCGTACGACATACCTCGCTCGCGGCGATAGTTGTCTCGGTGCGAGCCATTCTCACGTCGCGAATTTCGTCTGTGGTGCACGTCCCGTGTCTGGTGACTGGTATATTCTCCTCTGTCGGGTGAATACCTCTCGTCGCTTTCGTTGTTATGTCTCTGACTTTCGCTCCGTTTGGGTCTTTCAGAACCTTCCCTCCGATGTGAGCTCCGTTCGCGAGCATCCTGGTCGCCCTCCTTCCGCGGGTTGCTCCTGGACTCGCTGCTGTGGCTCTGTTCATGGTGGCTTTCCTCAGATGTGCTATAGACCAGTCGTCTAGCGACTTTGTCTTTCACCTTTGAAGGCACCTCTTTCCTGGGTTTTCTCGACCGTTGTCCTGAAAGGATCTTAGCTTGCTCTGTCTGCAGTAGGTCGATTTTCTTTGAGAACGTTTTGATCAAGTCGTTCTGTGACTCGATCTTGGCCATTAGAGTGGCTAAGGTCTTGTCTTGCTCGATCTGAGCATCTGTTTCGCTGAGTGACGGGGCATGTTTGCCGTCATCCCGAGCTTTGTTCTTGGCGGTGTTTCGCGGCTGCTTGCCGCCTTTGGCAGCCTCATCTTCGTGATCACTCTGGTCGTAATCACTTTCATCATGAATGCTTAGGTCAACCATTGGGTTTTCCGGATCGATTTCTTTCCTGTTTCCCGACATCTCGTTCAGAAATTTCTCTTAGAAATCCCCACAGTCGGCGCCAATTGTAAGATCTCAACTCGTTCTATCCGAGAATAGAAAGAGTTTTAGGGTTTGTGAATTAGGGATTCTAAAAGAAGGATTAATGAACGCGGTGAGATGAAGGAAATTAGGGTTTATAGCCGGCGTTTTCAAGTCGGAAGCCGGTGAAAGGGTGTTAAAGTTGCCGGAGAGATTTTAGGTCAAAAGTCGTTCTAAAGTCTCTCAAGCCGAAAATATTAAGAAAAGCGTGTCTATTGAATGAATATCGAGTTCCCTTATATAGGGTTACAGGTCGGTTTACATGAAAAAGGAAAATAAGATAAATACAGAATATTTCCTAGAATATCGCCTTTATCTTTAGTTGGAATATTTCCCTTCTTCCGACTTTGGCGCGCGGCGCCTTTCTTTTGACACCGTCCTAACCCTAATGTAAGCCGGTCGCCTCAAGTTCGGTTTAACCTAAGTTTTACCGCCTTTGGGCTTTATTCCCGACTTTCCATTTTGGGCCGACCTAAACTCATGAATAGGCCTTCTTAGGAAAGTGCTAATCTTGACTCTAACATGCATGAGGAATTTTTCTTGAGATGTTCTCATCTATCTTTTCGCTCCACCGAAGTCTCAACGGTCACTTCTTCTTCTTCTTCCTTACCGTCCGAATTCAAAACCTTCTGCTGAAACGTATCCTGGATCTTCGTTACACCCTTCTCAACCGGTCCAATCGCTTGGTTTATCGTAAGAACCACATCCTTCACAACATGTTGGCCACCGTCGATAACTATGTCTTGTACACTCTCCTTAATGCTTGTGCCAGATGCTTCAACATGAGTCTCCTTCGTCTCCACAACACCGCCCCCCTCGTCTAGTTTAACTTCCGTCTTCTTGCTCGTTTCCGCTGTGATTTTACCGAACTCTGAGACCGGAATGTAGTGGTAAGGTTCAGCTGGGAAAACAAAGAGATGAGCAACGGCTGCAATGGCCATCTCGATGCAAATGAGAAAATCTTGCAATGCGTTTTGGAATCTTCCTTCTTTTGGAAGTACGCCGAAGTAACAAAGCAACGCGATCCCGAGTCCTTGCCACCAAGTAGCAAACACAATAGCCTTAAAGCTGATGAACTTGGCCAATGGTTTTATGTCTTTAAGCCGTTCATGAGTCACGTTATAGAACTGCACTAGACAAAACAGAGCCCACATCTGGCTGAAGTTTAGAACCACTTCTATGTATGGATATCTACAGAAAATCAAAAAATTCATCACTATATCTGATGAAAAAGAAACACATGCTCGTTTCGATTTCTTCACATACCCGTAATACCATTTGAATTCACCGTCACCATAAACACCGAGAAGCTCTAACAAAAATGCCAAGAATGCACAAAAGGTTTTGAGGATCATCTGAGACAAAATAAAAACATCACAAAAGATATCATCAACAACTATAAAGAAAAGCAATTGGGTTGAAGAAGAAGAAGGCGACTTACATACTGGACAAGACCGAACTTCTCTATGACAAAGAGCTCTCGTCCCAAGACATATGGTTCGCACAAGAACTTCCAGAATGGATTCCTCTGCTTCTGCTTCGTATTGTTCTCATTTTCTTCACCTTCACCTTCTAGTAATGGTTTTCTTGATTCATTTTCGAGCAAATCAACAACTCGTCTTTCACCACCTGAGCATACAGACACATTGCATAGTTTGGTTTTAATATATAAATATAAATCTGAATTCACAAAGAGAAAGAGAACAAAAAGCTTCTTGACCTAGACATGCGACCAGGTAGCTTCCAAAGGAATACAAAGCGAAAGCCTCATAGCAGTTTCTCAAAATGTCACAAGGCAGTGACAGTTTTGCATTGGACAAGGAAATGATCTAAACCACACACACACACACAAAAAAGTAAAACCTCTTCAAGTAATTGAAAACTACAAAAACAAAAGATTTACAAACTCCGGAAAAGAGGAAAGAAAGAGGCTTACCGATTCAGTAGCATAAGCTGGGACCATAAACAAAACAGGAACTATCCATTTTTGCTCCTGCAATATTATATACACTGACTCATCAAGAATCGTTGTCTTCTTTAAGACATAACCATTTTAGATGTTATAACAAAATCCAGAAAATATACAGTGTAAATTATAACTATACGTTAGAAAATAGAAAACATTTGTACGAACAGAGGGATTGGTGTAGAAACGGAGATGCTGGAGGATAAGAAAAACGGAGAGACAGATTGCGACGGCGGCGAAAGATCCTCCGACAAGAAAAGCCGGAAAATGTAGATCTCTGTACGTACTTGTCTCCCTTTCTCTCATTTGTGACATAATAGATCAGACAACATTATCATTTATCAATCAAAACCTTCTTTTTCACGGTGTGGTCGTATGCGCACGTGCAACCGCAAAAAAAGAGGTCGTATGCGCACGTGCAACCCGTTGCGGACGCCACATATGCGTTTTGTGACACGTCTCACAGCTAGGTAAATTAATTCAGGTTAGCTCAGAGCTTGGAGATTAATCTTTCCTTTCGGGACCATGTTTTTTTTTTTTTTTTAAAGGATCTTCTATTTAATGCATAAGAAATAAAATGTTTTATAAGCCCAAAGATAGTTTAAACAAAAAGTCCATAGTAAAAAGCCCTTAAGAAAACCCTTAAGATCCCATCTAGTTGATTTGTATCTTAGCCCATTCCGAGTAGGCCCAAAAGTTTTTGACGATGAGAGAGTTTGTGTCGTTTCACCGAATTCCTCTGGAGAAATCAAGAGAATTAATGGAAGATTGATCAGAGAGGTAGCTCATGCACAGTCTGTAGGAAAGATCTGGATCGAAGAAGAGGCAGATAGGCGAAGCCGAGCTTGCAGAAAGGTAATTTCGAGGAGCTGTATCAGAGCAGGAAGAGACCCGTGCAAATTCAAGTACCTGATCGAGTCGATAGAGCAGTAGAGGCAGAGTTCCTCAGCCAAAATTGCATCATTACTGAAGACTTGGCTGGATTTTCTTCCCTGAATCCTAAAATCTTGTTTCTGACAGTTGAGTCCACTTGCGAAATAATTATCGAAGAGGGTCTGAAAATACTTCGATGAAGTCTACCGTTCCTTTCAGCCCATAGAAGGTAAATCACTGCTTGCCATGCTATAAGAACAACTCGTTTATGGTTCTTGTTGCCAGAAAGTTGCAGTAGTCTATCCATTGTTATTGACCAGTCTCTTGTCATGTTTACCAGTCCACATCGCATCGCAATAGGTGACCAAACCGACCAAGAGTAGATGCACTCAAAGATTAGGTGGTCTCTGTTTTCTACCGAGTGATTGCAGAGGAGGCAATTTGGTTCGACCCTTAATCCCCAGTGGAGGAGACGAGCTCGAGTCGGGCAGCGATCGTATGTGAATAGCCAGGCGAGGAAGTTATGCTTGGGGATACCTCCCGAGTTCCATACAATGCTAGACCAGTTCACCGAAGGTGACGCAGAGCAGATGAGAGAGTAGATATGCCCTGTCGAGTAAGTCCTAGCAACACTATTATCTGGCATCCATATGTATGAGTCTTGGGCATTCGTAAGAGATAAGGTAGTGATAAAAGCTTGAAGCAAGACTTGTGTGTCTGATCTAGCTGCAGGAAGGTGCCAAGTTCCGTCGTAAAACAGGTCCTTCAAGGTCGCATTCGTCGCTATAGCTCGCCTAAATTGAGGCTCAGACAGAAATGCAGAACTGAGACTCCCTAGAGGCGACCAGTTGTCCCACCAGAACAAGGTATGAGCACCGTTCCCTACTTCTACTTTGATCCAGCGGTAAATAAGATGCCGCATTCTTAGAAGCTTGTTGACTGACCATGGATGTTTTTGTTTTTCCTTGATGCTCCAGAAATTACTTAGGTTGTTACTGAGAATCACCTTCTTAAACCAGCCAACCCAGAGAGAGCCGCCACGGAAGAAAAGGAGCCAGATGAGTTTCAAAGCCGAAGCCAAGTTCCAGGTACTCAGATCCTGAACACCCAAACCTCCTTCCAATTTAGGCTTAGTGACTGTAGACCAAGACACCCTTGCTGAATATCAGTTATCTATCTGACCGCTCCATAAGAAACTGTTGCATAGGGAGTTTATTTCTTTGATAATGGATTTAGGAAGGATGAAGTTAGAACACCAAAAATGTGTAATACCATTAATGACTGATCTGATCAATAAAAGTCTCCCTGCAAATGATAAAGATCTTGCTGCCCATGTTGAAATTTTTCCTTTGACTGACTGGATGAGAGGGGCACAGTTAAGTTTAGATAGTTTCTTAGTCGTCAGGGGAACCCTTAGGTACCTTATAGGAAGAGATCCTTGCGTTAGTCCCGTGCTCGTCCTTATTTGTTCCGATTCCTGGTCCGATAAGCCACAAGGAAAGAATGCAGTTTTCTGAATGCTTATTGCAAGACCAGACTTTTGCTCAAATTCCTTCAGAACCGTTAGTGTGTTTTGGACAGATGCTAAGGTTCCTTCCACAAATATTAGTAAGTCATCAGCGAAACACAAGTGGGTAAGTTTCGAGCCCTCGCAATCCTTATGATAGCCTATTTGTCCTTCCTCCGCTGCCTGGTTCAGCATTCTTGACAAGCAGTTCATAGCTATCACAAAAAGATATGGAGACAAGGGATCTCCCTGTCTAATTCCCCTCTTGCCCTTAAAAAACCCATGAATTGATCCATTGAATCCGACAGAGTAGGACGGTGTTGAGATACACGCATAAAGCCATCGGAGATAAACTTCCGGTATGCCAATACCTCGCAAGATACTCATGATGAACTCCCACCTTAAAGTGTCGAAAGCTTTGGCTATATCCACTTTAATAGCAATCCTTTTTGGTCCCTATCCTTATGATATCCATTCAAAATGTCTGCCGCTAATATGGTGTTTTCAATGAGTAACCTTCCCTGAACAAAAGCCGTCTGGTTGGGCTCAATAAAATCAGAAAGTATTGACTTTAGCTTAGAGACCATTATCTTGGAAATTGTTTTGTAGATGGTGTTGCAACAAGAAATGGGCCTAAAATCAGATATGGCAGAAGCGCCTGGTTTCTTTGGGATTAAAGCAAGCGTGGTTGCGTTCACAGCTGAAGGCAGGAAACCTGTCTGGAAAAAAGATCCAATTGCTTGGACTGTTTCTTCACCCAATAAGTGCCACGAAGCCTTGAAAAACGCAGACGAGAACCCATCAGGACTCGGAGATTTGGATGGGTTTAGCTTTAGGAGAGTTCTAGAGATGGTGTCAGTGGTAGGAAGAGCCGCAAAAACTTGAGCTGAAGCAGCTGAGCATCTGAAATTTGTCAACGAATGGATCCAGTTTGAAGGGAGATGGACCAGAGGCAAAACAGTAGGCGCCAAGATACCACAGAAGTGTTGGACCGCTAAATCACTCATGAGCTGCGGGTCCGAGATAGTGATGCCAGAAGGAAGGATTAACAGTCTAATAGAGTTGAAGGCAGCCCTAGCAACACACGAGCGAAAGAAGAACGTTGTGTTTGAATCCCCTTCTTTTAGCCATCTAATGCTTGACTTCTGCTTAAAAAAAGATTCCTCAATACTTCTAAGATGGGCTAGCTTCTGCCGCAGGTCTTTTTGCAGTTGGAACCAATGGGTTGATGGCTGTAAAAGAGCACGATCCTGCACATCTAAAAGCAAATTGTTAGTAATTTTAACTCTCTCCTGGATTTTTGAGTAATTCTCTCTGTTTAGTTTCTTTAGTGAACCCTTAATTGTCCTCAGTTTATAACACAACTTAGAAAGATCACCAGCCTTTCCTCCAGCCTGTAACCAAGCTGTTTCAACCGTCCGGGCAAAGTCGGGGTGTTTGGTGAGGAAGTTAAGAAGTTTGAAGGGACGAGAGCCTGGTTGGGGAATTGGGTAGGCTAGGTCAAAGATTGCAGGGGTGTGGTCAGAGATATTTCCTGGAGGTAAGAAGGTGGTTGAGCTGAAAGGGTGAGAGATTAGCCAATGAGAGTTCGTGAGCAGGCGATCAAGTTTCTTGGCTATAGGGGTTGCTGGTTGGTTATTTGACCATGTATAGCAGGGACCTTAAAACCTGAGGTCTGAAACCTCAATCTGATGAAAGCAGTCCTTAAGATCAAGCATGGCGCTTGTTAAGTGGTTCGAAGATGACTGTGAATCCTCTTCATAATGAAGTATTTGGTTAAAGTCACCTGCGACAATCCAAGGGGAGGAGCCGAGATTTAGGTTTTGATGAATCTGGATGAGTTCTACATATAGGTCATTGCGTTCCTCAGCATGATTAGAAGCGTATACCGAAGTGATAATAACCGGCGAGGCTCCAGGCCACTGAACAAGACAAGTAACAGATTGATTTGACAGATGGAGCAGTTGAACAGATACTGAGGGATTCCAAATGAGCACTATCCTGCCATCATCATCTTGCGAATGATTAGAACAATAATGCCAACCCGGGCAAATACTAGACATGACATTAGACAGGTTTGGGAGTTTTATGTGGGTTTCCAAAAGGGCTCCAAAAAAAGGCTTATGAGTATTTAACCAAAAGAAAAAGGGCTTATGCTTCTCCGTATCATTTATACCACGGAGGTTCCAAAAAAATGTTTTTATATTCATTGGGGTGATAAGAGAGCCTTCTCCGTAAGGGAGGAAGACTCGGGGGAAACAAAAAGAGAAGTAGGGGAAGAGGGTGGCAGAGAGAAGGAGTGTTTGTGGCTTTTTTCTATAACAAAAGGGGTTGTTTGTGGAGGGGATAAAGATAAAGGAGGATTTGTAGGAGTTGAAGGAGGTGGAAGAGGAGAGTTTAATGGAGGGCAGGTTTTCAAAAAGTTGGATTGGACTTGAGAAATTTCGGATAAAGGGGAAAGGACGAAAATGGGAAGAGGCGAAATGGGATCAAGAGGATGGGGAGGATTGGTGGTTGTCATGTCTATTGTAGCCTGAGCACTAACTGCAGCCGGTTGCGAGGAGCCCGGAGCAATAGCAGATGGTTTAGGAACATCAGATGGGTCTGAAGATTCTGCAATGTCTTTGGCCTTGTCCACTTTTTCAGTCCACACTTGAGATACTTGCAGACAGTTTCTCATAATGTGACCCACTTCTTTGCAGTGAGCACAAATAGGCGGCAACCAAGGGTACTCAACTGCTAGTTCCCTAATTGAGCCATCCTCTCTCAGAATTTCAATCGTAGAAGGAAGCTGGACTGTTACATTCGTAATCACTTTGATATGTGCCTCTGTTACATTCGTGAGATTCCTTGTGAATTCATCGACTTCCTTAGGCTCTCCAAGTGCACTGCCTATCCTGCTCCAACCCTCAATAGTCATTAGATCAAACGGGACGTTTTTGAAGTGCGCCCATAGAGGAATAGCAGTTAAAGAGCTTGTATCTGCTTTGTGATGCGAGTTCCACTCATAAATTCTGAACATAGATGTTCCCACATACCATACTCCTTTCTCTACTATTTTTGATCGAATAAAGTCGTTAGGGACTCTCACTAGCATATATCTCTGGATTGGGTTGAAATGAATTTCTAATCTCCCACTTTTTCCCCACATGTGGTTAAGAACATTCTGAATTTGGGAGAACGGAGGAGCTTTGCCAAGGAAGTAGCCCACCAAGAAGTCTTTATGTTCTGCTGCACCTTTCTGAAAAACAACATCAGAGATAGTATAAGAATCCATTTTTTTCAGTGTCTTGTCTTGTGATTTCCTGAGTTTTTGAATAAGTGACAGGTTTGATGGAGCATTTGATGGCACATTGGTTGAAGAGATAGCAGGACCAGGCGCAGTACAAGAAACTGGCATAGCAGAGGAAGCTGCTATCACAGGACCTGAAGCGGCAATGTGAGATAACGGAGGACTGGTAAGAGATATGGCAGTCGGGGGTGTTGGGAGAAGTGGAGCATTCACATTGTTAACAAGATTGGGCAAGGTAGGGGTGAGGTTAGAGGAAGAGCTTGGTTTTGATGAAGGAAACAGAGGAGTGGTAGAGGATAAGGAGCAGGTGGATGTTAAGGAGCTGACAATGCTTGAGATGAGGGAGGAAGAGTGGAGCAGCGAAGAAGAGGATGAAGTTTGATTAGGTTTGTACTGTTCATGAACAATACCAGTTAGGGATTTACTCACTACAGTGGTAAGATCTGAAGCTTTTTTGCAGTTTTTAGAGGAGGACTGGCTGGATTTCTTATGAGAGCCAACCATAGTAGATGTAGAGGTTAAGACCCTAGTAGATAAGGAAGGAGAGGAAGAAGGAGAGGGAGAGAGAGGAGGGAAGGAAGAGAGGTAGGAAAGGGAAGCAGGGTCAGGTGGAGTAGGAGGTTTGGGAGGGTCAGGAGGGTTAGGGAGGTGGAGACTACCGCCCGGAGGTGACGACAACAATGGAGACAGACCGGCGATTGGCGGCCCTGAGGAGAACCAGGGGTTCACGGAGTCGCTCATGAGTTCTTTGTTCGGGACCATGTTTCATAGTTTAATTAAATAAAAAAGAAGTTCATCGTCAATAGTGTTGGAAGGTGTTGGAAGGTATTCGAGTAAAAAAACAGTAGAATGATAAAGTCGTTTAATAAGAGCAGGTACATCCGTGTTACTCACACGGGGTCCTTAAAATCATTTTTTATAATTTTTTTTTTATAGGTGCCAAAAAAAAAATCAAAAAAAAAAATGGACGAATCATGTAACGACACGTCAGCTGCTACAGTCAAGAAGCGGCTCTTATATAAGGATTTTTGTATACGGTCTGTAACATGTTGATGTGGACCCCACATTATTATAATATTTTTTTCTTAAGAACTCCTCCTTAGAAACCCCCGATGTACCTGCTCTAACGACGAAGTATCCACAAAAATGATAGGTTGAAAAAACGTGTATATATATATAATAAATTTTAAAATAATGGAGTTTAGCTGGGAATTTATAATATGAATATCTTTCTCTAAACTGTCATTTTTTCTTTCTAGAATTGAATGCATTCTTTAGTAAAAAGTTTTGATGATTTATAAAATTTTCCTTCTTTGATTCATGGACTCATAATTCAATTGAAGATGTTTCATAGTCACTTGCTTCTATGTAGCCTGTGGCAAATACTATCAAGATCTTTTCTTCTTTCGCGTATAGGATATGTAAGTAATATATCATCATTGCATGGTTTCACTGTTCGACGTGGTTCAGGTTCAGATGTATATTTCATATTTATTTCAATTTGTATGTCACTCGTTTGGTTTGGTTTTTAAACACATGTGCCATAATCAAACTTTTTCTAGAATCGAGTTAACCCAAAAGTCCATCCCCAACATTAACTAATATCATAAGCTATGAATATTGTTAGTATTACGATTTGACTAGAGGAAGAAGATGAAGACGAAAGAAATGACTTTTCACTACAAAAAATGATTATTCTTAGCTCACGAAAAATGCTATTATATGTCATAGATAGCGTTTTTGAAATGGTTATGTCTGCCCCAGCTATAATAAGTCGACCATATATAATAATGTTTTCGTCCGTGCTATAATATCGTTCACCTATGACAGCGCTACTTTCTTCTTGCTATTATTGACTTTACTTTATAATAGCTTTAATTTGGAACGCT